>CM045730.1:28204053-28261553 GCA_024760905.1 Plotosus lineatus
TTTATAGTACAACTCCATAAGTAACAACTTGGGGGGGGGGGGGGGTTCACCTTATGTTCGCCCATTCGGAACGTAACTAAAACGTAAGTTGAGGAGCATCTGTATACATACTGTATATTTCGTCTATATACAGTGGTACCTCAATTTACGAAATTAATCCGTTCTGGAAGTGGTTTCGTAACCTGCATTTTTCGTAAGTTGAACCGCATTTTACATGTAAAACGTGTAATTCATTGCAAGGCACCCAATAGTACCCCTAAACCCTTTAAAGATTATAAAAGCATACCTTTTAAGATCTCCTTCTGCTTCAATATCGTACAAATGGTGGACAGGTTTGGTCATATTCCTTTGCGATATCACTCAACCGCAAGCCACGAGCCCGCTTCTTCTTTTCACTCGCATCGGGAATCACACACACACACGTGTGTGTGTGTGTGTGTGTGTGTGTGTGTGTGTGTGTGTGTGTGCGTGTGTGTGTGTGTGTGTGTGTGTGTGTGTGTGTGTGTGTGCACGCGCATGTATGTTGTCCATGTCTTCTTAGCAGAGTTATAATCTTACAAATGTTTATGCAAGGTTAAAAGCCTGATCCAAAAAATAAAGTTGCAATGAGCACACTCAAAAAACTCATGAAACAAGCTGCTGCTTAAGGGAGCTGCATCATCCCTCATAGCCAATGGGAGGACAGCGGGGTGGGATGTTGGGAGCTAGCCAATGGGAGGGAGCTGTGTCATCCCTCCTAGCCACTGGGAGGCCAGCGCGGCAGGATCTTGGAAGATAGTCAATGGGAGAGCAGCTCGTGTATTGTTTGGCGTGTTTCGTAAGGAGAACTTGTTTCGTATGCAGATACAAAAAATTTTGGAAAATGTTTTTTGTAGCCTTGGTTTTTTGTTTGCTGGGAGTATTGTAAGGTGAGGTACCACTGTATTTGCTCTTCTGTATAGTAATACAGAACAGCTCTATATACACCTATATAAAGTAATATTAATTTATTCTCACTTTTACACTGAATAACATACTCTACATAACTGCTCACATAACTTATTTATACATAATCTGTACATGACTATCCCCACCTTTTATGCTGCCCTTATCTGTACATTACTGCTTCTAACTGCACATATTGTATATTATTCCACTCGCTGCTCTCTGCATTTATGACTGGATGCTAAACTGTATTTAATTACTCTATATTTGTACATGTGTAATGACAATAAAGCTGAATCGAATCGAATCTATGTATGAATAAGGAAAGCCATTGTAGAAAAGTGTCAATTTCTGGGCTTATGCTTTTTTGAGACTCAAGTCATGCTTGTGTTGCTCCTACTGATCTTCATCAGACAAAAGGGAAGTCTGTTCTCATTCTGTTTGAAATGCACAATATTTTTGAAAATGGAAATTTCAGAAAACTGATAGAGCATGTGAATTAGAAGATTATTGTGTTAGAGCCTTATAAATGAAAGGATGTTTGAGTTCAAAAGCAATTAAGTTTATACTTCAGATCATTCATTCATTTTCTGTAACCGCTTAATTCCATTGCACCCATTCCAGGTTACTCCGGGCAAGGGCAGAGTACACCCTGAAAAGCTCGCCTACCAGGTCATCGCAGGGCGAAAACACGCTGACAGCTATGCAGCCTACTCTTGTTGAAAATCAGCAATGGTTCTTTTACATGCCTCACACCATAGATAGTAAATGGCCGACCTTTGAGAACCCAGTTGGCTGCACTGGGGGACCAGTGGCAGCCCATTGAGAGTGGAGCTCGAACCCCCCAACCTTAGGATCAGTGATCCAGCACCTTTACCACCAGGCCCCACTGCCCCAAGTTCAATATTTATTTAAGAAATACAGCCAGTCTATGAGAGATGAAAAAATCTAGAATATGTCCAATATTATGTATTGGTTTATTCACTGTCTAAGTTGAAATCCTTGGCCAGTTATTTCACTTGACACAAGTATTAAAATTCAAAAACAATCTTCCAAAAATTCGGAAAACTCATGTACAGAGGCAAATGCCAGGTAGGATCTCATTCTGACACGAACTCTTGATCTTTTTCTTGATTATTACAGTACACGGCAACACACTGAGTGGTTGCCAACAATGAGATGTTATGGATGCCAGAAAGAGACAGCATCTTTGTCTATCAGAGTGACACACTGACTAAGAACATACCCCTATGGTGTTCGGGATGAGAGTGGAGGAAATGTGTTCTCAGATTCTGACATTCTGAGGTCTCTTGCTTAGAAAGTCCAATGTCCAGGTCCACCATGAGCTCCCTAGGCTCCCAAATTGCCCAACTTCTGAATTAGTTCATGTGGATGGGCTGTGTTAAAAGCGGAGGCAAGTTTACGAACAGCATCCTCACATAGGAGTTGCTGCTATCCAGGTGTGTGAGGGCTGTGTTTAGAGCTGTATTGGTGGGATCCTCTGTTAACCTGTTTGCAAACTGATGTGGATAAAGATAAGCAGGGATGGCAGCCTTAATGTGAGGCAAGTCTCAAAACATTTGGTGATGATTGGGGTTAGGGCAATTGTGCAGTAGTCATTTAGGCAGATTGTTGTGTTCTTCTTAAGCACTGGAATGATGGTGGCTGTTTTTCTGCAGGTGAAAAGCATACATTCCAGTCACAAGTGGTTAAAGATGGTGGTGAAAACCCTACTAGTGCTTCACATTATTACGGTATCCAATGTCCAGGGACCACACAACCGTGATCAGTTGTCAACTTGTGTTTCTGAGACAACAAAAATTTGATCCCGCAATACTGGCTGGAATGTCTAGGGAAATGAAAGAAGCAGTCAGTGTTTTTTTGTAAACAAAACATGATTTATTTCTGAAACAATCCCAACTTTACAATACACCAAGTAATACAATTACAGCACATGAGAAATGACACTATAATATGGTATAGTCTGATCTGATCCCTGGATACTTCACTCACTGTCACCAAAAGCCCAGTATGAGCCTTTATCACAGAGTTAAAGATTTCCAAAGGTTTCTTGTTTTTAAGTCCCATTTGATTCTGCAGGCATCTGCGTTTTAAAGTCTGTAGAGCACTGCGCAAATATTTCACAAACTGGTCCAATGTTCTGTATCATACAGCGTTGTCCACCATTCACGGATTCTTCGCTATGCATTAACCGGAACAGGCCTTTCAATCTTATTGCTGGTAACACTCACTCTGGTTTCTCACTCGTGATGTAAACGTTCTTTCCTGAGTGGATACCTGGTAACATTTGAGATTACCGGTTCTTGTGAAGTCCTTCCCACAATTCGAGCATTTGTACAGCTTTGATCCAGAAGCAGCAGGAGTCTGTGGAGATTCTCCTCCAGAAGCATGGACTTCAGAATCAGGACCCTGCAACGATGATCTCAAATTCTAGGTGGACCTCTGGTTCCATCCCACACAGCTGACTCACAGTCACACTCCCTTTAGACCCAAACCTTAGCAGTCTTACACACATACACGAATTCCTAGGTTTCTTTCAATAAACCTAGAGGCAGACTTTTTATACCTTTACAAGGTCCACAAATCAAAATCTCTTCACTAGGAGCTTCTACACCAATTTCGACCTCTGGACAACTGTGTCTTAAGCATACAGCATTTCACTGACACGACTGACTGCTGATGACTGGAGTGTGTTTTTGCCACTAAGCTTGCCTTCCTTATATAGGAAGCTACCTAATTACCTCTAAGTTACTCTAATCACTTGATGAGACAAATCTGGTGTCCCCAGCGCGGTCCAAAGACATGTCTTTAAACAATCATGACACCCTACAGGCAGTCAGTCATAATAACATGCTTTAAGTACTCTGGCTGTTACTTCATCTGGACCAGTAGCTTTTCCCACATTGACTCTGTGTAGGATGGCTCTGGTCTGGTACTGCTGAAGCTGAATTGGGTTGCCACCCCTCTCTGGAAGAGCAGGACATGGAGAGGTGCTCACCTTGTGTTGATCAAAGCGAGCAAGGAACTGATTCGAGGTGTCTGGTAAGGTGCTGTCCAAGGAGTCTACTGTCATGTGCCTGTCCATGTGGCCAGTGAATGTCTTGATCCCTTTCCCACATATTCCTAGTGTTGTATTCATCAAAGTACTCCTCTGCGAGTTGTTTATTGCGGTGCCTAGCTTTTTTTGATACCTTTTCATAGGACCTGGTATGCCTCTTTGTAAGTCTGCTGGTCTTCTGACTTGAAGGCATCATCTTGTTCTCAAAGTTGGGTGCAAACCCCACAGTTAAACCATGGTTTCTGATTTGGGACCACTTAATAGTTAAACATTTTAGCACAGTCTAGCTCATCCTGGGCAGTAAAACCTCAGTGAATAACACTAAGAACTACTTAGAAGGTCACAAATTCCAAGCATTGCCATTCTTCCATTGTTGTCCTTAAGCAATATCCATAACTTTCAGAAGCTCAAATGTAAAATGAGACAAGAGTAACTGACTCTGGAAAAGGGCACCTGACAAATGCCATCAGAATAAATCAATATAAATGGATATAATATTTTAGAGCAGCCCACTATCAACTGAAGTGAATGGGTTTGACTTTTGATGTTGTCACACACACACCCCACCCCCCCACCCCCCAGTGCAGCCAACTGGGTTATCAAAGGCGGGCCATGTCTCTCACTGTCTATGATGAGAGGCATGTAAAAGAACCATTGCTGACTTTCGTAAAGAGTAGCTGCAAAACCGTCAGCGTGTTTCTGTGCCGTGCTAAAGGGTTGTGTCAGTAACGGCATCCGACGTAAAAACCTATGCCAAATATAATGTGCGAATCATTCGCTGTGGCAACCAAGCCGAAAGGAAATCTCTCTATCAGAGATGTGAAGGTGTAGTATATATTTTGTTATCAGAGATTAATATTACTATTGATAACAATAACAGTAATAATAATACTATAATGGCTGAGTGGTTAGAAATTTTTCCACAGAATATACACATGGAGTTTGGCCTTTACAAATATAAAACCCATCACTAGAGGAAGGAACCTTTTAGAAAGGAGGTTTATAACTTCAAAGGCCTAACGTTTATAACATGCAGATAATTATTTCACACAAACCAGAACAGCTTGGTACAAAGCGATACCATAGTTCACAGAGAGACCATGATGCACAACATTACACAGCACACACACAGTATTACTGAATTTATTCCAGATGTACACCTCAAAAAGCCAAATTGTCAGTAAGTCAATTCCATGGGGATTTTGGAATGATACAGAGGTCAGTGGAAAGGCTTTACATGCCAAGTTTTGTGTTGAATTTATCTATCACTATTTCAAATTGATTGGCACATAGCTTTGATGTTATCTGATATGGAGACTTTTTCTTCATAATTAATTAAAAACATACCCCAAAGATATTAAAAGTGCAATTGTGCATCAATTGAAGACGATACCTAAGAAGACAAATTTAAATTATATTTTTCATGTTAGAAATTGGGATAAAAATCATTGCATTCAAGCGCTTGTGGAATCTGTTTTTTAAAGAACCTTTTTAATCAGGACTCGTCATTGTGGGCAAGAAATTTTAAAATGGTTAATGTAATGATTATTGATATTGGTTCAACTGCACAATACTTAGGAAATGATGCAAATTCTTATGCTTGCAGTGCCCATGTTTTTTGATTTGGCACTTTTTTTTTAATCCTGTAGACAGGAGTTAGTAAAAGGGTTTTACATCGCAAGATTATGTTGATTAGGCCAGCAGTTGAGAGGCACCATTATTAAATCTAATATATATATATATATATATATATATATATATATATATATATATATATATATATATATATATATATATATATATATATATATATATAAAATACACACAATTAAATTAAACAATAAATAAGCCTTATTATGTCACCATTATTTGATTGACACATTTCTCTGGTGTTCTTTGATGTAAAAAAAAAAAAAAAAAACCTTTCCTTCACAATTTAGGTAGCACATATCTCCAAAGCCCAAGTGCAATTTTGTACCAATTGAAGTTATGATTCTTGAGAGATCAGATTTGGACTGTGTGAAATGTAGCATTGGTGACACCTAGAATCAAAGAATAAACAAAAATAAATAGATGGTCATTGACTAAATTGGAGCGCATGTTTAAAATGGTAGTTCCTATAACATGCCAATATAGAAAAAAATCCTGTTTACAACAAGGGTCACAAAGTAAACAGCAAATGATTTGGGGTCAAATGTAAAATTTTTTGAGATGTTTTTGCAGTTGTTTTGGAATGCACCTCAAATGACGTCTTTTAAAGTTCATGCAAATTGGCTCAGCTATTTAGGTGTTGTAAAGTCATAAGTGTGCAAATTAGTTCAAAATCCAATAAGGTTGACTTGAAAACTGCAAAATTGTTCCTTCTAAGGAGTGGAACTTGTATACCAAGTTTCATCACTTTTCATAAAATGGTTCAAGGAGACTGCTTTTTAAAATGCTGATTTCATAGATAGTGGCCAGGTCATGTGACCTGTGGGTGCAAAATTGTATAGTTTTATTTAGAACATGACCTTATACCATCCAATCAGCTTTTCCGAACTTATACAACATGGTTTAGACTTTATGGCCAAAAAAGTAGCATTATTATTATGGGGCACTGGTGGCCCGGTGGTAGGGTGCTGAATTACTGATCCCAAGGTTGGGGGCTCAAACTCCACTATTAACAGGTTGTCTGTTGGCTGCTGTCCCCCAGTGCAGCTAACTCAGTTATTAACAAAGTCCAGCCGTGTATCTCACTGTCCATGATGAGAGGCATGTAAAAGAAGCATTTGAGACTCGTTAAAAAATAGCTGCATGCCTTCAGCGTGTTTCTGCCCCGCCCTGGTCTGATGAGCTGTCCAGGGTGTACTGTGCCCTCACCCAGAGTTAAGTGAAATGGACGCCGGCTTGCTCATGACCCTAATTAAGCATTTCAGAAAATGAAGGAATAATAGTAGTAATAATATTTATAATAAAAATAATATTCATTTTCTGTAAATGCTTAATCCTAATTAGAGTCACAGGGAGGCTGGCGCCCATCCCAGCTGACTCCGGGCGAGGGCAGAGTACATCCTGGACAGCTCGCCAGGCCATCGCAGGGCGGAAACATGCTGATGGCTTTGCAGCCTACTCTTGTCGAAAGTCAGCAATGGTTCTTTTACATGAACCTCTCACCATAGACAGTGAGAAACATGGTCGGCCTTTGATAACCCAGTTATCTGCACTGGGGGGGGACAGTGACAACCTGTGACAAGTGGGCCTTGAACCGCCAAGCTTAGGATCAGTGATCCAGCATCTTTACCAGGCCAGCACTGCCTCTAATGATGATAATAATAATAATAATAATAATAACTTAACTTACTTTATTGTAGCATATTCTGAGGTTTTTGTTTTCCAATTAAATGGCTTCACAGAAATGCAATACTCAGGAGCACAGTTGTATTGTTTGGTTCAGAAACTCTCAAGAAAATTTTAAAATAATTAAGGAGTAAGATGGTGGACTCGGGGTCGCATAGTGGTTGGCATGTTCTGTCTCACAGCAAGAAGTCCTGTGTTAGATTCCTAGCTCAAGCATTTCTATGTAGAGTTTGCATGTTCTATTTGTGCCTGTGTGGGTTTCCTGTGCGTACTCTGGTTTTAAAAACTTTAGGTTTTTAACAAATCCCACAAGAAAGACTTGTGTTGGGTTTGGTGATTTACGGATTAGATTTCTTTTTACATTTATGATAGCTTTTCAGACAGACTCTAACTTAATAACGTTCAATTCTTCTTCTTTTTAAGAGATGAAGCAACAAATCTTTACTTATAAAATACCACCTTCAGCTTCATACAACTTAAAATGAATTTACAATGCATATAGTAATGCTTTACGTTACCTTTACAGGTGACCACCAACAGCAACAAATAAAAGCAATTCAATAGGGCAGTCCTCATGGCTTTAAAAAAATCTCAGAATTATTCTACTTTTACTTTCAGCACTTTCAGCTCGCCTGAATAATAACCAGCTCAGTGAGAGCACACTCTACTTCATCTAAACATATTGTAAAAATTAACCTCAAGGCTAATAACTGTCATAGTAAATGAGGTGTGTAACAAGTATGTCATGTACATTGTGGGTGTGTCATGTACATTGGGGGAGAACTACAAGTCTGCAGATATGTGTAGTTTATTTTATACACAAGCTTTCTTTTCCTGAGAAAGATGTGCATCACAGCAAAAGAGCATCAAGCTATTTTGTTATTTATTTATTTGTACTGTTTTTAATCAATTATCACTATTTAATCAATCTGTGATAATTTATTTGACTAGTATCAAAACACGGGCACAGCTTGCACACTGGAACACATACAATATGCTGTGTTTTAGGGAAAAGGCTGTATTTCGGGCATGCATATGGTTCAGGAGCTTATAAAGTGCATTTCTTTACAGAAAAATGAGTTATGTAGAGTTTTTTAGGAAGTAATATAAATCAATAAAAAAGAGAGAAATAGATGGACAGATCGTCCGCCCTTGTCTGGATTTCTTTTGTGTACACAAAAAATGACATGAATACTGTCCACATATATGTAATTATGGAATTTCTTATCTGTATCTAGGGCTATAACTGGAGTAGAAGATTTAATTGATTGGCCTTTATGAATCTTTAGTGAAATAAATTTTGTGGTGACTTCTGTTTCATAATGATGGCCACTAATGGATCTAGTATTATCATTAATAACAGGATAACAAATCTTTAAAAGCACATTAACTTTTATGCATATACTCAGGAATTATTTGTACTGTTTTGCCCTTTTATTATGGTCGTGCAGAGGCTGGATGCTATCCAGAGAAGATGGAGTACACCCTGAACAGCTTTCTGGAACATTATAGGGCCAACATAGACATACAACCATTCACACCAGGGCAATTGAAAATATTCTTCTAGGCTAATATGCATGTCTTTAGACTGTGGAGGAAAACTGAAGCACCCAGAGGAAATTCACATAACCACAAGCAGAACATTTAAACTACACAAAGAAACATCCTTGTTGTGCATAAGGTTCATACTTAGGACCTTCTATATGCAAGGCAGAGTTGCTTACTCTTACACCACAATTCTGCCCTTTAAGACTAATTCCTATCCTGAAAAGCCAATCTTTCAAGCCATTTCTCAACACAATATATTCAAGGTATTTAATGTCTTATCTTTCACCCATGCGGACTTTGGTAAAGCAAAGGTCGTTTATTAGTTCAGGCTTCAAACTAATAACAGCCCATAAACCCACTCATAAACTTATAATCGATACCACCTGTGCTTGAACACCAGTAAGATGAAGGAGATGGCGGTTGATTTCAGGAGAAGGGCATCAACACACTCACTGGTGAACATCCAGAGACAGGACATTGAGACAGTGGACAGTCTCAAGTACCTGGGTGTTCACCTCAACAATAAACTGGTCTGGTCCACAACACTAACACCCTGTACAAGAAGGGCTAGAGTCACCTTCACCTTCTGAGGAGACTTAAGTCCTTTGGAGTATGCAGACCTCTGCTCAGGACATTTTATGACTCTGTGGTAGCCTCTGCAATCCTCTACGCTGCTGTCTGCTGGGCCCCGGGTAGCACAGAGCAGGACAGAAAGAAACTGAACAAGCTGGTCAGGAGGGCCAGCTCTGTCCTGGGCTGCCCACTGGACTCTGTGGAGGAGGTGGGTGAGAGGAGGATGGTAGCCAAGCTCACATCCATCATGGACAACAGCTCTCACCCACTGCACCAGACTGTAGAGGAGCTGAGCAGCTCCTTCAGTGGACGACTGAGACATCCTCAGTGCAGGAAGGAGCGCTATTGCAGATCTTTCATACCCCACCGCTGTCAGACTGTACAACGCCACTTTAAAACTGTCTGCGAAGTAACCAGTTCTGTACAATAAAAATCCCGTGCAATACACAACTTTAATCAACCACATATACCCCCCTGTGACTGTGAACCATATCGATGTGTGTGTGTGTGTGTGTGTGTGTGTGTGTGTGTGTGTGTGTGTGTGTGTGTGTGTGTGTGTGTGTGTGTGTGTGTGTGTGTGTGTGTTTGTTTTTTGTTACTTTTATAGTTTATTGTTCTGTTCTAATATTATGACTCAATGATATTACACCTTTCTAATGCAGCCATGAGGTGGGGGGGGGGCACTAACCAGTGTCTCTCCCCCTCACACGGGTCCCAAGCCCGGAGAAATGCAGAGGGTTGTGTCAGGAAGGGCATCCGACGTAAAACCAATGCCAAACTTTTATGATGCAAATCAGAAGTATTACCCCCATACCGGATCGGTCGAGGCCCGGGTTAACAACGACCGCCATCAGTGCTGTCAATCAACAGGGTGCTGATGGAAATTGGACTACTGTTGGTCGAAGAAGGAGAGGTGGGAGGCGTGTCCGTAGGCAGATAGAGAAGAGGAAAAGCATGAGTCTAGGACTGAGAGTGGGGACTTTGATTGAATGTTGGAACTATGCAAAGAAAAGGTAGAGAGCTGGCTGACATGATGCAGAGGAGGAAGGTGGACATACTGTGTGTTCAGGAGACCAGGTGGAAAGGTAGCAAAGCTAAAAGCTTAGGAGCAGGGTTTAAGCTATTTTATCATGGTGTGGATGGGAAGAGAAATGGAGTAGGAGTCATCTTGAAGGAGCGGTTTGTCAGGAATGTTCTAGAATTGAAAAGAGTGTCAGACAGAGTGAGGAGTCTCAAGTTAGAAATTGAAGGTGTAATGCTCAATGTTGTTAGTGCTTATGCCCCACAGGCAGGATGTGAGCTAGAAGAGAAGGAGAGATTCTGGAGTGACTTAGATGAAGTGATGCAGAGTACCCCCAGAGGTCAAAGAGTGGTCATTGGTGCAGACTTCAATGGACATGTTGGTGCAGGCAACAGAGGGGACGAGGAAGTGATGGGCAGGTTTGGTATCCAGGACAGGAACGCAGAAGGACAGATGTTGATAGATTTTGCAAAAAGGATGGAAATGGCTGTGGTGAATACTTTCTTCCAGAAGAAACAGGAGCATAGGGTGACTTATAAAAGCGGAGGTAGGAGCACACAGGTGGACTACATCTTGTGTAGGCAATGTAATTTGAAGGAAGTCAGTGACTGCAAAGTAAATCTCTTCTTTGGTCTTCCTTGAGGCCTTCTGCCTGGTAGTTCCAACCTCAGCATCCTACTGCCAATATACTCACTATCCCTCCTCTGTACATGTCCAAACCATCTCAATCTAGCCTCTCTGACTTTGTCTCCAAAACATCTTACATGGGCTGTCCCTCTGATGTACTCATTTCTGATTCTATCCATCCTCGTTACTCTCAGAGAGAACCTCAACATTTTCATCTCCGCTACCTCCAGCTCTGCCTCCGGTCTTTTCCTTAGCACCACTGTTTCTAAGCAATACAACATCGCTGGCCTCATCACTGTCTTGTACACTTTTCCTTTCATTCTTGCCGATACCCTCTTATCACACATCACCAGACACATTTCTCCAACCATTCCAGCCTGCCTGCACACGCTTCTTCACCTCTTTTCCACACTCTCCATTGCTCTGGATTGTTGAGCCTAAGTTCTTAAAATCCTCCACCTTCGTTATCTGTGCTCCCTGTAACATCACCGTTCCTCCTGGGTCCTTCTCATTCACACACATGTATTCTGATTTACTGAGACTAACCTTCATTCCTCTCCTTTCCAGGGCATACCTCCACCTCTCTAGATTTTCCTGCCCTTGTTCTCTGCTCTCACTACAGATCACAATGTCATCTGAAAACATCATAGTCCATGGAGATTCTTGCCTAACCAAGGTCAGCCTGTCTATCACCATCGCAAACAAGAAGAGGCTCAGAGCTGATCCTTGATGCAGTCCCACCTCCACCTTGAATTCGTCGGTCACGCCGACAGCACACCGCACCGCTGTCTTACATCTCTCATACATGTCCTGCACCACTCTAACATACTTCTCTGCCACTCCAGACTTCCTCATGCAGTACCATGGTTCTTCTCTTGGCACCCTGTCATATGCTTTTTCCAGATCCACAAAGGCACAATGCAGTTCCCTCTGACCTTCTCTGTACTTTTCTTTTAACATCCTCAAAGCAAACACTGCATCTGTGGTGCTCTTTCTTGGCATGAAACCAAACTGTTGTTCACAAATGCTGACCTCTGCCCTTCGTCTAGCTTCCACTATTCTTTCCCATAACTTCATCGTATGGCTCATCAACTTTATCCCTCTGTAGTTGCCACAACTCTGCACGTCTCCCTTGTTCATAAAAATGGGCACCAGCACACTTCTCCATTCCTCCAGCATCTGCTCAATCTCTAAGACCTTGCTGAATGTTCTTATCAGAAAATCTACTGCTACCTTGCCGAGATACTTCCATACCTCCACAGGTATATCATCAGGACCAACTGCCTTAACATTCTTCATCCTCTTTAGTGCCCTCCTTACTTCACCCTTACTAATCTTTGTTACTTCCTGCTCCTCAATGGTCACCTCTTCTACTCTTTTTTCTCTCTCTCATTTTCCTCATTCATCAGCTCTTCAAAGTACTCTTTCCAGCTTCCCAGCACACTTCTGTCATCAGTCAAGACATTTCCCTCTTTGTCCTTTATCAATCTAACTTGCTTAACGTCCTTCCCATCTCTATCTCTCTGCTGTGCCAACCTGTATAGATCATTTTCTTCCTCCTTACTGTCCAACCTACCATATAAGTCATCATACGCCCTCTGTTTGGCCTTTGCCACCGCTAAGTTCGCCTTACGCTGTCTCCCTGTACTCCTGTTTACTCTCTTCAGTCCTCTCAATGTCCCACTTCTTCTTAGCTAACCTCTTCCTTTGTACACGCTCCTGCACTTCCTCATTCCAACACCAAGTCTCCTTATCTACTTTCCTTCCAGAGGACACACCAAGTACTCTCCTACCTGTGTCCCTGATCACATTAGCTGTCGTTGTCCAGTAATCTGGAAGCACTTCCTGACCACCCAAAGCCTGTTTCAACTCCTCCTTGAAGACAACATGACCCTCTTCCTTTTTCAGCTTTCACCACTTTGTCTTCTGCCCTGCCTTTGCCTTCTTCACCTTCCTCACCATCAGCATCATCCTGCACACCACCATTCTATGCTGTTTGGCAACACTCTCACCCACTACTACTCACTGACTTCCTTCAAATTACATGGCCTACACAAGATGAAGTCTACCTGTGTGCTCCTACCTCCGCTTTCAGCAGTCACCCTTTGCTCCTGTTTCTTCTTGAAGAAAGTATTCACCACAGCCATTTCCATCCTTTTTGCAAAATCTATCAACATCTGTCCTTCTGTGTTCCTGTCCTGGATACCAAACCTGCCCATCACTTCCTCGTTCACTCTGTTGCCTGCACCAACATGGCCATTGAAGTCTGCACCAATGATCACTCTTTCACCTCTGGGGGTACTCTGTGTCACTTCATCTAACTCACTCCAGAATCTCTCCTTCTCTTCTAGCTCACATCCTGCCTGTGGGGCATAAGCACTAACAACATTGAACATCACACCTTCAATTTCTAACTTGAGACTCATCACTCTGTCTGACACTCTTTTCACTTCTAGAACATTCCTGACAAACTCCTCCTTCAAGATGACTCCTACTCCATTTCTCTTCCCATCCACACCATGAAAAAACAGCTTAAACCCTGCTCCTATGCTTCTAGCCTTGCCACCTTTCCACCTGGTCTCCTGAACACACAGTATGTCCACCTTCCTCCTCTGCATCATGTCAGCCAGCTCTCTACCTTTTCCTGCCATAGTTCCAACATTCAAAGTCCCTACTCTCAGTCCTAGACTCATGCTTTTCCTCTTCTCTCTCTGCCTACGGACACGCCTCCCTCCTCTCCTTCTTTGACCAATAGTAGTCCAATTTCCATCAGCACCCTATTGGTTAACAGCACTGATGGCGGTTGTTGTTAACCCGGGCCTCGACCGATCCGGTATGGAGGTAATATTTGTGATTTGCATGATAAAGTTTGGCATTGGTTGTACGTCAGATGCCCTTCCTGACACAACCCTCTGCATTTTTCTGGGCTTGGGACCGGCGTAAGGGGGAGAGACACTGGTCAGTGCCCCCCCACGGCTGCATTTTATATCTACACAAACTCGTATATATACTGGCTGACCATATAATGTAAGCCTCTAAGTATTGTATCAACATTGAGTTTATTTCTGAATGTGTGTGAGTTTAAAAGTGAACGTTTGTCAAGGTAAAGATGAAGCTTTTTGTCAAGGTTCTGACTATGCCTGTTCGCATTCATGGCTGATTAATGATTATTAAGAAACCACACACACACAGACATGTCATTAAACATTCCATTTCATTCCAAAGAGATAAGGGCAGATAATGTTATGTGAGCTTATGATGGCCATAAATTTCCAAAAACCAAAAAAGAGCACAAGGATAAAGCATCTTCATCAAGAAGTTTTAAGTAAGACTGCAGCATAGGTATGAACTCTTGTATTTATTTATGAATATTACATAATATCAGCTTAGGGGCAGTGGTGGTCTAGTGGTATAGGGTGCTGGATCACTGATCCAAAGGTTGGGGGTTCGAGTACCACTCTCCACAAGGTTGTCACTGCCCCCCCAGTGCGGCTAACTGGGTTATCAAAGGCGGGCCATGTCTCTCACTGTCTCTGGTGTGAGGCATGTAAAAGAACCATTGCTGACTTTTGTAAAGAGTAGGCTGCAAAAGTCGTCAGTGTGTTTCTGTCCCTTGCTAAAAGGGTTGTGACAGGAAGGGCATCCGACGTAAAAACCTCTGCCAAATCAAACGTGCGAATCAGATTATTCGCTGTGGTGACTCCCGAGTAAAAGGGAAAAGGCCGAAAGGAAGACAGACATATCAGCTTAGGGACAACTTAAACCCTCATTTCTGTGACCATTATTATACATTATTTATTGATTTAGTTACGTTCTCCGTCAAGTAGCACATTTCTTCCTTTCATCCATGTAGTCTCATATGGGTATATATCTATATATATAATTTTTTTTTTTTTTTAAGAGCGAACCTAGCTTCGGCGGCACGTTGTTACCCACGCTTATACAGAAGGTGGCGGTAGTTGTTTGCGATCCGCTTAAACGACAGGGGAGGAAGAGAAGAGGCAGAGGAGGCGGAGGAAAAAGGAGAAGAAGAAGAGTCGCGCGTTTTTGTGCACATGTGCTGGTTTTTATTTATAACACGTAAATACATATCTCCGTTGTACCGTCAGTGTAAAATACTTCAGTTAAGTGCAGAAACATCGCACATCTCAACAACTCAGACACAAAATCGTTGGAAGGTAACCATGTCTTCTGTTAAAATTGGAACACACAACGGAACCTTTCACTGTGATGAGGTTTTGGGATGCTATCTTCTCTGTCAGCTTCCAGAGTATAAGGTTAACCTTAAGCTAGTTACCTGGCTTCATACCGTACAATATAATCCCTGTTTTAATAAATAAACAAATAATGTATGTATTTGCAAGTGCGAAAAGTATGTGCTGCCCTTTTAAAGCTGTTTTTCCCTCCAAGGATGCAGAAATAATTCGCACCCGGAACCCAGAGGAATTGGATAAATGTGATATTGTATTGGACGTTGGAGGAGTTTATGATCCAAAAAAACATCGATACGACCACCATCAAAGGTATTTCATTTATAGGAAGGTTATTCATCACAGTCAGCTAATGTTCTTAAAGTCAATGTTTTTATTTTCCAAATTAAATAATACCGAATACAGTATAAGCCTCACTAGTTGTAGCTGCTGTTCCCCCAGTGCCGTACACTGGATTATCAAAGGCCAGACATGTTTCTCACTGTCTGTGGTGAGAGTCAATGGTAAGAACTGTCATTTTCAAAAACTAGGCCATAGTGTTGCCACCAGCGTGTTTCTGCCCTGCGGTTGTCTAACAACTTGTCCAGGGTGTACTCTGCCCTTGCTCAGAGTTGGCTGAGAAGGGCATCAGCCTGCCATGAACGTAATTGGGAGTAAGCGTTCAGAAAATGATTGAGTGAATAACACGGAATAGCAGATGCTCTATGATCCAAGTTAAAGTGCTGGAAAGTGAGTGCAGGTCTGCCCTATGTGTTCAGAACCTGTTTTAATGGGGATCCCCCCAATGCCCAATGTTTTAGTACCCCAGAGAGTTCCTCGGAGTTAGAAATCCAATGTAAATATGGCTCCTATTCTTTTCCTCAGAAATTTTAAGGAGACTTTCAATAGTCTGTGTCCAGAGAAGCCATGGGTAACCAAACTGAGCTCAGCTGGCTTGGTTTATTTTCACTTTGGACATCGAATACTGTCTCATCTGACAAAATTGGCACAGGGCAACAGACAGCTGGAGGTTCTCTACGATAAGGTTAGTTTCTTTGTCTGTGCCAGTTGTACTGAAATGTTTTCACATGCTGCACTCATCCACTTTGTTGTGCTCCATGTTGTTTTGCAGTTTAACTTGTGATTTTGTAGTCTTATGTTTATTTCTGTAGCTCCATAGTCCTGGAGGAACATTGCTTTGTTTTGAATGTGTACTGTACCATCTATATATAACTGAAATGGTGTAAAAAAAAAAAAAAAAAAAAAAAAGCTATTCATCGACTTGACTTGAATTTCTGTAAGCAGGATAAAACTGTTGTGTGATCTAAAGGATTAGACTAGTTTATGTACTTTTAAAAGATCATTAGACTTGCACGTTTGGCTACAAACAAGTTTATGTTCAAATTGATGTAATCCTGAATAAGCTGTATAGTTTACCTAGTGTATGACATGAACATAGTGCCATCAGGATTCCAGCTTGGGAGATTTACTTATGATGTGCCTTCACACAAGATGTAGATAGGTAGTGCATCAGAACAAAACTGGTACGTTGTTGGTAAATCATCATAGCTTTCCTTGTGTATCAGTTTCTTTTTTTCAAAAATATTTTTCATATAATTTTTTTCCAGATGTATGAGAACTTTGTGGAGGAAGTGGATGCTGTAGATAATGGGATTTCTCAGTATGATGGAGAGGCACGTTATACTGTTAGCACCACTCTTGGTGCTCGTGTAAGTCATCTAAACCCCTGGTGGAACAGTGACAGTCAGCAAACAGAGGTTGGTAAAAAGTAGAAAAAAATTCATTCTTTCATACTTTGCTTTTGTTTATCAGGGATCTTATCAGTATATCTCAAAAGGTTCTGTTAACATTGATTTTCAGCCTACTGGTTGAAATGAGCATACGTAGTTTCCACAATACTACAAGCATTAAACTGTTGACTTCACTATAAACCTGCTGCTTCTCTGATGTATACATGCTAGAAACAATGTGCAACACTGTGAAAGTGACTTATTCGTAAATTTAATTTCTCTCAATGGTTTGTGTTACACTTGATACAGAAACATTATTTTCAAACAATAGATATCTGGTCAAAACAGTCATCACTGATGAGTACAAGTAATTTTACACAACTAAGCATCAAATATAAGAAGAAATTTCCTGGTCACATACTTCTCTCTGAACACATGCTGTCCTCCATAACTATTGGCACTGTCTTCTTTAGCTTCTAATAAATTCTGTTTTGTTTTTGGGTTTTTTTTTCTTTTAAATAATGTTTGAGCACAATGATAAAGGACAAGCAATTTAATTCAAGTGCATTTCATCAGTGGGGAAAAATCCCACATTCAGAAAGAATTCTTTCACACAACTCCTGTGCACCACAATTATTGGTTAATACTTGGTACAACCCCATTTTACCAGCAAAAGAGCACTTAATCATCTCCTACAATGTTTCTCAAGATGGAAGAATACAGAAAGTGGGATCTTTTCCTCTCTGCACAATTTCGCTAAACCATCCAGTGACCTGGTCCTCTCCCCTTCAGCTGACTCCACAGGTTGTCAATAGGGTTGAGGTATGGGGAATGAGACAGCCATGGAAGGAGCTTGATTCTGTGTCTGGTGAACCATTTCTGTGTAGATTTTACCACATTTGAGGTTATCTTGCTACAAACCCCAGTGTCGACTCATCTTCAGTTTTCAGGCAGATGCCACCAGATTTTGATTTAAAATGTCCTGGTATTTCAAAGTGTTCATGATGCTATTCACCGTAACAAGGTTCCCAGGGCCTCAGGATGAGAAACAGATCTAGAGCATCACTGATCCTCACCCATACTGCACAGAGCGCATGTAGTGCTTTTCTGCATACTCATCTTTTGTGTTCTGAAAAACCCACTTAGTGTTCGTTTCCAAAAAAAGCTCCATCTTGGTCTCATCCGACCAGAGCCCACGGTCCCAGCAGTGCTTCGAGAACTCCAGATGTTTGTATTTGATTGTGAGTGAGAAAAGGTTTTCCCGTGCATGCCTTCCAAACAGCTTGTTGGCATGTTGCATGGCTCCTGATGGTTGTTTTGGAGACTATGTGACACAAAAATGCTCGTATATGTTGCAATTCTTTGACAGTGAGCTTTGGAGAACTTTTTATTTCTCTTACCATCCTAACTGCGTGGAGGAAAAATAACCTTGCGTCCTTTTCCAAGTTTGTTTCCCACTGTTCCAGTTGTTTTAAACTTCTTAATGATTCCTCTGACCGAAGATATGGGCAGATCCAGGCGAGGGACGATTTTCTTGTAGCCATTGCCTGACTTGTGAAGGTTGACACACATCTGCCTTACTTGAATGTTGCGTTGTCTTTCCAATGTTGAAGAGTGGATAAGAGAAATTATATTTACATATCTATACCCCAGGGAAACAGGAAGCGGTGAATTACTAATTAAATATCGCTAGATACTCTGATCAATTTCATAAACAACTAGAAATGACAGAAATACGTCAAATATACAGTTGGCCCTCTAATTACGAAATTAATCCGTTCCAGCGCCTTTTTCGTAACGCAGGAGTTTCGTAAGTAGGGGTGCATTTTACATGTAAAAACGCCTGATTCCTTCCAAGGCTCCCAAGACTACCCCATAAACCCTTTAAAATGATAAAAGTACACCAATTTTGTATGAAATGTGTTAACAGTAAAAGAAATTTATTTATTAAACCATTTAAACATTTTATTAACATATTAAACCATTTTATTAACGTAGATGATTCGCTGTGGCGACTCCCGAGAAAGAGAAAAAGCCGAAAGGAAAAGAAGATTTTTTTTAACAAACAAACAACTCTTTATTGTCAAAGTACATTACATACATTGAAATTTGCTTTGTGCGCTAGGCACCTGTCGCCACTGTGCAGCGCCAGTTATTGCGTTGTTCTATCCTTTTGATGCTGAGCGCCAAGCAGGAAGCAACAACTGCCAAATTTTAACGTCTTATGGTATGACGCGGCCGGATTCGAACTCTGACCTACCGGAGGATAAAGCGGACGCTCTACCAACTGAGCTAAACCCCCGGTATATCATTCCGGTATATCATTCATAAATCATTATTAAACATTTTTTTATTAACACACACCTCTCTCTCACTCTCACACACACACACACACACACACACACACACACACTACAGTACGCATTAAATGTGTATTGTATATGCATTAAATGTTTATTGTGGCACTGCTGGCCACGCCCAAAAGCAGAACTCCAGAGCATTTTAAGACGTGGAATTCAAAGCGCATTCCCTGCTTGACAGATCGGAGGTCCAAACTCAACTTTAACTTGCTTCTTTGAGGGATCGGAGGTCCAGATGAGCCACGTTTTGCTCACATGCGCCACATTTATTAAACATTTACTGAATTAAACAACTTAAAAAAAACTAAACTAAAGAGTTAAGCTTTCTTCTGTCTCTATCTCTCTCTCTCACACATACACACACAAAACTCGGGCCACGCCCACACGCAACGCGCAGCTGACGGAACAATTTTATTTAAATGTTTAAATGGACGGGATGCTTTATTTAAAGCGGAATTACAGTACCTGTTTAAAAGATCAGGAGGTCCTCGTTCAATATTAACTTGCTTCCTTGCGAGATCGGAGGTCTTTTCCCACGGCGCACTCTGTTTTAATATCATGCCGAAATAATCAACTCCGTCACTATATTTCCGCTTTAAGGTCTCCTGGTTCAATATTGTCTCGATTGTAGAGGGGTTTCGGCGATAACGAAATATAACGCCGCATGATCAATCTCAAAACAAGCCAACAGTCAACTCTCCTTCACACGTGTGACAAACAGGAAGTATGGGTAACGTTCAGCTGCGTCATCCCTCCTAGCCAATGGGAGGCCAGCGGGGCGGAATTGTTGGGAGACAGACAATGAGAGAGCAACTCGCGCATCGTGTGAAATTTTGATTGGCGTGTTTGAAATTTGAATGGCGCATTTGGCGCTTTTCGTAAGAGGAGGGTGTTTTCGTATCCCAGGGACGAAAACTTAGGAAAATGTTTTTCCTCACCCGGAATTTTCGTACCCAGGGGGTTTCGTAAGTAGGGGGCTGACTGTACTAACAAGTGATCTGCACATTGAAGTGAGCCATAATTTGAAAGGTGAAAGGGTGCCTCTGTGGGTAGTACCAGTGAAGGATGTCCAGACATTCCTTTTAGTCCAATGCTGTCCCTGTAGCTGATGTACAGTATGAGGCACTCCTTCTACATCACCTGTAACAAGCCGGGTCCCTGCCTTCTGATTCATGCATCCGTTGGCAAGAAAAAAATGAAAAGAAAACTTGGGTGAACCAACAGCACACCACCACACAAACTGATTTTACCTGGGAGAAAGCTTGCTTGCTTGACTCCACCCATTGGACCATTCCCTCTGAGGGCTGGTGACATCGTATAATTTGGGCACAAACCTTCTAAGTGTGTGCCTTCTCCCAAGAGAAAATTGATTTCACCAATTTGAGACACTTCTTCTTGGGCTGTTAGGAACTCAGCAATGGTTTAACTACTCTCACAGCCATATTTTTCCATGTGTGCTGTTGCCTAACTTGAGCATATTGTTATCTACAGTATTTGTAAATACTATATTTATTTGGCAGTGGTATTTAAAACATGTATGGGCTGCCTGAAGAGATTTGCGATAGGAAGGGGTCACAGCAAATCAAAGGAAGCATACAATTGAGCAAGTGGAATCATGGCATTCGGGCTTCCACTTGGGTCATGGACCGGTACGTCCCCAAATTGATAATATGGAGGCAACTGAGGCCTGCGTGAAGCCAAAGACGAAAATGGAGGTGAGAGTTCCTAGGGTTGGTGGTCCAATATAACAGTTCATCAGTGAGAGTATCGGCTAGACATCAAATTTAGACACTGCGTCAACTTCTGTAGTACATACAGAACTGGACCAACCCTTTTGATTAAAGTCATGACCTCACCGGACTGGTTTCAGTCCCAGTCTGACTTCTTTGTTTGCATCCATGTGGAGTATAGCTCTCAGTTCATCCTGAATCGTGCATGATTGCGTGCGTGTGCGATTGCGTGCGTGCGGCTAGTGTATGTGGCTGGCTGCATATAACCACATCTGGAGGACTCTCCATGTTTGTAACTATGCAATCTAGTGGACATCTTCCATTTTTTGTTTGACCTCAAAGGACCACCTACATAAAGAAATTGAGGAAAGCCCCTTCTGAGGCCTTGGATTTGTAAAGGTGGCATCAGAGGAGGCCACTGCTCAGGGAGGACTACTAGAGCATCCCCCCCACACACAGATTTATTATAGTATTAGGAGTTTGGATCAAAACACATTTTTGGATAACCAGCCAAATTATAATGTTTGTTGTTATATAGGATGGATTTAACAGAGCTATTACTCTGGTGGGAGCAGAATTCTTAGACCGATTGTACTACTATCAAAATGCATGGCTCCCAGCACGAGTGGTAGTGGAGGCTGCTATTAACTCAAGACATCAGGTAATCACAATAATGTCAGCAAAGAAAAATTTCTTGCATTTAATGCTTATTTTTAAGACAATTTGTCATATTTAGGTGGATGCCAGTGGAGAAATAATTTTGCTGGCTCAAGGTGGGTGCCCTTGGAAAGAACATCTCTTCTCCCTGGAGAAAGAAATGAAGCTGGATGTACCGATTAAGTTTGTACTGTATTCGGACCAAAATGGACAGTGGAGAGTCCAGTGTGTGCCTGTAGGACTCAACACATACCAAAACAGGTAAGGACCAATTTACTGAAGGTGTTTTGATGTTGATTTTGGGTTGAAATGTTATTGTTACCAGTTGCATCTGCATTTTATAGCTTTTTGTTTTCTGCAATACTGAGGTGTAAACTCTAGAATTTCAACAAAATGCTATTCCAGAAAAATACAATACAGTCGGCCCTCTACTCGTTCCAAGGCTCCCAAGACTACCTCATAAATCCTTTAAAAATGATAGAAATATTGTCTGAAATGTGTTAAAAGTAAACGGAAATTATTTATTAAACCATTTAAACATTTTATTAACATATTAAACCATTTTATTAACATATTTATTAATAAACCATTATTAAACATTTTTTAGTAACACAGACACCGCGCACACACAACACTGTCTCTCTCTCTCTCTCTATCTCTCTCTGTCTTTCTCTCTCTCTTACACACACACACACACACACACACACACACACACACACAAAACTCTCGAGCGTGCTCCGCTGAATGTGGGCTCCGCCCACATGCAGCGTGCAGCCAACGGAGCTTTTGAGACAGGGTGTTGTTTTAAAGCGGAATTGCCTGTTTGAAGATCTGAGGTCCGGATTCAACATTAACTTGCTTCCTCGAGAGATCAGAGGTCCGGATTCAATATTAACTTGCTTCCTTACGAGATCGGAGGTCTTGTGGCGCCCCCCATTCTGTGCACAAAAATGCTTTCGTGGCCGAATGCGAATCCGGACCTCCTCAAATAAGCTGCAATGAGTACAGTACTCTCAAAACTCACAAATCAACAGTACATCTCTCCTTTACACGTGTGACAAACAAGCTTATGGGTACAGTACTACAGATTCAGCTCCCTCCTGGCCAATGGGAGGCCAGCGGGGCGGGATGTTGGGAGACAGCCAATAAGAGAGCAACTCGCGCATTGTTTGAATTTTTGAATGGCGCGTTTGAATTTTTGAATGGCACGTTTGGCGCTTTGTGTAAGAAGAGGTTATTTCGTATACAGAGTGTGAAAAGTTAGGAAAATGTTTTTTGTAACCTGGATTTTTCATATTCAGAGGTTTTCGTAAGTAGAGGGTTCGACTGTAAAACATACATGTTATGGCCTTTTTTTAATACTCAAACAGACATACATTTTATTCAGTATAAGGCCACTGACCCAGTAAATTATATATTATATAATTATAATATATAATATGTTTGCATAAGTATTACCATGATTTTAAGAGAGACATCAGAGTTCCTTATTTTCTTAACATTATATAAAAATAGGCCTAAGTTTTTAATGACACATTCATTTGTAGAAGACATTAAATTAACAAAGCTATATTTTGATAGTGGGTAGTTCATGTGTTTAGCTAAAAAAATAATTTCTTATAACACTGTTGGCTTTGCAATAAAACAGTACATGTATTTCATCTTCAGTTAAATTAAGATTGTTTTTGGCA
This sequence comes from Plotosus lineatus, assembly GCA_024760905.1. Taxonomy (NCBI): domain Eukaryota; kingdom Metazoa; phylum Chordata; class Actinopteri; order Siluriformes; family Plotosidae; genus Plotosus; species Plotosus lineatus. Next base: position 28,227,541 of record CM045730.1, read on the forward strand.
GAAAGGACAAAATCTCAAGACCAAAGGCACATTATTGTATCTGCCCGTTTTTACGCTCAATCTGAAATTACAACATCTGAATTTTGTCAAGCAATGTCTTAAATATGGGGCTAAATCTAAGCTAAGCTAAGTCGCGACATTTAGTAGGGACTTAAAAATATATAATTAAAGCATTTGGTTTGTATTATGAATCAATGAATACCAATCTTGTGACAAATTGTCAGATATTCAAAGCTGCACTTAAATCAAACTGTAAACAACTTTCAAAAGTTCAGTTACAACAAACTGTTGTCGTACATTTCTGACCAAGCAAATGTTTCAGTTTACTATTTACTTTAGAGTGGTTTGCACAGCAAAATGAAATGTAAACAGAAATACCAGGCATGGAAAAAAGAAAAGATAAACAAGGGTCAAGGGAAATGTTACCCCTGTGACAAGGTACAGCTAAACTTGAGGCTAGATTTGAATTGAATCAAACACCTATTTTCCATGACAGACAAAGCCAAGGAGTGCCAAAAATCATTTTATTTTTATCTATGTAAATTTACTTACTATGTACTTATTTGTGTATATTTTTCAGTTTATTTTTCTCTTTTATCATTTATACAGCCGTGGTAATCTGGTATAAAAACTGCCTACCTACTTACCTGCTACAGTCTTGATTTTCTTCATTTATTAAAAAAAAAACATGTTCTTTTGTTTGTTTATTTCCTCTTTGGGGTTGAATAGTGGGTCCTTGACTATTCGTGGTTTTGCACTCACGGTTTGCATATTCGCGGCCTGCCAAGCAACTGACACGTCATTCAATTTCAGCCAATGGCTGTCCTCCTTCCTGCTGATTGGTTGAGATGATGTAACGCCTTTTTCCCCTCATTCACGCACAAGTTGTCAATGAGCCTTTTTTTAGTGTGTTTTAATTACCAGATAAGCTCTATGATGCCACTCAAATGCTGTGCGTCTAGCTAAGTGATAGAAATGGTAATGACGTTGGACGTCTTTTCTGAAGAAATAAGGCTTTCTCCTGACGAAACGGCAGTTTCCTCTGAAGTGCCTGAAGAGGAATAATCATCTAAACTTCTGAAAAGCTGTAGTATTAAAGTCTTTTTCAATTATTATTCCACTACAGTGTCTGTTTCGAATGTTTGTGTGTGTGTCTGCTTTCCCCCCTCCGGCTGAGCTGCTCGGACTGAATGCAGTTCATACTTGAATTAAGTAATCTCATTTACTCCCTATAAACACAAACCGCACGCTCACCTCAATTAAAGCGTGCTTCTTAAGTCCTTCCCCTTTGAATGTGAGGCGTTTGTTGCAGGTGACAAGTTTTTCTTAATCATTACTACATTTTACTACATTAATATTGTATTAATGAGTAAGACCGTCTATATAATGTGTTTAAGAAGCATATTTTAGTGCTTTTAATAGATTGTTATGGATAGGAAATAAATTCCAAGTCAACCCTTGGAAATAAAATCCTACACCGCAATAAGTTAAATTGAACAATAAGTAGAGAGACACAAAGGCAGAATTTAAAAACAAAACTTGTATTAAAAAAATAAAACTCACAACAAGAAATATAAATATATACAAGATTAAAAATATTAAGTTTCAACGTCAGGCAGCTATATTTCCTAAACACATTCAAGTTGTTTAACTCACAAAAAGTCCCAAAGATAATAAGCACGGATTGTCCTGTATGGTAAGCTGGAATGTAGCAAATCCAAGTGTCGAAGTTGTCCCGGAATATGTGCCTGGATCCAAGAATGTCACGGTCGAATCAAAATGCTCCGCGCAGGGTCACCGCTGAACTTTTCTTCATGCAATCCTTTCCCCTATGTCCAAGGTGCAGAGGGTTTAAATAGCATTGTTTCAGCTTCTCGAAAGTTCTAGTCACTTGTTTAGCATGTTCGAGAAATATCTGGCATCCACTTTCGGTGAGGTAACTCTTACGTCAGTCCTTACATAGACTTTCAAGAAGGATCCACAAGATTCGATTCAATTCCATGCATACTCAACATCCATATTTTACAATGTTTAACCTGCCATTCAATTGTGTTATCTTTACAACCGACTCAAATATCTGCTTGCAAATTAACATTAATAAATTACATATATAAATAACAAAATTTACATTAACAATTTACATATATACATAGTATTTTACTTCTGGTTGATCATTCGCGCGTGTAATGATACATGGGGTTTGACTTCCGGGTGCAGAACTCACGGATTATCTTCATTTGCAGGAGGGGCCAGAACCAAACCCCCGTGAATAATAAGGGCCTACTGTATATTATACATATAAATTATCCATGATGTTTGGCATCTTTAGGATTTGAACAGGTTTGAAAGACTTTATTTTCAGAAAAGATATTCATGTGACACGCTCTTCAGCAATGTGTGCAATATACACCCATTATAAAATGTGAATTAAAACCTACATAAAACTTGAAATTATTATTATATTTTAAACCCTAGTAACTTAAAAATAGATCACAGGGGTCCAAAACTCCCATTGCCTTGTAATGTATATTTTAAAATGGATCTATATCTTTCTTAAACCAGAATCAAAACTTATCTGCAGATTTTGGCATGCACCAATCTTATGCAAGGACATAGACGTAAGACAACCCCGCACACCAAATTTTATCAAAATATGAGCAAGTATTCCTGTTATCAAGGTGTGACAGGCGGCCGCCACCCATTCCCATTGCTCTCGCCCCACTATGTGGGGGGAGCTAAAATATGTGGAAATGGGCTAAAGTCTTTTTGAACCTTTTGAAATTTTTATTCATGTTTCTATTAAAGTATGGTGACCTGAACAGTGCGTTGGAGCGTTTGCACTATATCTTGGTGATATGGGATTAAATCTTTTTTCAATCTTCACAATCCATCTCTTTATGAGTTTTTGCTAAACTGCAGTAAATGTTATCTTTCTTTATATATCATACAAAGACTTTTGAGACAAGTATGTGCTTAAAACTTTGTGCTGCCAGTTTGAGGAAGGCCCACTTGTGGGTGAGATGGTTAGGTGTCCACATACTTTTGACCACAAAGCATTTTTATCCTATTTATTTATTTTGTTATTTTGCCATTTGCCGTATAATTCACCCTTTGTTTATTTCTGTACTCATTAAACAGACTGTCTCTTCCAGAAGAGTGGCGTGGAGTCAGAGACGATGGCTTATCCGAACTCAGTGGAATCCCTGATTGTGTTTTTGTTCACTCCAGTGGCTTCATTGGAGGAAACAAAACCAAAGAGGGGGCTCTTGAGATGGCTAGAAGAACATTGCAGGGATCTTATAAAGCAGATGGTTCCTAGGACATAGTTGCTTTATTGCTGTCTCAGTTTTGTTTGTTTAACTAACTGATTTTCATAATATAATGTAAATTCAATGTGTTATATTTGTTCAAATAAAATTTGAAATCTTAGCATTTCAAAGTTTAGATTTTTATAATGCTATTTATTCCATGCATGTGTGCATCTCACCTCTGAGCTTGCTTGTGAGCTGAAGGAATTTTGACTAAACTTTCATTACTCACTTACTCACGAGTAAAGACCAATGAACCCTGTTCCTGATTCTGAGGTCAAATGTCAAGGACCCATAGGGTCATTCAAGAAAAAAAAAATGTGACTACTTTGCAGGGTGTATGTCTGCATAGATTTATACCAAACCAACATTTGATACAGGTTTTGTGACCTTGACTTGTGATTCACAGAAGGTCATCTTAAAAATTTTGTGTGCATTCTACAGGCTTTTATGGATTTGGACCAAAGTTTCATCAGCTGTCCATTACTAAATACCTATGAACTGATCTAGGTTTTCAGGACATGTAGTAGCTCAAAGATCAGGGTCACAGCTCATGCACACACTAAAAAAAATTTACCATGGAGGCACACATTGCATCAAGAACTTCTATGTTTCACTTTATCATTTTCATTCATTTTCTTAGCCACTTAATCCTAATTAGAGTGCCAGAAAGGCTGGCACCCATCTTAGTCGACTTTGGGTGAAGTTGGAGGTGCTCCCTGAACAACTCACAAGACCATTTGCATTTCGTGTAGAGTCTGTATGTTCTCTCAGTGCTTCTGTGGGTTTCTTCTGGATACCCCAATTTCCTCCCACAGTCAAAAAAAAAAAACATGCACGGTAGGCTGATTGGCAGTTACCCAGGAGTAATTGATGTGAGGCGAGGTGTGGCCACTGTGCCATCATGCTGCATTGGTTAATATGTATATCTTTTTGCATTACCTGTTACATCTGACACTTTATCTACACTAAAGTACTGGGGCCGGTTGTTTAAAACACGGTTATTTTTTAATCACTGGTTAAGTAGAGTTAACCGACCATTAAGTTTAACGCTGCCGTTATCTTGTTGTTCAAAACTCTTAACTTTAACGTCAAGTTAACACTCGATTAAAGTTAACACACCTAAGGACTACTGTTAAATTTTTAAGTGTGGTTAACTTGCAAGACGACGTTCATGGCTAACGCTGCATTCATGATGCCGCATCAGCAGGGGTGGATTCTTATAAATATTATAGTTCAACCAAACACATTCTCAAACATATTTCAAACTACATCTGCAAGTACATTTACAAATTGAGCTAAAGTTATTTATCTATTCAAAGGCACAAACAAATCTTCATACATATTTACAGCACAAAGACATACTATTTTTATATATTTTATTTTTATTTTTTATTTTTATATATGTTATTAAAATATATTTTATAAAAGTACTGACCATTCGGCTGCAGATACTGTACAGGGTGGATGGCTTGTGATTATTTTATCCATTCATTCTCTGTGTCAATGTTTGTGTTCTAACACGTGTAGGAGCCGGAGGCGGTACTAACAAACTGTTTTATTCTCACCTCGCACTTTGTTTGATTGACAGTGTTCCGCTATTATTGCTTACTGATATTATGTTTGTTGATTGGTCAGCTCGGGTGTGCACATGCGCAGTCCGCATTACACATTAACTTCCGGTTTACTTCCTGACTCTAGTCATGCGGAACTTATCTCCGACTTTCTCTTCAATAACAGTCATTAAGTTTATTCATAACTTTGTGAATACACATAATTTCTTGTCCAGCGAAACTCAACTCCTGCTGTGGGTGTTCTGATGTTTCAGCAGCTGATACCGGGTTGGGTAGTATTCATTGCAGACTTTACAGATATGCAACACTGCAGGTGGTTGGAGAATCGCGCATTGAGAATTTCAAACGTACACGCACAAAAATTTTATTTATATTATATATATATATATATATATATATATATATATATATATATATATATATATATAATATAAAAATTTTCACGAGCGCATGTATTATTATTGATCGACATTTTTATAATAATATAAAGCATACACAGACATCTTACCCCCTCCCCACTAGCGTACGTTTTGTACGCTTAGGAAAATGTTGAATGACCCCTTCGTGCTACCAGTAACGTTAACCACACTGTTAACTTTGACGGCAACGTTAACTAACGACGTGACTGTAACCATGCTTTGAACAACACAGATTTAACGGTCGGTTAGCTAACGGCGGGTTAAAAACTTAACCAGCCATTAGGGGTTAACTGGTGGTTAAAATAACCATGTTTTGAACAACCGGCCCCTGGTTGGTACTGCAGTCTTTTATTTTACTTATTGTTCTTTAATTATTCTACAGTCCTAAACTATTTGCTCATGCTTATTCACATGGATGGGATTAATATGTTCAAAATAATAGCAGAGTGTGTTTAAAAAGTGAATAAAGTTCATAATCCTTACAATAGTTTTTATTTCCACAAAAACAAATGCATCGGGAGCACTACACACTATTCCAAATCAAAACATGAAGAAAAATAATATTGTGTTATTCCTTGAAAGAAATTGAAGAAGAGGGAATCTTAGACTGTTTGAAAAAAGTGTCTCTATTCTTCTTTACAAATTCAAAAAAATCATGAAAATTTAAGGTTTTGTTTTCCTTTGAATCACTAAGTACTGTATTTAGTTGTATAACGAGTGGTTCTGAGAACTGCTGTACTGTGTTGCATGGAGTCAACTAACTTCTCGCACATGTGAACAGGCTTTCCAGACCAGGATGATTGCACCACATTCCACAGCTCTTCTGTATTTCTTGGTTTTGTCTCAGAAACTTTATTTTTTGGTGTCACCCCACAAGTTTTTTATTGGATTAAGGTCCAGGGATTGGACTCGCCACTCCATAATGTCAACCTTGCTGGTCTGGAACCAAGATGTTTCCCATTTACTGGTGTGTTTGGGGGTCATTGTCCTGTTGGAACATCCATTTCAAGGGCATTTCCTCTTCAAATATTCTGATGTAAACTGATCCATGATCCCAGGGATGTGATAAATAGGCCCGACACCTTAGTATGAGATACATCCCCATATCGTGATGCTTGTGCCACCATCATTGACTGTCTTCACAGTGTATTGTGGCTTGAATTCAGTGTTTGGGGGTTGTATAAGGGGGCCACTAGACCCAAAAAGAACAATCTTACTTTCATCAATCTACAAAATGTGCTATTACTCTGTAGGCCAGTCAATGTGCTCTTGGCATATTGTAACCTCTTCAGCACAACAGTGGGACTTTCATTGTTTCTGTAACCACTTAATCCTAATCAGGCTTGCAGGGAGGCTGGCGCCCATCCCAGCCGACTCTTGACAAGAGCAGAGTACACCCTGGACAGCTCGCTAGGCCATCTAGGGCGGAAACACACTGATGGCTTTGCAGCCTACTCCTGTCGAAACTCAGCAATGGTTCTTTTACATGCCTCACACCATAGACATTGAGAGACATGGTCGGCCTTTGATAACCCAGTTAGCTGCACTGGGGGAGGCTTCACAACGGTGTCTTCTAATTGTAACAGGACTCACAGGTAACTTTAGACCTTCTTTGATCTTCCTGAAGCTTTGTGTTGGCTGAGTCTTTGCCATTTTGGCTGTATGATCCATTTAAATTGTGGTTTTTCACTTTCTTCCATGTTCAGGTTTTGTTTACCATTTTAAAGCATTTGCCATTTTAGCTGGGCAATCAATCATTTTCTGCACCTCTTTATTTGTTTCCCCCCTCTCCAATCAACTTTTTTAATCAAGGTACACTGTTCTTCTGAACAATATCTGGAATGACCCATTTTCCTCAGCATTTCAGAGAGAAATGTTCTGTAACAAGCAGGTACAACATTGGCCGCCTTCCTTCCTTAAATAAGCAATAAACATGAGAAAAAGCCAAGCTTGAATTGAAATAAATTTATTCAGGAAAAACAAATACTGTTAGGTATTCCTTTCATTCACTTTCTGAACTGCTTATTCTTAATTATGGTCATGGGGACGTTGGCGCCCATCTCAGCAGACTGTGGGCACTCTGGACAGCTTGCAGGACATCGCAGGGTCAACACTCACACAACCATTCACACTCACAACTAGGGGTGATTTGGAACAGCCAATTAATCTACTGTGCATGTCTTGGGACAGTCCTTGCTATTAATACTGTTCTGAGGGTTATGAAATGAGCTGTGGAGCAAGCTGCAGCAGTTATACTCTTCATGCATATAATCATAGACTATACACAGCATGTTGATTATGGCTTCATCATACAAAACAAAACAATTTTATTTTTGTTGGATAACATGTTTAACAGTAGCCTGGTGAGCTGTCAGTGGTGTACCCCGCACTAGATCAGAGTCAGCTGAGATGGGCACCGCAGTTCAGAAAATGAATGAACATGTTTGACAGTAAGATGCCATGTTATCCCCCTCCCACCAATAAAGCACATATTGAAGAAGACTTAAAATAAACTCCTTCATTATTTGTCCACAGGACTTTTTTTCATGAGATATCTGTTACTGGCCTGTTCTTGTGTGAGTTCCTTCCAATACTCTGGTTTCCTTCCATCGTCCAAAGACATGCACATTAGGCTAATTAGTTGTTCCAATGTTCCCCTATGTCATCAATCATTCATTTTCTGAACCACTTAGTCCTAATTAGTGTCGTAGGGAGGCTGGCACCCATCAGTCAACTCGAGGTGAGGGCAGAGTACACCCTGGTGAGCTCTCCATTCCGTTGCATGTCAGCTGAGAGCTATGTAGCCTACTCTTGGTGAATTTTAGCAATGGTTCTTTTACATGCCTCACACCATAGACAGTGAGAAACATGGCCGGCCTTTGATAACCCAGCTAGGCACTGGGGGGACAGTGACAACCCATTGAGAGTGGGGCTTGAACCCCGAACTTCAGGATTGGTAATCCAGCACCTTGCCACCGGGCCACCACTGCCTGCCCTATGTGTAAGTGCGAAAGGTTGTGAGAAAGTCATTCAGGGTGTAGCCCACTTTCGCCCAGAGTTGGCTGCGAAGTTCCAGTGGAGTGACATTAATCACAGTAAAAGGTGATTGGTCAGTGCCCAGGTCAATATACAAACAGGATGTTCATATACCAAGTTTACACATACTTTTACTCACATCATGTATTAAAAAGAGAATTTATATGCTGTATATATTTTAAATGGTGCGTTGATTTGATCTACCGTATTAGTACTACTGTACTTATGTCATATTTTTGTCGAAGATCAATTGTTGAATCTCGTGTTTATGGTGAGTTAACCGCCGCTACGTTAGGTGGCAGTAGCTCTGGCAATTACGTACGTCACTTCCTCTTTTGCCGGCGTCCGCCCAAAAAAAAGGCTCAGACACATGCTGGAGTTTGTGTTGAATACTTTACAAACTGGATTTTAAATCACACCAGAAGAAACTTGCAAGACAAAGATCACTCAGCTTGTACTATATAACAGGTAAGTGTGATTGATTGGTGTTGATTTGTTTAAAGGTTTGTAATCGATTCACGTTGAGGAGGTTGGTGTTGATGGGAAGCGGTTGTTCGCTAGCATGCTAGTTATCTGAGCGGCTGGTCTGTCGCATAGTAAAGCTGGTATCATAGTCTCATTGTTCGTGTTAATGTTTCTTGGGGTTTTTTTTCCTGTGAGAAGGTGATGTGGTAATTTGTTTTGTAGTTAGTTGTTGTTCTGAACTGATGTGGTGTTATTTTTCACCCCTAGCAAAGGTTAGCAGATTCACAACTTGCAAGTACTTCACTCACTGTGCGAAGTTGGCAGTGATTTTTATTTTAAATAATAATATTTTTTGATTTCCACAACAATCTTTGTATCATAGTATAGTGTCGCCAACTTGGAGGAAAAATAGATGATGAGTTGGCCATGTGACGTCGCTCGCTAGTCTGCCTGCCCGTTAACGGCACCGACGTCAATTCGACATGCGTCGTAGATTAAAAAAGACGAAATAATTTAAATTTAATTGTCACTATGACGTCACTTTTAACGGTTTGAAAACTATGTACAATTAAATTCTCAAATTCGATTTGCAGAGAGTTTCTTAACCATTTCCTTGGTCCACTATTCTAGTTTAATTGTTTTGATTGTGCATTAGAATTACCTTTGTACGAACTTGAACCATAATGAATTGTAGTTTATTTATTTATTTAAAATCTATACAGATTTCTAGATAACGTCTAGCACAAAATTAGTGAGAGGGCTGTTTTTTTTTTGTTTGTTTTTTGTTTGTTATTCCAAAATAATAATGTGGGTTCTTTTTTTCTTTTTTCAATAACTCGAATGATACAATAATAAAATCCTGAAAGATGATGCTGTACATTTATTAACAGATGTGATAGCTGGTAAGCTGATGAAATGCAGTAAAAGCAAAAGCAGTGAAAGTTAACATAATGAAGCCTGTAATTCAAGAATCAGCATCATAAATATTTTCCCTCATTCTATGTAGTCTCGAACTGTTAATAGGATGCAGGTAGTGTCAGTATTTATTTTGACTTGTCATGGGGAGGAAAAATCTACATTTCAGAAAATTATGTAAATATAAAGGAGGTTACAAATTTGAATTTTTGCTGAAATTATTAACATGTACAGTTGGCCCTTGACTATTCGCGATTTTGCACTCGTGCCCCATTGCCCAGCAAATGTCACGTGATTCAAATTCAGCCAATGGCAGTTCTCCCTCCTGCTGATTGGTTGAGATGATGTAACGCCCCTTTTTATTCATTCGTGCACACTTGCCTGTGCTTTTTAAGTGTGCATGGTTTTAGTTACAGTTGAGTACCATCATGCCACCAAAACCCTGCTTCTCAAAGGTAATGGCGTGGCATGAAGAAGTAGAATTGCTTGATATGATTCAGGAAGGAAAACGTTTTGCTGCAAAAGTTTTAAGAAGGTGAATGTTGTATGAAACAAGGTCATCATCAGAATGGAGCCTGCCTTATTATTCCAGATACTTCTAGTTCAGGGGTTGGCAGCCTTTGCCATACAAAGAGCCATTTGGCCCCGTTTTCCACATTAAAGAAAACACTGGGAGCCACAAATACTTTTTTGACATTTAAAATCAAATGACACTGCATACACAGATGCTCCCGTTGTTTTTGTTTTGTTTTTTTCTTTTTAAATTGTCAAATTTTGAGTTCAGCGTGCTCTCTGTGGTATGAGATATACGCTGACATAATGACGCTGCATCCGTTGTTTACAAACGACAGACCTCCCCTTCCTTCTTCCCAGTTCACTAGTGCCTGTTAGCTTTGTGTTCAGAAGTCGTCTCTGTGATCTTTGTGTTTGCACTGTTTTGCGGACCTTTGTAACCCTAAGCAAATATGGTTGGTCAGAAGCATAAACCTACTAGCATGGGTGCAAGTTTTCCGGCATATGCCGGAATTTCCGGTTTTCCCAAGATGGAATTATTGTGGGGCTGATGACACAGTGGTTAGCATGCTGCACTCATGATCAGGAGGTTGTGAGTTCGAATCCCACTGAAACCCTCACTGTGCTAAGACCCCTGGGCAAGGTCTCAACCACAAGTGTGCTTCTGTTCACCCAGCAGTGTAAATGGGTACCAGTAAAATATACTGGGACGATAACCTGTTATGGACTAGCGTCCCATCCAGGAGTAGTTGAACTCCTTGTCGCTTCACACTATGGAAACCGGGGATAAGCACCAGCCTGATGAGCCATTAGGCACGGGTGTAAAAACCCAACAGATTTTACCTTTCCCTTACCAAGACTGAATTAACTATCTGCTCAGATTGGCGCAATCTACCATGCATACTCAGTTAAGCAAAGAGAGTTGTAAAGTGAATGAAAACCCGAATCCAGAAAAGAAAGAGAACTTTCTGCTCTGCTGGTGATTCACATCAGTGCAGGCTAAGTACTAAACAAGTATTCAACGGCACCCTTGCTCACTTGAAAGACCGGAAGTCCATATAACCCGTGCTTTGTCTCAAGCACAAGCAACTGAACTACTTTCGGTGGAGCGCCTCACATATTGTAAGTGTTGATTGGCTGTTTTAAGCTTGATGTAAAGTGACTCAGCTCAGCTAAAGTGACCATCCGTCGACCATTGGAACCATTTACAAGCAGAAGGATTGCATCATAGAAAATGTTAAAGGTTATATTTGATACTGTATTTGATATTTGATGAGTGAATTTGATTAAAATTTATCTATGTGAAATTATTTTGCTTGAATTTAATTTATTTGAAATTAATGTTGATATTATTTGATATATTTGATGGGGCAACGGTGGTCTAGTGGATAGGGCGCAGGATTGCTGATCCTAAGGTTGGGGGTTCGAGTTCCCACAAGGTTGTCACTGTCCCCCCCACCCCACCCCAGTGCGGCTAACTGGGTCATCAAAGGCGGGCCATGTCTCTTATTGTCTATGGTGTGAGGCATGTAAAAGAACCATTGCTGACTTTCGTAAAGAGTAGCTGCAAAAGTCGTCAGTGTGTTTCTGTCCCTTGCTAAAAGGGTTGTGACAGGAAGGGCATCCGACGTAAAAATCTCTGCCAAATCAAATGTGCGAATCAGATGATTCACTGTGGCGACCCCTGAGAAAAAGGGAAAAGTTGAAAAGAAATGAAGACTTTAATTTATTTTTTACTGATATGGTAATGAAAGTGTATCGATGAAGAAGATGACATGATGAGTTGTGATGACGAGGAGTGATGAAATTGTTAATTGTGAAAGGTTTAAAATTCTTAAGCAGTCAGAAAGGGGAAGTGATGTCATGGAGTCTTTTTACCATAAAAGGAAAAGAGCGGCAAAATACACTGAACACCTCATAATTAATTATAAAAATTATTACAAGTATCAGCAGTATCAACAGTATTACCAATACTACTCATTTTATCCTTTACATCTACATACAGTATTTGGCACACGCTCTTATCCAGAGCGACATATATATTTTTTACACAGCTGAGTAATTGAGGGTTAAGAGCCTTGCTCAAGGGCCCAAAAGTGAGGGTAGTGGGGATTGAACCACTGAACTTTGGACCATCATCTTATCCACTAAGCCACCACTGCCCTTTTTATCATTATCATCATCATCATATGGTAACAGTAAGTGGCCTCAAAATCAGTGACTTTTTTTTATGTGCGGAAAATGAAAAATTACATTTTTAGTGTAAACTGTCATGCTACAATTATTCCCAACAGACTATTAAGGCGTGAATGATCAACCGGAAGTAAAATACTATGTATCTATTACATGCGCTAAAATATGCGTCTTAAACACATTCTATAGACAGTCTTACCCATTAATACAGTATTAATGTAGTAAAATGTAGTAATGATTAAGAAAAACTTTTCAATTTTTACTGTTATATTTATTGATGATGGTGTAAAGCACTACAATTAAAGTCTTTTTCAATTATTATTCAAGTACAGTACTGAGGGCGACATCGCGGCGTTCTCAGAGTCAAATTGTTTCTTTGTACATTGTAATTTGTTTTATTTGTTGTTTTGTTTGTTAATGTTTTGCACTATGCTCTATCCTATGATCTTCATCACTCCTCATCACCACTCGGTGCAATCTTCCTCATCGATATGCTTTCATTACCATATCAGTAAACAATGAATTAAAATAAAATCCTAAAATAATAAACATTAAACTAGTGTGCTAATTTTAATACATTTAGCTAACAGCGATGCAATTGATTTTATCCATTTGGCATTAGAACAGCTAGTGCTAGTTATCGAAACAGGTTTTGATTCACAGTAACAATAACTGTTTGTTTCATGCTATGCATATTCAATTTAATTGTAGTACTAATTTCTGATGCACAATGATTTTATCTGTTTTGGCATGACAGCACTGTATCAGGAAAGGTGTTCCAACTGCCTTTACACAAAGATAAACATGGTGGACTGTCAGTGTTTTATGCTAGTACTAAATGTTTAATTACTTTACTTCCTAGACTAAAGCGTGAACTACCTTTGCCATGTCCCGTTTTTTTGCCACTGGGTCCGACAGCGAGTCGGAAGAGTCCTCATCCGCTGATGAGATCGCCCCTAAAGCCACCGGAACGACGTTCAACAAACAGTGAGTATATATTTATTTATTTATTTATTTACTTGTTCGTATTCTTCTCATAAATACACAATGGATTGTTTTTCCTTTTCTTGGAATTTTTTTTCCCAGTGTTTTTATTCGATCTTTTGCAGAGCCTTGTTGTTAAGTGATGATGAAGAAGACACCAAAAGAGTGGTGCGTAGCGCCAAGGACAAGAGGTAAGAAGGGGCATGGCGTGTCTGCACACAAGGCCACCCTGAGGGTCTAAGGATCAGTTTTTATAACCCCAATTCCAAAAATGCATTATAATTTTATAGAGCAACATCAAAACAAAATCTCTCAATTAGGTGTTGTTTATTTTTAGGATAGGGGAATTTAATAGTGTCGGTCCCGTAGATTTATATTCTCCAAGGCTTGCAGGAGGATTTGGCTGTTGCCTGGTCACTGAGCTTCCTCTAAAATGGCCTAAAAAACCTGGCCTAAAAACCTAAAAACCATGGCCTAAAAAAACCTAGGGCAGACTGTACACGAGTATCTGGTGGTATCTAATTGGAGTGTTGGGTACGGGCCTGGAGTGCCAGCTCAAGTTGTTCCATCAGAAGAGCTTTGGTGTAGCTGACTGCTCGAGCTGTAATTTTTTTTCCAGTCACAGTAAATATGCCATTGTGCCATTCTTGAGACAATTGGTTTCCAGTTGCTCTGTAAGTAGTGCTATTACCGTATTCGATGTGATAAGCGCCCAGGGTGCTTAAAAAATTGGAATGATTGGGCATTTATTAAAATGATTACCAGCGGAGTGGAATGGTAAGTACTTATTACTATAGAGGTGGAAAACATGAATAATAACAGAACAATAAAAGAGTCTTACTGGTGTTTGTGTTATTCATTTTGTGGTATCAACCAAATTACTTGCAGGAAAGCTAAAAATAAACATAAAACAGCATAATTAAAAAAATGCCCTTTAATTTTTCCATCTTGGTGCTGTTCCTTTAAATTACCCCCCCCCCCCCCCCCAAAATCGAGCCAATCGACATGAATGTCAACTTTAGCACATGGCACGTTGAACCAATCAACACAAAGGTTAACTTTACCACATGGCCCATTGAGTGCTTAAATGTATGAAGTTAGTGAGCAGGAGAATCTGGTAAAAAATACTCATCACTTTCTGTTAAGTCCATATCTGGCTCATCGCTCCATTCATTCAGAGCATCCCATAGTTTTGCTGTAGCATTTTCTAATGGTTTATCTTTTTGGACATTTAGCAAGAGAACACAGCAAAATATTTTCCTGTTTTTTAAAGCAAGGAGGAACGATCAAATGTGTTGTTACTGATGGACATTATAGACATTCCCCAGTGGTAGGGGGTCTTGAAATACAGTGTAAACTCACTTTTACAGGCAGTGAAAGCCTCATTTTACCGTTACAGGGACTGATAGAATAAAATTATTAAGTTTGATCTACCATTTTGCTCCCAGTACACATGGGCGGTTATTAGACGTAAGATCAAAAACACCGGGAGGGGGGGGCTTATTGGAGCAGGCCACTTATTACATCGAATACGGTAATTTTTAAATTAGTCAGATGCTTCCAATGAACAGAATTAATTAATAAGAAGTGTTATCACGAAAATCATAATTTAAGAAGTTTAATATAGTTAAAACGTTTTAGTCTCTGACATGGATTGGAAAAACCTGGAGAAAACTTTAAAAAAGTGTGCTTCTATGTGAAAACTGTTCATAGCTATGAGCAAATCCCAGATAGGAAAACATTGGGGAATACCAGAAAAGTGCATAAGAATGAATTTCTTCGTCAGAACGGTTGGTGAATGAGGCTGTTTTCCTCAATGAAAACTAGCAAAGGTTTTGAGTATCTCATCTACAGTATGTAATATCAAAAGATTCCAAGAATCTGAAGACGTCTCTGTGCTCAAGCACAAAGGTGAAAATCAATATTGGATACCCATGATCTTCAGAACTGCATTAGAAAGAGGCATGATTCTGTCGTGGAAATTGCTGCATGGGCTCAGGAATATTTCTGGAAATCACTGTTTTTCCGAAATAAGTAATTGTAAACTAAGTACATTTTAATTTGATTAATTGCCGGATAAATAAGGCCATATAAAACGATCAGCTAAATTTTCTTTTGGTTATGTTTTGCATCAGATTTGAGGAGCTGACAAACTTGATCAAGACCATCCGCAATGCCATGAAGATTCGCGATATGGCCAAGTGTCTGGAGGAGTTTGAGCAGCTATGTCGAGCCTTCCTCAAGAGCAAAGCAATTGTGGACAAAGAAGGAGTTCCTCAGTTCTACATCCGCCTGCTGGCTGACTTGGAGGATTACCTCAACCAAGTATGCATGATAAAAAGAGAGAAAATCATGTTACACAATTAAAATAAATCCAATAATGTCTTTTTAGGTCAGGTTGAATTTTACGCATCTTTCTCCTTGCGGACATTTTTGTTATTTATTTATTGCAATGTGTACAGATGCATGTTGTTTATTATTACAGCTATGGGAGGACAAGGAGGGCAAAAAGAAGATGAACAAGAACAACGCAAAAGCCCTGAGCACACTGCGGCAGAAAATCCGCAAGTACAACCGTGACTTCGAGACAGATATTGCCACATACAAGGAGGTCAGTTCTCAACAATTTTAGATGCAATGGTGAAAAAAAAGAATAAACTTGCTTGAGTTGAGTTTTGGGTAAATCTATTTTGTGGTTATGGTTATCTTGTAAGAAATGCCACGTTTAATGGTTGTCCCTCAGGTCAAAAATTTGACCCATTAATAAATGCCAAACTCAAAATTTTCATGATTATTGTACAATCAGGAATTGCATTTTAATTTATGAACCATACTTCAATAAAGTAATATTTTGATCCTGAACACTACTGTAATGTACTAGTACAGTATGATATCAAAAGGCAGTAATAAATTGGATCTAATTTGATTTAGCGCTAACAGCCTCTGTGCTATGTTCTAGTCTCATACAGTGCTTGTTGAATATTTTTAACTAAAAGCAATATAAAACAAGGAATTTATTGGATCTTCTTCTCATTGTCTTTAGAACCCTGAGCAGTCTGCTGATGAAGAGAAAGAGGAAGAGGAAGCTGGATCTCGTATGTCATTAACCTGTTATGTGTGTTTAGCCACTACGTGTTAGGGATGGAGTCAGCCTGCTTGGGGTCCTGAACTATGGAGCTCCTTTACCTCAGCAGCCTGCTTAAAATATAGCACTCTCTTTTTTGTTTTATTTCAATTTACATTACATGACATTTGCATTTTAATTCTGATTGGTTGATCAATACATTTAGCAGTCAATTATTTCTTCTATAGTCCACTGTTGCTAAAAGTAACAAATGGCTGTTATTGAATGTGTCATGCCTTAAATATGCCTCCTTACACATATGACCACCACAAACACAGGAGGGGAGAAAGTGTGCACATGCTTCCTCTGAACCTTGGGATGCCTGCCACCCACCTGCCATCTGCCTGTCTTTTTCCCATTCCCAAACTCGTGAACAAAACTCTGAGATACTTGAACTCCTCTACTTGAGGAAAGACCTCATTGCAGACCTGGAGTGTGCATTCCATTCTTTTCTCTCTGAAAACCATGGCTTCTGACTTGGAGGTGCTGATTCTCATGCTGGTTGTTTTGCACTCTGATGCAAATCGCTCCAATGAGAGCTGGAGGTCTCGGATTAATGAAGCAAAAAGGACGTTAAAAATCAGAGACGAGATCCTACAGCCACCAAACCAGAACCCCTCAATACCGTAGCTGCGCCTAGAAATTCTATCCATAAATATCATGACATTAAATATCGTGACAAAGGGCAGCCTTGGTGGAATACCCTCCCAGACTCTTCCTCTTCTATAGTGTTTGGTGGCATTGAGGAGGTCTTCCAAGTATTCCTTCCACCTCTCAAGAACATGCCCAGTCGAGGTGAGCAGCTCCCCATTTACACTGTAAGCAGTGTTTGTGGAGCACTGTGCCCCCTTCCTGAGGCATCAGATGGTAGGCCAAGCTTTGTCATTTTCCAGGGCCTCATCGAACGTGAGATTTTTGCGATAGTGACAGCCCAGACTGCAGCACAATTGGCCTGCAAACATAAACAAATTTCTCTTTCTGTAAATTAAAAATACTCTATAGCATACACAGAATGACTTTTCAAACCATTTTCACAAAGTGGATTTAATACCATCTTGTGTGTGTCTGCATGTGTGCAGGCTCCTCTTCAGACAGTGATGAAGAGAAAGCAGGGGACGGTGTCACAGCAAAGAGTTTTAAGAAGAAGCCTGTGGCTGAACCAGTTCCTGAAGCCAGCAAGTTCCTCAAGGGTGCAACTGCTGTGAGCCATTTATATTTTTCATGTGTATACATGTATAGGGATCCTTCGCGCTTCAATTCATGCGGCTTCAGTGCATCGCGTTTTTTGTTTTTTTTTTATAAATGTTCACCAATTAAGGAAGAATAGGAGGACAAAAACAAGGCCAATTATGCCACAAAAACAAGGCCGATTATGCCAAAAACAAAAACCCAAACAAACTCAAAACAACCCAAAACCTCCCATCAAAGCTAGTTGCCTTTTGTGAGGCGTGCATTTGAGTATGTGCACATGTGTCTGCATGTGTGCGTCCGTCTGTGTGTGTGTGTGTGTGTGTGTATTTGTTTTATTTCTATCTTATGCATTATTTTGAATGTATAATTGTTATTATGAGCATTTATAGTGTTGAATATGTATTTATTGATATTATATACACATACATGTACATATACGTGGATCTCGGTCCCAATTAACCGCGGAAAGTGAGGGATCCTTGTGTGTGTGTGTGTATGTATATGTATATATATATATATATATATATATATATATATATATATATATATATATACAGTGTTCATTTTTGCTCAAGAAAGTTATGAGTCCCAGGGACTCGCAGGTTGGGAAAGTATGAGTCCAAATGCAATAGTAATGAGTCCTGTCAAATAACGGAAAAGATTCGCCGAAAATGTATAGAACTTCAAATAGATCATTGCCAACACAAAGTTCATTCAATCATTTTATGAAAAGTTTATTAGGTTTGAAAGTTTGGTGACGGGGTTCATAGCATCCATCAACATGTAGGTGATTGCTACAAATTTCTCTGTAGCAATCCGTTTGTGCAGGCCAACACTCTTTGGGTCCTTTGATGGATCACAGTCTCGCATGTAAATAAACAATGATTCTAATGTCCTGAACACAACTGACAGTGCTGAAAAATAGGAGAGCCATCGCACTGCATGGACTTCTTTAATCTTGAGAATCGGCTCGTCCAGAATCATTTGAATGTCATGAAGTGCTGCCTCTCTCTTGCTGCTCCCCTTGAAGTAGTAAAATAACGACGTGAGGGTCTCCTGGTTTCCTCTTCATCAAAGACATTCTCTTTATCCCTGTTTGAATCTTTGTTCATTGAGAAAAAATTGCTTAATCTACGCTGATTTTCGTCGACTTTGAATACTTTTTTCGGAGGCATGTTGCACGTTAAACACTCGAGAACTAGCGGAAATGAATGAACACAGGCGAGCGGGCGAAATCACGTGAGCAGACGAAATCTCATGAGAGGATCCCGATTCGATATCTCAAAGCGCAGAAGGCAAAACTCGCACTCGGAAAGGTAAACAAATATGGCGGTATTGTCAAAGCATCGACCGATTTCGCAAGATATTTTGGCAAATATTTCTGTTTTGGGACAATGTTACATAAATTGATGAAAAATATTAATGAGTCCGGCGGACGCACATTGGTTTGACACCATGCGGCCCTACGGATTTTCATGCGTCAGGGACGCAAGGACGCACGCAAACGTGAACACTGTGTATATATATATATATATATATAAAATATATATATACACACATACACACACAAACAGTAGGCCCTTGACATTCGTGGGGGTACGGTTCCGGGCCTTCCCACGAATCGATATGATCCGCGAGTTCTGTACCCGGAAGTAAAACCCCATGTATGACGTTACATGCGCGAATGAGCAGCTGTAAGTAAAATACTATGTATCTATTACATGCGCTAAAATATGCTTCTTAAACACATTCTATAGACAGTCTTACTCATTAATACAGTATTAATGTAGTAATGATTAAGAAAAACTTTAATTTTTACTGTTATATTTATTGATACTAAAATATAAACATTATACAGCATACGCATAAAACACCTTTCAGTGCATTCTATTTATAAACATACAGCACTGTAGTTTTCAAAAATGCCCACTAGAGGAACGTACTGTTTTGCATTAGGCATGACACGACTGAATTCAGGTATAAACTGCATTAAGTCTGAGCAGCTCGGCCATGCCCCCCCAACCGGAGCTGAAGTACAAAACAGAGGTTTAGAGTGATAGAGAAAGAGGCCTTACAAACCAAAGAAGCAGTGATATTGATGTGAGTTAATCCTCTGGCTCAGAGCTGAGCCTGCTTTTGTTTATTGGGAGTAAATGAGAATAGTGAATCCAGGTGTGTGTGTGAGCAGCTCAGCCACGCCCCTCAGGAAGTAAACAGTTAGTGAGAGGCACAGTGCCAAAATCAAAGTCCCCCAAAACACAGACCACAACAAAAAGGACATAAAAGAACAAGGAATGTAATAAATTGGATAAACAAACCACAATGAGAAAAATTCGACACCACAGTAAATAAAATATAACACACAAACATTTTAAACATTACCTTAGGTCATGTACTGGAATAATAATTTTAAAAAGACTTTAATAGTGGAGTGTTTTACAACAGTTCAAAGGATTACTGTATTCCTCTTCAGCAATAACGTCACTTCAGAGAAAACTCGTTTTTTCCGGAGAAAGTCTTATTTCTTCAGAAGAGACCTCCAACTTCATTACCTTTTTCTGGTGCTTAAGCAGGCGTTTGAGTGACATCATAGAACTTAACTGGTAATTAAAACACACTAAAAAAAGGCTCATTGCCAACTTGGATTTTACATCACCTCAACCAATCAGCAGGAAGGAGCACAGCCATTGGCTGAATTTGAATCACTTGTGAGCTGCTTGGCAGTTCGTGAATATTCAAACCACAAATGCAAAACCGCGAATAGTCAAGGGCCTACTGTGTATATACACAGACAGACGCTCCCCGACTTACGTTTTTAATTGGTTCCGGACGGCTGAACATAAGTCGAAAGTGAACGTAAGTTGTTACAATGACGTATGACGCTCATACTGTACTATACATCCATAAATACCATTACCGTAGCTCATAAAACACCCCTTAATCAATTATTATAAACATAACATTGTAAAATAAGATCAAATGATATCAACATTAATTTCAAATAAGTCACTTATTTATACCGAGTCATTTTAGATGAAGCTTAAAATAGCCAATCAATGCTTACAATATGTGAGGCGCTCAAAACCGAAAGTAGTGTACTTGCTGTGGGTTATACGGACTTCTGATCTTTGAAGTGAGCAAGGGCGCCATTGAACTCGTTTAGAACTCAGCCTGCACTGATGTGAATCACCAGCAGAGCGGAGAGTTCTCTTTTCTGGATTCGGGTTTTCATTCATTTTACAACTCTCTTTGCTTAACTGAGTATGCATGGTAGATTGTGCCGATCTGAGCAGATAGTTAATTCATCTCTGTGTATGAGACTTGCACCCATGCTAGTAGGCTTACGCTTCTGTCCAACCATATTTGCTTAGGGTTACAAAAGTCTGCAAAACAGTGTAAACACAAAGATCACAGAGACGACGTCTGAACACACGGGTAACACGCTACATAACTGACACATATATAAAACGATATGCAGTCGGCCCCCTACCTACGAAATTAATTTGTTCCAGAACCTTTTTCGTAACACGGGGATTTCGTCAGTAGGGGTCGCATTTTACATGTTAAACGCCTAATTCGTTCAAGGCTCCAGTCTTTGGACTGGATAAACCCCATAAACCCTTTAAAAATGATAAAAGTACACCAATTTTGTATGATATGTGTTAAATGTAAAAGAAAATTATTTATTAAACCATTTCAATATTTTATTAACAAATTAAACCATTATTAAACATTTTTATTCACACACACACACACACACACACACACACACACCTGTCTCTCGCTCTCTGCGGGCCACGCCCACAAGACATGGAATTCAAAGCGCATTCCCTGCTTGACAGAGAAGTCCAAACTCAACTTTAACTTGATTCCTTGAGGGATCGGAATTCTAGATGAGCTCAAATGCGCCCACATTTGAGAGCCACACCACCGAAAGTAGGCTCTTGGGTCCAAAAATGAGATTTTTACACAGTCAGATAGAGGAGGCCTAAAGCTGCAAAATGCAGCAAAATGTTTGTCAATACCTTGTAAACTGACCAAGCTATGCCATTTTTTGTGTCAGCATTCAACTAAAAATTTCAAAAGACGTTTTAGAGAAAAATGAGAACAAAGATCGCACTTCTTCTAAGATCATTAGTCCTTAGCAACCAAACATTTTTATGCACTTCAGCCATATAAACTTTAAGAAAACATGTCTAGGAAGAGTTTTAGAAAGAGATAAGAGAAATCATCCTCATTTTAATCTGACACGCCCTTTTTAAACCCATCAGTCACCGTGGTAAGCCCTAAAAATTGACGACAAAAAAACGACTTTTTTTTTTCCATTTCTGTTTATTCCAATAAGATTAGTATGTATCTTTTTGACCATTATATAAAGGTTCAAATGCCTTCAAATGATACTGATTGAAAAAGAACACTGTCGGGTTCAAACAATCACACGGAAACTAAGAAAACTATATATAAGATAACCATATAACAAAACTCTCTGATCTCTTTATACAAGTAAGCTTCATCAACTCTGCCCTCAGCATTATCATCTTAATCTATATCCTGCTCAGCAGATGAAATCATATCATCTTCACCAATACCAGTCATCATACTTTTATTAACAGATGCCTCTTCTTCATCAACATCAAAATCATCAACACAGCTGGCATCATCATCATCAGTTAGTTTATATGTAAAAGGTATGAAATATTTAAGTATTTTTCAGGTCTTGACTAATTTTCATACAAAATTAAACAACCCACGATCCAGCATGTTCAGTCCAGACAAGATTACGCACAACTCAAATGATCAAAAAAATTCCATAATCGAATTTTGCATGCAGAGGAAAAATACCAATACTCATACAAAACTCATATTATGTTTCTAAAGTACATAATACTGAGCTTATGGGATTTTCTGGAATCATGTCTTTCTTAATATTCCAGCAGACCTGAGGTATCTCTCTCACACACACACACACAGACTGTAAGCAGTGGGTGCTCATTTGTGCATCTGCAATCATTTGCCCCACTCCCTTCATATACTGTATTTTCTTCCATTCAAATTGCACTAGTTCATCTGGATGCTGCTCATTTAACCGTTTGCACACTGTGTGTGTGTGTGTGTGTGTGTGTGTGTGTGTGTGTGTGTGTGTGTGTGTGTGTGTGTGTGTGAGACAGAGAGAGAGAGAAATAATCTTCGTCAAAGCTGAATTCCAGCATGGAATTTAACATCTATAGTAATGCTGCTAGACATCACAGATGACATTTCACTCTCCCTTTCCAGAAATTGTGTGTATTCACAATCTTTCAATAAACTAACTTACTATTATTGAAGAGAAAGTCTGAGATAAGTTCCACATGCGGTATACCAGAGTCAGGAAGTAAACAGGAAGTTAACGTGTGACGGGCAGAGAGCATGTGCAATGTGAGCATGTGACAGAGTTTACCAATCAGGGTGCTCGTTTCAGATCTTTCCTTAGCGACGGGCCAGCATTGTTTACGTGCATATCGTCTTTATAACCTTTATTTTATTCACTGAAATGGGATTTTAATATTAATACAGTATCCAAAATGGAAAGACAACTTCACGACCGTTCTTCTGGTGTGTGGATTATAGTGTGTCTTGTACCGAACTCTGTGAATAATTGCAAAGAAAACCAGTAAGTTTGCTCCTGTTTTTATTTAGTTTTATGAGGGTACTCGTCAGAAAAATGGAAATAAGTAATTTTTAGTGAGTTTTAGTCAATTTCACTTCAGCAAGTGATAGTTGAATACTTGTTTTAATCGTTTATGCAAAAATCCGAATTTCTAAAAAAATGACCACTTTTACTTTTTTGGCCATTTTCTCGAAAGTGGTCCATGCGACAAGCGCCTACATTGGGTGGAGCGCCTCACATTTATTAAACATTTACTGAATTAAACAACTGAATTAAACTAAACTAAAGAGTTAAGCCTCCTTCTGTCTCCGGGAGGCCAGCGGGGCGGGATATTGAGAGACAGCCAATGAGAGAGCAACTCGCGCATTGTGTGAAATTTTGATTGGTGCATTTGAATTTCTTTTCGTAAGAGGGAGTTGTTTTCGTATCCCGGGGAAGGAAACTTCAGAAAATGATATTCGTAACCTGGTGATCTCGTACCTAGGGGTCTTCGTAAGTAGGGGCCGACTATATATATATAACTAGGCTGGGAAGAAGGAGGGGCATGTTCAGTCTGCCGTTTGTAAACAATGGACGCAGCGTCATTACGTCAGCGTACTACGTAGGTATGTCTAAACTCAAAATTTGACTTTTTTTTTTTTTTAAACAAACAAACCAAAAAAACCGGATGAACGTAAGTCGGGGAGTGTCTGTATGTGTGTGTGTATATTTATTTATATATATATATATATATATATATATATATATATATTATACAAGTAAATTTTGAGTAGCCTCAGCTAACATAGAGACAAGCTAATTAAAGTTAAGTCGTTTTGACTTACGTTGTCTCTCCTGGAACCAATTAACGAAGTAATCCACGGTATACCTGTGTGTGTGTGTAAGGTAGAGTCCGTTGGGCTTTTCACACCCGATCCTACTGGCTCATCAGACCGGTGCTTATCCTCTGATTCTGTAGCGTGAAGCGATTAGGAGTAGAACTCCTCCTGGATGGGACACTAGTCCACGCAGGTTACCTTCCCAGTATATTTTTACTGGTACCCATTTATACTGCTGGGTGAACAGAGCCACACTTGTGGTTAAGACTTTGCCCAGGGGTCTTGGCACACTGGGGGTCTCACTGGGATTTCAACACGCATCCTCCCGATCATGAGTGCAGCACTCTAACCACTACACCACCGGCTCCATATATATATATATATATATATATATATATATATACACACACATGCATACAGCCGCTCCCCAGCTGCGTTCTGGACGACCGTTCATTAGATGAATTTTGTTCGTAAGTTGTTACAGGGTGTTCTTTAGAGGGAAACGTATGTTTAAACCTTGTATAAGTAACCTATATGAGTTTGCACTGTATACAATCTCTCTCTCTCTCTCTCTCTCTCTCTCTCTCTCTCTCTCTCTCTCTCTCTCTCTCTCTGCATCACCATCTTATTTCATTCTATTGAATTTATCATTTATTGGTACAAGGTGCAAACCTAAATGCAGCATAAATTATCAAGCCAACTGTGATGTCAGGAACTTTCAGCCAAAATAAAAAAGACGGAGTAGGATGAATACGGAGAGACTTTATTGTGAGGCACTTGAGCAAGGGGGAAGCGTAGTAACTGCTAGTGATGAGGAGAAACACGAAAACTTGAAAGATATGGGGAACTATGGACAGGGAACTGGTCGAGCATGGAGCTAAAACCAGGAGCCAGAGGGATCACAGGAAAACAGGGACGTGAAGAGGGACAATCTTCTAGCACCGGAATGAGTGCGGTGCTCGTCTTTACAGCACGGTAGATTGGAAACAATGTCAGGAAATTTTGTTAAAATTCTTTACAAAACGTAGTATGCATAAATTAAAAAGATATATAAAATATTTTCAAATTAAATTAAACATACATCATCTTTTTCTTCTTTAAATATTAAAATGCTAAAAATATAAAATTATTCAACGATAAAATGAACACTCTGTACATTATCGATATCATTATGTCCCATGTTTAAACTCCTGGTTCATCAAGCACAGCGGATCTGATCAGATTTACAGATAGTTTCATTCTTATTCAGTTCATTATAATACTCATAATAATAAGTCTCTTCTTTGAAAGTTTTGACGCGAGTTCAGAAATGAATTGTTCTGCTTCTCATCCATGACCTCCGTATTGTGTATAGCACGGTAGATTGGTCAATAGGATCAGGTGGGCGTATTGCGATCCGCCTGCATGTGTCAGCCACGCCCCTCTGCCGTAGCCTAATCGAATATTATGTGTACCTCAGGATAATGTTCAATCATATTTCATACTATTTATGATATATCTTTCTGTAGATTGTTTTCTATTTCTACTAGTTCTTCAATTTCATTTCACTTTCGACCTCGGATAGCCCTATTCGTAAAATAAATGTTCGTAAATAGGGTTGTGTGTGTGTGTGTGTGTGTGTGTGTGTGTGTGTGTGTGTGTGTGTGTATGCATGATGCATGTTTGTTTGATTTATGTAGGTGGTCAGTCATTTTCAAAGATGACATTCTCACTTGTCTTGTAGCTCATTTATGAATGCGGAGGTGGCTCTGCAAGCCCAGCCTAGAGGTGCAGGGGCACTAAGACTCTGTCGTTTTGATGATTGTTTTTGCCTTATGGTGCTCTTTGGCAGTACTCAGTTTCTAGATTCTAGTATCCTCAAAGTTGAAGACGCACACGCCATACCAGCCTATCTGCGCACTTCTCTAATTCTTTAGGTTTGAGATGGTACCACTCGAGGTTCCCTTTGACAGTGTCTTTATAATGCTTTCTAGGGCGACGTCTATTTCTTCTGCCATGTGCGAGTTCCCCATAAAACAACCTCCTTGGCATCCAGAACTCTTCAATGCGGGTGACATGCCCCACCCATTGTAGCTGGGCCTTGATGAGCATGAACTCAATGTTGGTGCAGTTGGCACTATCCAGAACCTCCAAGTTGATGATGCAGTTTTGCCAATTTTCCAGCTTCTTTATGTGTTTGCGGTAAAAGGGAGGCAAGGAAGGACTACCGCCTTGTACCTTCACTGTGGTTTCAAGCTGGATGTTATGTTGGCTAAGTACTTTGGTGCATAGTCTGCCCAGCGCCTGGCTTGCTTTTCTGATTCGATCAGCAAATTCTCTGTCGAGTGTGTCATCACATGATAGGGTACTGCCGAGGTACTTGAAGTTCTTGACGTTGTTGAGCTTTCTGCTGTCTATGACAGGAGTGAGTGCTGGGCAGCTGGTGCAGGCTGATGAAGCACCCCTCTGTCTTGCCAAGACTGACTGTCACGCCGAAGATCTTGGAGGCACGTGAGAAGCGGTCAAGCATCATTTGAAGCTCAGATTCTGTGTGGGCCACAACACGCAGTCATTGGCAAAGAGGACTTCTTGAAGAAGGGTTTCAAGGCTCTTTGTCTTGGCAGTGAGACGGCAAAGGTCATAAAGGGAGTCGCCCAAGCGGTACCAGATGTAGACCCCCTTCTCCAGATCTCAGATAGAATGGGAGAGCATGCAGGTGAAGATTATGTTGAACAGGACCAGTGCAAGCACACAGCCCTGTTTCACATGCTTTTTGATTTCAAAAGCTTCCGTCACATTGTCGTTTTGAAGAGTACCTTACCAGTCATGCCATCACAGAAGAGTCTGATCATCGACACAAACTTTGGCGGACATCCGATGCGTTGTAAGGCAGTCCAAAGATCCTCCCTGTTAACCATGTCAAAAGCTTTTGTCAGGTCGATGAAGACTGAGTACAGGGGTATGTTTTGTTCTATGCATAGTGCTTTGGAGCGGTGTTGCTCAGAGACAATGGTGAATCTGTTGAAGACTTGAGGAAAGATCTTTCTGGCGAGGGAGAGAAGCGACCCCTGTAGTTACCGCAATCAGATTTGCTTCCCTTGTTCTTGTGGAGGGATTCAGTCAGGGCATCATGGAAGTCATCTGGCATCTTCCTCTCATCCCAGATATTCTACAGAACATCATGGAAGGCTTCAAAGACGTTGGGGTCTGCTGCTTTATTGATCTCAGCAGAGATGACATCCTTTCCTGATGCTCTGCAGGAGCTTGTCTGGTGGATCGCGGTTTTGATCTCCTTGATGGTGATCGGCTCTGTGATCGTGTCTAGTACTGGTTGTTGAGAAATCAGGTTTAGTGCTTCAGCATCTACTGATGAAGGTCTGTTCAGCAGGCTGCTGAAGTGTTATTGCCAGCGCTTGTCGAGTCCCTCATGTTTTTTTTCAGTGTTGTGCCATCTGAGGACAGAAGTGGAGCGCAGCCTGATTCAGACAGGCCAAAGACTGTTTTTAAGTGATCTGAAAAAATGTTGAATGTTGTGGGTATCAGCATAGAATTGAACTTTGGCGGCCTTGTCCTGCCACCACTGGTATTGCATCAGCCCAAGATTAAACTGGACTTTGGCTTGGAGGGACTTGAATTTTATCCGTTTAGAAACAGAAGGGTCATTCCCTTGCTAAAAGGGTTGTGACAGGAAGGGCATCCGACGTAAAAACCTCTGCCAAATCAAATGTGCAAATCAGATGATTCGCTGTGGCGACTCCCGAGTGAAAGGGAAAAAGCTGAAAGGAAGACAGACAGAAACAGAAGGGTCATTCTGCTATTTGATGTAAGATTTATTCTTGGCATTAGGACTTCTAAGATCTGCGTATTGTTCTCATCAAACCAATCTTCATGCACTCTGTTTTTGACTCCCGACAGCCTCCTTTGCAACATCAATGGCTGTTTCCTTAAAGGAGGACCTTTTCTCAGTGCTGCCGACTGGGGGCAAGCATTCCTGAAGTTTCTTTTATAGGGCTTCTTGAAACTGAGATAGGTAGCATGGTCTTTTCAGTCTGTTGATACTGTAGGATGCTCTGGCAGTCTTTGGTCGATTTTTGTTAGGTGGGGCAATGTGCAACTTCAATACAGCCCTGACCAACCTGTCCAGCACTCAGCAATACTCATGACGCGGGTCACTCGGACGTCTCTGATGTCACGCTGGCATACAATGATGAAATTAATCATGTGCCAATGTTTTGAGCTCTGATGCGTCCAGGTGTTCTTGTACTTGTCGGCCATTCTGTACAGGGTGTTGGTGACACAAAGGCTGTGTTCTGTGTACTTGCTAAGGAGGACCACGCCGTTGTCATTGTCCTTGCTTACGCTTTGTTTGTCTAGGATGCCTTACCAGCTGCTGTAATCCTTTCCTACTGTCATGTTGAAATCACAGAGAATGACTCATTTGTCACGCTTTGAGGTTGATCTAAGAGCTTCATCAAGTTGCTCTTAAAACTGCTGGTGAGTGTAGGAGCCTAGCCACTGATGACGTTGAGGTATCTGGATTAGCTGAGACGGATGTGTAGTTTCATAAGTCGTTCGTTGATTGCAGCTGGTAGGGCAGGTATGCTCTTCAGTAACGATGTTCTGATGGCAAAACCAACACAATGAATCCTGTTTTTAGCTTGCGGCTTGCCTTTCCAGAAGCTGTATCCACCTCCCTCCTCTGTCAGTGAACTTTCGTCAGTGAGTCACGATGTGCAGTGTGTGTGCGCGTGCGCATGTGTGTGTAGTCACTTGCTGTGTATTACTTTTTGTAGAACTGTGTAAAAGCAATTTCTCTATTAGCAACAGCTATGGTCATATTCAATATCTTCCTTTCCTTTCGGCTTTTTCCCCTTTCTCGGGAGTCACCACCTCGAATCATCTGATTCGCATATTTGATTTGGCATAGGTTTTTATGTTGGATGCCCTTCCTGTCACAACCCTTTAGCAAGGGACAGAAACATGCTGACGGCTTTGCTGCCTACTTTTTACGAAAGTCAGCAATGGTTCTTTTACATCCCTCTCACCATAGACAGTGAGAGACATGACCCGCCTTTGATAACCCAGTTAGCCGCACTGGAGGGACAGTGTCAACCCTATGGGGACTCGAACCCCCAACCTTTGGATCAGTGATCCTGCACCCTATCCACTAGACCACCACTGCCCCCTATGATCATACTCAATATAACTGTACTTTTGCTTTTCCAGAAAGAGCCTGTTACTCTGAGAGATTTAGTACTCAACTGTGGTGTCAACTGACAATTCTGTGCTATAGGATGATGAATCTGAGAGCAGTGATGATGATGATGAAGACTGGGGAAGTGACTCCATGGACAGCAGCAGTGAAACTGATGACAATGAAGGAAACACTGCATCCCTGGCTACAGCTTTCCTCAAAAAGTATGTTACATTTTCATCTGGTTGATTTCTTCTGTAAGGGCTGTTTTTCGCTAATCATGTGTTCACTACATTATTATTTTTGCTGCAACAGGTCTGGCACCTTGGTTGTTAAAGGAGAGTACTAAAAGTGTGGGTGTGTTTTTGTTTGTTTTTTTGTTTCCAGGAGCCAGGAAGGTGATAAACAGATTAGCGACCGCAAAAAGGAGGAGAGGAAGAGGAGGTCCAAAAAGAAGGAGCGCATCGATGAGGAGGGTGAGGAGGGTGAGGAAGAAGGTGGAGATGCAGATGAAGGAGGCTGGAAAAAGGTGAGGGGAGGAGTGCCGCTGGTCAAGGAGAAGCCCAAGATGTTCGCCAAAGGCACAGAGATCAACACTGCTGTGGTGGTGAAGAAACTCAACGAGATCTTGCAGGCACGAGGAAAGAAAGGAACTGACAGGTATTCATGCACTCAGTGTCACACACAGCTGTACAGTATTTAACATTGTGTAATTTATCTTTAACACCGTTAATGTATCAACCTGTATGTTGGCACAGTGGCAATCTTTTCACATTGTTCTCACCCATGCATACTCCCAACATATTTATTTTTGAGCTAAAAAAAAATTTTTGTTTTTTTAAACTCAAGTATTTTTTATGCGGCGTCAGCACACGTATCTCATGATTCCTGAAAGCAGGTAACCTTTGGGGTGGGGCAAAGTCTGTTGAAGTAATCGTTTAAAACTGTTAAATATAAATAATTATTAGTGAATAGTGGTTGTTTAAAAGGAAGTAAAGTTAAAATTAAACTTAATGGGCATATTATAGTCATACTTACTTTGTGACGGTTCAGTTACCTCTCCAAATGTTTCCTTATCCAAACTTGTATTATTTTTTTAACCAGTTTAATATCAAACCGATAAAATTCAAACTGTCGTATTTGTTTTTTCTTTATTTATATATCATCCTTGTCAAAAGCCCGACTTTGGTTCTGAAAAGTAGATGTCAGTTTCTTGTGCTGCTGTATTCTTAGAACTAAGGTGTGTGTGTGTGTGTGTGTGTGTGTGTGTGTCAGAGCTGCACAGATCGAGCTTCTTCATGCTCTTGCGGGCATCTCCCAGGAGAACAACCTCGGTGAAGGCATCATGGTTAAGATAAAATTCAACATCATTGCTTCTTTGTACGACTACAATCCCAATCTGGCAGCATTCATGAAGGTATGATGTTTTTATGCTTCATTTATTGTGTAGCATAGTTCTGCCTTATGGTAAATGTGTATGGGTCGAAAACATCTAATATGCACATAATATTTGTTTATTTCTCTTTCTGTCTATTGCTTTCTCAGTCGGAAATGTGGAAGAAGTGTCTGGACTGCATTGATGAGTTGCTGGACATCCTGTTTGGCAACAACAACATCTTCATCGGGGAGAACATCGTTGAAGACAGTGAGAACCTGGCCATCTCGGACCAGGTCAGAATGCCTCTTTACCTCATTGTGTCCTGAGAAAAACTATTGAAAGGTTTTTCCTCAAACCAGCCTGCAAAAATAAAGGTGGGATGAGGGACAGAACCTACTAAAATCACTGTTGTCGGAGCTCCAAGTTTTGCTAGAGATTAGTTAAGGATTTATAGTCATAAGTGTTCTGGCTTGCTTTCCAAAAGAGGTCAAGTTTTTTCCACAAATCTAGGGTCTTTTTTTTTTTTCCAAAAGTGTGCAAAATCAGCCATTGTTATGGCGCCGACAAGAAAACAGTGTACCCAATATGTGCCAGTTGATGGCATACTCGAATCAAGGTGATACAGTAGGCCCTCGTTATTCGTGGGGTTTGGTTCTGGCCCCTCCCGCGAATGAAGATAATCCGCGAGTTCTGTACCCAGATGTAAAACCCCATATATCATATTACATGTGCGAATGGTCAACCAGAAGTAAAATGCTATGTATCTATTACATGCGCTAAAATATGCTTCTTAAACACATTCTATAGACGGTAATACAGTATGCACAAACCGCATGCTGACCTCAATTAAAGCGCTGTTCTTAAGTCCTTTCCCTTTGAATGTGAGGCGTTTGTTGCAGGTGACAAACAGAGCTTGTGAGATGAAGCACGGCTTATCCGGACTTATGATCTTTCAAGTGTGCACTTGAACGACCAAGCTCCGTTTGTCACCAACAACAAATGCCTCACATTCAAAGGGGAAGGACTTAGAAGCGCGCTTTAACTGAGGTGAGCGTGCGGTTTGTGTTTATAGGGAGTAAATGAGATTACTTAATTCAAGTATAAACTGATTTTAGTCCGAGCAGCTCAGCCACGCCCCTCAGCTGGAGCGGAAGAAAGCAGACACACACGAACATTCTAAACATTAACTTAGGCACTGTACTGGAATAATAATTGAAAAAGACTTTAATACAACAGCTTTACAACAGTTCTGATGATCATTCCTCTTCAGGCATTTCAGAGGAAACTGTCGTTTTTTTCAGGACAAAGTCTTATTTCTTCAGAAGAGACATCCAATGTCATTACTTTTTCTATTGCTTAGCCAGAGAAGACGCACAGCGTTTGAGTGGCATCATTGAGCTTAACAGGTAATTAAAACGCACTTTAAAAAAAGGCTCATTGACAACTTGTGCGCAAATGAGAAAAAGGGGTGTTACATCAGCTCAACCAATCAGCAGGAAGGAGGACAACCATTGGCCGAAATTGAATGACATGATGGTTGCTTGGCTGTCTGCGAATATGCAAACTGTGAGTGCAAAGCCGTGAATAGTCAAGGGCCTACTGTAATTCCCTTTCATTGGCTTTTATTTAGGAAGGAACAAGCCATCTTTCCAAAAAGGTTTTTGTACAGGTTATTCATTGAAGCACTTTTTTTGTGCATTAGTTGCTTAAAATATCGAGTCTTGAATGTTATCAATTTCCAACAGATGCAGGCTTACAAGTGACCCAATATAATTAATATATAAGACTAGTTTATAAACATTAGTAAAAAAAAATTAAGCTCAGTCTGCAACAATGGTTTTTTGTTTTGTTTTTTAAGTCCCTCCTGAACCATGCTAGGCTTTTGCTCTCAAGAAAGACGGGGAGAGATCAGTACAAGCTGAAACATCATAGTTTATCAGATTTTTTTTAAGGGGGAGGGGAAGTAGTAGTGTAGTGTGGGTTTTCCTAATGGTATTTTTATATTGTGTGGCAGCCTTTCCGTGTTCGTGGTTGCATCCTGACGCTGGTCGAGAGGATGGATGAGGAGTTCACAAAGATCATGCAGAACACAGATCCCCATTCTCAGGGTGAGTGAAGATAATTACCAAAAAAGGTCACTTTAGAGCAGGGGTGGGGAATTATTTTGACTTGGGGGGGCCACATTGACTTTTAAAAATTTGACAAATGAGCCAGGTCAGCAAGATGTCATAAAAATGCACTTGAGTACATATCATACATAAAGAGAAAATAGTATTAAAATATTAACATACCCTTTAGTGGGAACAGTGTTGTTCATCACCCATTTTTGTCAGTGCATCGAAGCCTGGTAGTAATTCCATTGTGGCTCATCACTCAATTAGGATCTGTGGGGTATTTTGTTGGTGTTCATCACAATAAAAGTCTGTTCACACATATATAGAGAGCAAAACAACACCAGCACCCTCTGTGCCGTCTTCTGGATGTTTGGAATTTTGGATGCACTTAGTGAAGCATAAAACTCATCCAGTTTAAGGGAGTTGAACTACTTCTTGAGCATCATGTCACATTGGAGATCAATCAGTTCCAACTACAACTCCTGTGGTACCGTTTCAGGATCTTGTGAGAAGGTACCTTACACCAGCTTAAGTGCCCTGTCAATTTTTCCAAAATCACGAAACTGACGGCAGACGCAGGTCATCTAGTGCTTTTTTGGATTTGTTCACATATTGCAGACCCTCTTTTAACATGGCCAAGTGTGGGGGAAATGAGCAAATGATTTGTCTGAGATTTGCTTTTAAAAGAAAACTAGCCTGGTTCTGAAGGCTCTGACGTTTGCTTGCATTTCATGCACAAATTGTTTTTTTTTCCCTTGTAGCTTCACATTCAGCTTGTTCTTGTGGGTCAGTTTGTCCACAGTAAAAATGAAATCACAAGTCTGATCTGTCTTTCAGCTCAGGAACATTGTCAGTGTTCTCAAGTTGCTCCAAAAATGAAATCCCCAATCCTGTTTGAGCTCCACACTCGTTGACATACTTTCCCCAAACTGAACTGACAGACATTAGACTGATAAAGCAGGTCTCTGTGATCAGCATCAGTTTCTTCAAGAAAATGAATAAACTGACGATGGTGAAGTCCCCTCGCTCAGATAAATTTAATGAGTTTTACAACCAGCTTCACTACATGGTCGAGCTGTGCCATGGATTTGCACGGTACTTCCTGAATTATGCATATATCCTCGTGCTTGATTCTTGGATGGAAGTTGCTTGGATGAAGGT
>CM045730.1:28264053-28306553 GCA_024760905.1 Plotosus lineatus
ATCATGAAACTGAGAAAATTGAGCGCACTAGGTGGAGCTGATTGCACTTAGTCAGAAAAACATAAAAGGCCAATTTGGCGAAAAATTGCAGATATTGCGGTCTGGCTTGGGAGGGCAGTATGTATATGTGTGTATATATATATATATATATATATATATATATATATATATATATATATATATGTACACACACACACATATATATATATATATATATATTATATATATGTGTGTGTGTGTGTGTGTGTGTATATATATATATATATATATATATATATATATATATATATATATATATATATATATATATAGTGATACCTCTGCTCACGAACATAATTGGTTCCCAGAAAGTGTGTGAGAGGCGAAAAGTTCGTCTTTCGAACATTTATTTCCCATAAGAAACCATTAAAATGAGAATAATCCGTTCCCAGCTCCCCATAAAACATAATTTTCTACTAAATAAGCCTTAAAACTACACAAAAATATACCTTATTTTATATATAATAAATGTCTATTGTATTGTAATTAAAGAAATAAACTGTACTGTATAATAAAGTCGTTTTATTTACCTTTGTGATGGTAGTTGACGGCTTGATGGAATGGAGTGGGAGGAGGAGGGAGGGAGGGACTTACCGTTTGGAAGGAGAGTTTGGAAACGCCTACTGTTTGGAAACACCCTTAGCCACACACGCACCCTTAATAGCTTCCTTGTTCTTAAGGATGGTGGTAGACTTAGTGTACTGGTACTGGGACGCTGAGTCACACAAACGCACACCTCGTTCGTGTTTTTCAATGATCTCCGCCTGTGGTGGGGTCTTTTTTGGTCCCATAATAGCAAAAGTACACTCAATATGGTCCAAAATGTCTAGCAAACACAAACCACTTCCGCATTCAAAGAAAGGGGGTGACGAACTGTGACGCCATGAGCGTGCGTCAGCTTCTCGTGGCCGCCACCGTGGCGCTGTTCGACCGCGTGGTTTGGTTCGTCCGCCGAAAAGTAGTTCGTCAGCCGAGACTATATTTTCGCGAATTTAAAGTTCTTGAGGCGAAAAGTTCGTGAGCTTAAGCGTTCGTCAGCCGAGGTTTGACTGTATATATATTTTGCGGAAGTGCGTATTTTTACCAACTTGGGTCCTGGTTCAGATTAAACTTGAGTACTGTACTGCAAAATGGGAAATACCAAGCTATGTATCCAAATACACTATAAATGTTTACACCGAATCATCGCTTTTCTAGAGTATGTGGACAACCTGAAAGACGAGGGGCGTGTCTGCAGCATCATTGACCGCCTGCTGCAGTACCTGGAGAACAAAGGCTCGACGGAGGAAGTGTGCCGTGTGTACCTGCGCCGCATCATGCACACGTACTACAAGTTTGACTACAAAGCCCATCGTCGCAGTCTGGGTCTGCAGGGTGAAAGCAAAGTAAGTTGCAGATTTACACTTCCATGGGACTTGTGAAATAAGCAGTAAGATTTCTCTTAAGACCTGTGGCCCTCTTTTCTTTCTTTTAGGATTTGTGTGAAAATGTAATGAAATAAGTCAATTATCGGGAAATCTAGAGTTTACAAATTTTTTGCATAACACTATGTTGCAAAGGGGCCTTTTTGCTTTTTTGGCTACTTGTTCCATTTTTCCTTTTTTTGTCATTATTATTATTATTCACAACTCTTGTAGTTCATACAGCATTTATCCAATGCTTGGCCAAATTGTGCCCTCAAAAAAAAAACAACCTTAATTTGAAAGCTTGTTTTATGGTCTTTAAGAATTTCTTTCCTTTGTGATATCGGTCTCTCGCTGTCTCTGTGCTGGAGGGTCACGATTCTGAGCATAAAAATATCTTTAGAATTTGCCTTATATCTAAACAAAACTTTAATTCCTCTTCTCAGTCTGAGCAAGACCAGGAGGAGAGTGAAGGGGAGGACAGCGCCATCCTCATGGACCGCTTGTGCAAGTTCATTTATGCCAAGGACCGCACTGACCGCATCCGTACGTGTGCTATTCTGTGCCATATCTACCACCACGCGCTGCACAGTCGATGGTACCAGGCCCGTGACCTCATGCTTATGAGTCACTTGCAGGATAACATTCAGCATGCTGACCCTCCTGTCCAGGTATGCACAACTGGTGCTTGAAGGCAGGACACCATGCTATTTGATACAATATTTATTTGCTAATTGATTTGGTCATTATCGTTACCAATTATTCTGTTAGAATTATTTTATACATAATTGAGATGCTTCTAGCCTGCTAACATCAATCATTTGTATGATGTGTGTAATCACCTAGTGATCTACAGTCTGAAGGTTAATTGTTACGTGTTAATTTTTGTTGTGCAGATCCTCTACAACAGGACCATGGTGCAGCTTGGCATCTGTGCATTTCGCCAGGGCATGATTAAGGATGCTCACAATGCCCTGCTGGACATCCAGTCGAGTGGCAGAGCTAAGGAGCTGCTTGGCCAGGGTCTGCTCATGAGGAATATGCAGGAGAGAAATGCAGAGCAAGAGAAGATCGAAAAGAGGCGTCAGGTATAAATATAGCAGCAGGCAATTCTACAGATCAGTAATAAATAATTTTCCAATGATTCGCTGTGGCGACTCCCGAGTAAAAGGGAAAAAGCCGAAAGGAAGACAGATAGTAATAAATAATTTTAAATGGGTAATTTTGTTGATATTTTCCCTGATTAGTGGTTTTGGAATCATGCTGAGAAAAATCTCCTTGATGATGAGATTCTTTTGCAGGAACCTTGCAGATATTAGAAAGTGAGCCTATAAAACACTGTATAGAGGTATACAAGAGTAATGCAAAACCATATTGATAAGTATAGATGAGGACAAAATTCTCCCAATTGCTTTTTTAGCAGAGTGAAGGATTTTCAACACAACATCTCCAAACATCTTGGTTTTCTTTTGGATTCTTATTATATTACTTTGCATACAGAGCCTATTTTTTCCACAAGAACTACCAAGTCACACTTATTAGTCTTAAGGTCTTATCCCTTTTTTGTGCTGTCATGAACCATGATGCACATGTGCACTTTGTAATGCTCAAAGTTTAAAAATTAAGTAAAAACTGAGGGTTACCTTCCCAATGTTAGCAATGATCATTTTCCGCGGAATTTCTGTGAATCGTCTAAATCCAGGGAGAAAATTTTAGGGGGGTATAGGGCCATCGAAAGTAGGCACTTGTTGCAAGTGACGTATGGAGCTTGTGAGACAAAGCATGGCTTATCCGGACTTTCGATCCTTCAAGTGAGCAAGTGAAGGTTTAGTACTAAAGAAGTATTCAACCACGCACTTACTCACTTGAAAGATCGGAAGTCCGGATAAGCCGGTGTTGTCTCAAACACAAGCAAGTCAACTTGCAACAAGCGCCTACTTTTTGGAGTGCGTCACATATTGTAAGCTGCTTGTTGATTGGCTGTTTTAAGCTTAATGTAAGGTGACTCGGCTCAGTGCAAATGGCAACATGTGTTTTTTATGAAGAGAATGTCTGGTTAGAAAATCCCAAAAATAGTGCGAACTTTAATGAAAGAAGAGGAATCCCGTGTGTAGGAAATAGATAAGGATGTTAAGAATAAGTTTAAGTGGGAACGGCTAGAAAACATTGTGAAATTCGAGGTGAAAATCGGCAAACAGACTCCGAACATATCGGAACCTTTTGGCGAGTTTCATAAAGAAATCTGACATATCCGGCAAGGCCTTGTGTGTTTATTGCAACGATTTGGATCTCGCGGATGTATTGTACTTATGGCCGACAGACAAGCGCACTCAGAGGTAATTACTAAATATTTATTTCGTTTTGATTACGTGAAATCTCATTGAAATGTAACTTCATAAAAGTAATCTGTATTGGTAAAATCATTGTGTGATGAACTTACTCGCACTGTTGATGATAAAGGTTTAATCTGTATGGGAATTTTGTTTTCATTTTATTCTTTTTTTTTTTTATTCTTTTTTTTTTTATTTGCAGCCAAATGTAAGTAATTCGTGTTCGATTTGAAAATACTCAATACGTTGGTGATGGTTGTCATATAAATTAATCCACTGTCGTTGTTATTTACCTGAATAGTATCTCAACATTAATTAGTAACTAGCAGGCTTGGACAGTTAGTTGAAAATGTTTCATAAATTTATAAAGTGGTTTGCAGGAAATATGTGTATTTTTTCATCTTTCATTTATACAACACAAAACATAGAGCCATGGTTGACCTATTTCTTAATTCTGTGTATATATTATATTGCAAATACATAAATGTTTACCAATAAAATTACATTAGTCTATGCATTAGATGATATGCTGCTCAACCAAACAGGCTCTGCCCTAGACCCCCCCCACCCCCTCTTCCCCTCGGCTAAAGTTCATCTTAAAATATATTTTGCTGTTGTCATCCCTGCAATGTACATACCGTATAAAACCTTCAGTAAGAATTTAAGATGGCACTTGAGAAAGCTACATGGTAAAAACAAACAAGCAAAAAAAAAAAACGGTTTAAACTTGAGAAAAATAGACAAGACAAGACTCGGAGTTGACTCTAACAAAGCAGACGAAGGATAAATAAAGGTATCACAATGTTTGTAAGTGTCAAGAACTGGAGTGAGAGATATTAAGAAATGCAACGAGTACAAGTGCAGTACAGAACAAACCTGCCTGCAAAGGAATTCTAACATAGTGTGTACTGCAAGGTTGCAGACCAAGGAAAACTCCACTTCTGCAGAAGCCAGACTGAATTATGCTAAAGCCAACCTGGAACTGGAAGTGTGTCCTTTGGTCCATGTGATGAAACTAGGTTTCTTCGGCCATAGAAATTTTTGCTTTATTTTGGGGAAACAAGGGAGGTGCATAGAAGAGCAATGTCCCCTCAATGTGATACAGCAGTTAGAGTGCTATGCTATGAGGATGTTTCAGTGCATCTGGAACTGGGAATCTGGTCAAGGTAGAAGAAATCATAAAAAAAAAAACCTGAAGCATGGTTGAAGTTTGGGACAAAGCAACCACCCAAACTTCAAACATGCTTCAGGTTTTCTTTCTTAAAAACAAAAAAGTGCTTGGGGAACTTTTTTTTTTTTTTTTTTTTTGTCTTGGATCATTGTGGAATTCTTTCGAAATAATCAGTACAGTAAAACCTCCGCTGATGAACGCTTAAGCTCACGAACTTTTCGCCTCAAGAACATTAAATTTGCGAGCATATAGTCTCTGCTGACGAACTAGTTTTCGGCGGACAAATCAAACCACGCGGTCGAACAGCGCCACGGTGGCGACCACGAGAAGCTGACGCACGCTCATGGCGTCACAGTTCGTCACCCCCTTTCTTTGAATGCGGAAGTGGTTTGTGTTTGATAGACATTTTGGACCATATTGAGTGTACTTTTGCTATTATGGGACCGAAAAAGACCCCACCACAGGCGGAGATCGTTGAAAAACACGAACGAGGTGTGCGTTTGTGTGACTCAGCGTCCCAGTACGCTAAGTCTACCATTGCTCCCATCCTTAAGAACAAGGAAGCTATTAAGGGTGCGTGTGTGGCTAAGGGTGTTTCCAAACAGTAGGCGTTTCCAAACACTCCTTCCAAACAGTAAGTCCCTCCCTCCCTCCTCCTCCCACTCCATTCCATCAAGCCATCAACTACCATCACAAAGGTAAATAAAATGACTTTATTATACAGTACAGTTTATTTCTTTAATTACAATACAATAGTACATTTATTATACATAAAATAAGGTATATTTTTGTGTAGTTTTAAGGCTTATTTAGTAGAAAATTATGTTTTATGGGGACCTGGGAACGGATTATTCTCATTTTAATGGTTTCTTATGGGAAATAAATGTTCGGAAGACGAACTTTTCGCCTTACACACACTTTCTGGGAACCAATAATGTTCGTGAGCAGAGATTTCACTGTATTTTCTGACCAGTCTTCTTTGAGAAATCATTCAAAATAGCCACAAACTTGTCTTGTATCTTGCAGGAATTGTACATGACCCTGACTTGTTAATTTTTTCAGGTGCCATTCCACATGCACATCAATCTGGAGCTTCTGGAGTGTGTGTATTTGGTATCAGCCATGCTGCTGGAGATCCCCTACATGGCTGCGCATGAATTTGATGCCCGTCGGCGCATGATCAGCAAGCAGTTCCACCACCAACTACGTGTGGGCGAGAGGCAGCCACTACTGGGTAAGTGCATTTTGTCCTACTGCTGTGTTTGATTTTAGTAGGCTCTATGCTCCCACTGTAATCTCACCCACTGTCTATCTCCAGGCCCCCCAGAGAGTATGAGGGAGCACGTGGTAGCTGCTAGCAAAGCCATGAAGATGGGTGACTGGCGCACATGCCACTCCTTCATCATCAATGAGAAGATGAATAGCAAGGTATGGGACTTGTTCCCCGAGGCACAGCGTGTACGGGAAATGCTCATCAGGTAAAGACCATATTCATGATCAGTGTATGATGAAATATGCTTTTATTGCATTATGTCTGTTGATTGGTGTCTGAGGCTGGTGTTATAAGAGTAACATGTAACTAAATCGCTCTTCTGCATTTCCTGATTACAGTCTGAAGAAAAGTAGAAAAGGTTAACACTGTTTTGTTTTTGCCACTTTTCACTGTCTGATTTATGTCCCCCAGTGCAGCTAACTGGGTTATCAAAGGCGGGCCATGTCTGTCACTGTCTATGGTGAGAGGCATGTAAAAGAACCATTGCTGACTTTCGTAAAGAGTAGCTTCAAAGTCGTCAGCGTGTTTCTGTCCCTTGCTAAAAGGGTTGTGACAGGAAGGGCATCCGACGTAAAACCCTCTGCCAAATCAAACGTGCGAATCAGATGATTCGCTGTGGCGACTCCCGAGTAAAAGGGAAAAAGCCGAAAGGAAGACCGACAGACTGTCTGATTTATGTGTTCAGTTGCGTTACATATTGTTAGTTTATTTATGTGTTTAACGAGTTCAGGTTCTGTGTCGTGTGGGTTTTTTTATTTTTAATATGACGTTAATCTCTCTACCGGAGTTAGATTGTGTGTTTTTTGTGGTGGTGTATGAGCATTTATTTTTCTTGGGGTTTCAGTTCCTTTATCAACAATACTTTTTTATTACTCCCCTTTGTCATGCAATTAGGCAATATATTAAGCAATATATTACTGCCAATCAGCATCATACCCGCACTGTTATTGGGTTTCCTGCGGCATGGACGCAGCACAACTTTTTAAATTATGTTCACTGTCTATAGTGCTTTGTTCAGGAGCTCTGCTATTAGCTGTGAATGTTGCCCTCCAGACCCTGGGAGAGCCTGGTGAACCCTGTCCTTGCCCAGAGTCGGCTGAGATGGGCACCAGCCTCCCCACGACACTAATTTGGATTAAGCGGTTCAGAAATTGAATGAATGAATGTTCCCCTCCAGTCAACGGTGTCATTATTAGGCCAGTATTGTCTCAGAACACGAACGGATATTAAAGAGGAGGTGCACGTGATGTCCTGTGATAGCAGTCGTAGCCAGTTAGTCACATGAGAATTGATTGATATCAGTATTGGTAGCTAGCCAAAGCTGTGCTAGCCAGTTGACAAGCTTGTATACAGGGAAGTACACGATTACCTGAATCGAGCAGAAAAAGACTTTGGGTTGAGGCGTTTTAAGAAAAAAAATAATCAGTGAAATTCACTTGGAATGGAATCAGTTTTACCAGCCTGAATTTGATTGTATCCTGTAATATTCTGATGTGTGTTCTTCTCATACAACATTCAACAATTAAAATGAAACTCTACAGTGATTTTTGTGGAGTGGCTGTGAAGTACGTTCCCTCGCATCATCATTTGCATTGGTAGCTCTAAACCAGGGGTCGGCAACCTGCGGCTCTTCATGAACCACTTAATCCTAATTAGGGTCGCAGAGAGGCTGACGTCCATCGGAGCAAGGGCCGAGCACACCCTGGACAGCTTGCCAGGCCATTGCAGGGCAGGAAGACACTGACGGCTATGCAGCTCCTCTTTACAAAAGTCAGCAATGGTTCTTTTACATGCCTCGCACCATAGATAGTGAGAGACAAAGCCAGCCTTTGATAACCCAGCTCTCTGCACTGGGGGAACAGTGACCTTGTGAAGAGTGGGGCTTGAACCCCCAACCTTAGGATCAGTGATCAAGCACCTTTACCTCCAAACCACCACGGCCTCAGAACTCAAATAGACATTGGGAATTTTCATTGAAAG
The DNA here is from genome assembly GCA_024760905.1 of Plotosus lineatus. Lineage (NCBI taxonomy): Eukaryota > Metazoa > Chordata > Actinopteri > Siluriformes > Plotosidae > Plotosus > Plotosus lineatus. The sequence goes on from CM045730.1 coordinate 28,272,250, forward strand.
TACCTTTTTTTCAATCTCTTTTTTTCAAATCTAAATGTTTTTGTTGCAAGCAGAATTGTAATCGTCTCTGCAGTTGTTCAAATCAATGCAACACATTGTTTTTTTTTAATTAACAGGAATGAAAAAGGAGAGAACATTATATGCAGTATTATTTGATTTTAAATGTAAAAAAAATTGTGGCTCCCAGTGTTTCTTTTCTGTGGAAAACGGGTCTAACTGGCTCTTTGCATGGCAAAGGTTGCCGACCCCTGCTGCTCTAAACAGTCAAGCATTTTGATGATTATTTTCTAATTCAACAGGAAGATTCAAGAGGAGTCATTAAGGACCTATTTGTTTACCTACAGCAGTGTGTACGACTCGATCAGGTATATTGAGAGTGATGGGGGTATGCATGTAGATTGCTGACTGTTTCATGGTGGTGATGCTATATAACCTATGCACATGTTTGTTTTCACAGTATGGCAATTCTGTCTGAGATGTTCGAATTGGAGTTGCCCACAGTGCACAGCATTATCAGCAAAATGATCATCAACGAGGAGCTGATGGTAAAGGCCAGACTGCTGGCTGTCATTGTTCATTTAATTTAGATTATATTTTAGAGCTTTCTTGTTTTTTCCGTCAGGCATCTCTCGACCAGCCGACCCAGACGGTGGTGATGCACAGGACGGAGCCCACGTGCCTGCAGAACATGGCCCTGCAGCTGGCCGAGAAGCTGGGCGGCCTGGTGGAGAACAATGAGCGTGTCTTTGACCTCAAACAGGGTGTCTATGGAGGCTACTTCAACAGAGGTGAAGAGCAAAGGATAGATTTGTATTAAACAAGTTGTCATTTCATCAGTGTCAAGTTGAGGAGAATAGTAAATGTATGCACTTGAAATATGGCTAATGCAAGACATTGTCACTGTACAAAAGGTTCAAGGCTTGTATGAAGACCCGTAGAAATAACTGCATGGTTCACCCGAGATATATATATATATATATATATATATATATATATATATATATATATATAAAAAACGATAACATGAGAAACTAAATACGCAGCATTCTGGGAAATGAATCTGATCATGCTGAGAAGTAAAATACATGCTAAACCATATTTTAAACAGATATGAAATCAAAGTAAAAACATCTCTGCACTGCAAGCAGATTGAACAACGATGCACATTTTTAAAGACAGCTATCAAAACGAACAAGAAGCGAGCTCATGCGTATTAGTAACGGCACAAGCAATTTCTTTGCATTTCTACACTTTACACTACATTGCTGCTCATGTCCTGAGAAATTCTAGGACCCTTAAATTTACCTAATTCCTCATTCTGTTCATCAGATCAGAAAGGGGGTTACCAACAGAAGCAAGGCTACCAGAGAGGTAGGTGTATTCGTGGAGTGACTCGCATATGCTGGGTATGGACATTTCAAGAAGAACACTATTCATACCATGTTTGTGTGATCTGATTGGTTGTTCAACGGGATGTAGGCTTCCAGTATGAACCAGTCAGTTACCTTTTCTCGGCCTACCAGCATGCAACCAAAACATGAACTTCAAATAAAGTCAAAACATTTTTGTTGGGTTCACTCCTTGCTGCTTTTTCGAAAAAAGTATCACTGCTGGTACCTTCTAACCTGAGTGATGAACCATTTAGGAAAAAATGTTGGACTTCTGAAGTGGAAGCAAGATACATTTTAAATGAAATGTTAATGTTTGCACTGCATTGTACATCACAAAGAGATGCCATAAGTCAGTGCTAAAAGGTTATTGAGGATTTACCTAAAATTGTTAACTTCATGATGGCAAGAGCATTGAATTACAGAACAGCACGGCTGGCAGATGGCTTAACCTGGGCACATGTTTTGTGATGAGAAGGACAAAGACATCCCAGAGCTACACCCCTGCACAAATGCATGACTGAATTTGAATTTCATGGCTCGGGTCTATCTGAACATGAAATGTACATGTATGAAGACTTTTATTTAAAAAAACAACAAAAAAAAAAGTTGCAGTTCCTTTCAAGTCAGCTGGAAGGTATCGTTCTCACCCACATGCCAACACTGAGGGAAGCCACAGTATCAAATGATTATCTCTGCATGTACTCAACCATGTTGGTCACACTGCATGGTGATTCTTCAAGATAATTTATAGACTTTAAAACACTTGGTGAAATGTACATGATATCTTCTTCCTTTACTTGCAGTATTAATAATGAGTCCAGTGATGTTCAGCTCAGACCTAGAGACTTGTAGCCTGATAGCCTAGTGCAGTGCTACTCAATTATTTTCTGTGGCGCCCCCTCTAGGAAGAAGAAAAAGCATCCCCCACCCCACGAGCGACTATAAATAGTATTGTGTCTATAAAATTATTAGTACACCTCTGCATAACATATCTTTATTAACATTAAAAACTAAAAAGAAAGAAACATAGTTCAACTTACAACAAAGAAAAACTTCTTTAACATTGTTTTTTAGTCTGTAATAGAAACTATTTAAAGTGCACCAATGTGCCTGAAATAAAAAAAAAAATACATCCTTATTTAAACTTATTCAACGTATTTGTGTCCTAATATCACCGTCTCTCTCTTCACCTTTCTCTTCGTTCCTGTTAGAAATTTTTCCATGTTGTTTCTTGAAGGGTTGTTTACTGCACTTCATATCGTTTGCTCTTGTGAAAAAAACGCTACACCATAGCGTGACAATGCGAGTGCCACTGCCAACTAGTGGAGTGGAGGTGCAATTATACTTGGTTCTCATACACAATTCCATCAAAGCGTGCTCCCCGGCATCATCCCCCCCCCCCCCCCTGGCATCATACCGCGCCTCCCCAAGGGGGGTGCACTCGCCAAGTGGCAAAGGCTTTTCAAGTCTGTATTGAGGCTGGATTTCTATGGCTATATCCCCAGTGTCGCACTTTTCACTGCTCAATTGTGACATCTACTCTTACACAGTACTGTATGTCAAAACCATACGATTTACTTATTTTTATGAGGAGACAAAAGTCGGACTGAGTTTATCCTATTGGCCTGGCTCTCTGCAATAGACCCAGTTTCTCACGTGGTCCCTTGGAAAAAACTAATTGCTCACTCACCCCTGTAATTGAGACGGACTGCGAAACAATGTACTGCGTTTGAAAATTAGTTTTTCCATTTACATGTATTAAAAAATGAGTTGAACATTTTTTTTCTCTGTTAAATAACAAGCTTAAAGTAAGATTAATGTGATCGTTGTCATCTAGCTGATTCAGCTTGGTCCGATCTGCTACCAGCTGTTCAAAACGTAGTTAAAGGGACATTAGTTTTGCTACTAATACAGTATCGTGAACTAACTTTTGTTAACCAGTTTACTTAAATATTCAGGGAGCTGGAATGTAATTTCATTGATTAGCTTGGTATGAGTTTTGGAACCTGGTCAGCTTAAACTGCATTGTTTTGGAGGGTGGACAACAAATGTCTTGTTTATTTTGTAATTGACTTACAGTAGGCCCTTGACATTCACGGGGGTTCGGTTCCGGGCCCTCCCGCGAATCGAGATAATCCGTGAGTTCTGTACCCGGAAGTAAAACCCCATGTATGACGTCACATGCGTGAATGAGCAGCTGTAAGTAAAATACTATGTATCTATTACATGCGCTCAAATTATGCTTATTAAACACATTCTATAGACAGTCTTACTCATTAATACAGTATTAATGTAGTAAAATGTAGTAATGATTAAGAAAAACCTTTTCAATTTTTACTGTTATATTTATTGATACTAAAATATAAACATTATACAGCATACGCATAAACACCTTTCAGTGCATTCTATTTATAAACATACAGCACTGTAGTTTTCAAAAATGCCCACTAGAGGAACGTACTGTTTTGCATTAGGCATGACACGACTGAATTCAGGTATTAACTGCATTAAGTCTGAGCAGCTCAGCCACGCCACCCCAGCCGGAGCTAAAGTACAAAACAGAATTTTAGAGTGATGGAGTAAGAGGCGTTACAAACCAAAGAACGGGTGATGTTGTGAGTAAATCCACAGTTCGTGAGATGCACAGCGCCAAAATCAAAGTCCCCCAAAACACAGACAACAAAAAGGACATAAAAGAACAAGAAATGTAATAAATTGGATAAACAAAACACAATGAAAAACATGCTACACCACAGTAAATAAAATATAACACACAAACATTTTAAACATTACCTTAGGCCACGTACTGGAATAATAATTTAAAAAAGACTTTAATAGTGGAGTGTTTTACAACAGTTCAATTATTCCTCGTCAGCAATGACATGACTTCAGAGAAAACTGTCGTTTATTGTGGAGAAAGTCTTATTTGTTCAGAAGAGATATCCAACCTCATAACCTTTTTCTGGTGCTTCAGTAGGCATTTGAGTGGCATCATAGAACTTCACTGGTAATTAAAACACTAAAAAAGGCTCATTGCCAACTTGTGCGCGAATGAGGAAAAAGGGGCGTTACATCACCTCAACCAATCAGTAGGAAGGAGGACAGCCATTGGCTGAATTTGAATCACGTGCGAGCTGCTCAGCAGTCTGTGACTATTCAAACCGCGAGTGCAAAAACGCGAATAGTCACGGGCCTACTGTATTGCTGTATAATGTACCATAGTAGCAGTAAACTACAAAATGGGGCAGTGGTGGTCTAGTGGTATAGGGCGCTGGATCGCTGATCCAAAAGTTGGGGGTTCGAGTCCCACTGTCCTCAGGGTTGTCACTGTCCCCCCCAGTGCAGCTAACTGGGTTATCAAAGGCAGGCCATGTCTCTCACTGTCTATGGTGAGAGGCATGTAAAAGAACCATTGCTGACTTTCGTAAAGAGTAGGCTGCAAAGCTGTCGGCGTGTTTCTGTCCCTTGCTAAAGGGTTGGGACAGGAAGGGCATCCGGTGTAAAAACCTCTGCCAAATCAAACGTGCGAATCAGATGAATCGCTGTGGCGACTCCCGAGTAAAAGGGAGAAAGCTGAAAGGAAGACAGACACACAGTAGCAGTAAACTACAAAAAAGTACAAAGTATTACATTTTGCTGACTTAGGTGGACGTTTTTAGCAATAAACTCATTCACAGAAGAATTGGCACTCTGGACAAAATGTAATGCTTCATGGTGCTTTATGATTCTTTTGTTATTAGATGTCTGGACCAATCACTCATAGTGGCCTTCATCACTAATATGTTAAGTCAGGGGAAGTCTACTTGATGGAGAGTTTGCACTTAGCTGTGATATAGTGGACTGGGCAGTAGGGTAGACTATGTCTGGAAAGCCAACAAAAATCGTTTTTCAGGGAGTCCAATAACGTGTTTTTGAGCTTTTATATGTTTTAGGCAGTGGTGGTCTAGTGGTATAGGGCACTAGATCGCTGATCCTAAGGTTGGGGGTTTGAGTCCCACTCTCCACAAGGTTGTCACTGTCCCCCTACTGCAGCTAACTGGGTTATCAAAGGCTGGCCATATCTCTCACTGTCTATGGTGAGAGGCATGTAAAAGAACCACTGCTGACTTTCGTAAAGAATAGGCTGCAAAGCAGTCAGCGTGTTTCTGTCCCTTGCTAAAAGGTTGTCAGGAAGAGCATCCGACGTAAAACCTATGCCAAATCAAACGTGCGAATCATTCGCTGTGGCGACCCCTGAGAAAGGGGAAAAGTCAAAAGGAAATCTCATCTCACACATTGATGTTTAAATTAATTGTGAACTGAATAATGTATATTGACAATCGGTGTCTAATTGTTCAGTTTTAAAATCTTGTATATTTTTATCTGATGCATGACATTTAGCACAGAGAATGACTCTTTTGTTTAGATATACTGCACTATATGCAGTACTGTGTATTCTTGATTGCAAAGATGAATTTTACATTTAAAATATATGATCACTGGTCTTGTATTAACAGGTATAACCTCCCATTATGATGCTACAGTATTTATTCAGTTGTTTACTTGGTAATGAGGTTTGGTGTTGAGTGGAGAGGAGCATCAGGCCATCTTGCAGTGCAGTGCATGTATGATGCCTGCTAGCTGTGCACTATATAGACTCTGATTGTGCTAAATGTACTTATTTATTTATTTATTGCTTTACCCATCAGATCAGAAAGGTGGCTACCAGCAGAAACAAAACTACCAGCGAGGATCCTACAGGAGCCAGAACCAGAGCTCTTATTGAGCTCACCTCGAAAGAATCGGTCATTCCACTCGCACCTCTGCACACTTCCATTCTCTTCACTGCTTCAAAATCTCACCATATTAACTTTATAACATGATTAACTATAACATGATTAACTTTTATTGTGGTGTAATTTGGTAGCTGAAGCAAATGTCCAACCAGATGTTTAAAGTTATGCTTTAAGATTTGCTGCCCAGAGTTGAATGCATCAAGGGTGGAAATGGAAGACACAAAGCTTTTTTTTTTTTTTTCTGTGATGAGGAATACACTCAAACATTAAATGTTCATTTGAAAAAACAAAAAGTGTTTGCTTGTTTGTGATCATTTCTGGTTTACAGTTGATAATGTTTAAATTATGGCTATTAAATAAAGACTGGTGCTTGAAATCAATTGTAATGAAGAAACCCTATTCAATTTAAGATTTTAAAAATTCAATAAATGGTTTAAATTTCTACAAACGCTTTAAAATCATCATGCTTTGCGCATTTTTACTTTAGACGAAGCATAATAGTGAAAAATGTTAGATGCTTAAAACCTAACATTGGATCTTTGTGCTTGCATTTTAGTCAGTGTAAACCATCTTACAATTCACTCAAAGTATTGGCACAGTGGCGCCACAGTATATCTGAAACGAAGCCGTCGAAATGTGATTTCTCTGGGATTTACAGTTTCCAGCAGTGTTCACTATAAATACTAGTGAAAATGATTTAACAACTCGAGTGTAAACATGTATGCACATTCATCCATTACGGGGTGTGGTGTTAGTGTTTCAGCCCCTTGCTAGAGTTTTAAGGCTTTGAGGAGGAATGATCTTAGTCTCTCAGTGGAGCAGGGCAGTCACAGTAGTCGGTCATGTATCTGAAGATGATGTGCAGTGAATGTAAGTGACTGGTCCATGAGTGACAGGAGCCTACTTGGTGCCGTCCGCTCTGCAACAGATGCTATGCGGTCTAACTACATGCTGACTATCAAGCCCACCTTCCTCATCAGTTTGTCCAGTCGTGAAGCGTCCTTAATACTGCCCCCATACTGCCGAGTTCAACAAACTGAAAACCCATGGAAGAAAAAGTAGATGTAGAATTCTTTACTTGTGGAAGAAAAATCCATTTTAAACAGTAAAATCAATCCCAATATTTCAGAAGCTAGGCTTATGAGCGTTAGAGTCTACAATCCAGAACCACCCTCCATAATTTTATATATATATATATATATATATATATATTTATATATATATACTGTATATATATATATATATACTGTGTATATATATACACACACACACACACATACATACATACATATACACACAGGGTTTATCTCAAGATGCAAACCACTAACACAAGCCTACCCAGTTCTGGGGCATGGCCTTTTTTTTTACACATAGGAAACCAAGTTGAACTTGTACTGTACCAGAATAACGAAGGGAAAAAGTAGAGAAGCATGGACATGGGTACTCTGTATACAGTTGCCACTGGAACTGGTTACTGTTTATTGATGATTGGACTGCTGATGGAAGTATATTGAGTATTTAGAAAGATGGGTAGATATAGATCGAGTCTAAACTTTGTGCTCAAATGCAGTCAAATAACTTGACAGAAATATGATAACTTTTAACGAGATGATAACTTTGATTTTTAAACTTAGACGAGCTTTAATGCTGGGCGTGTTGCCCAGGGTGCATTCTGCCCTCGCCCAGAGTCAGCTGAGATGCACGGCAGCCTTCCTAGGCCATAATTAAGGTTAAATGGTTCAGAAAATGATGAAATAATGACAAGCTTTGTCATTCAGATTACACTTTGCACTGCACATCGGAATGAAATTCTGTTGCATTGACATGGGTAATATGGAAATAAAAACAGCAGCAGTGATGCACATAGGTGTTGCTACACACACACACACACACACACATAGCAATGCAGTAGTAATGGAGTCTTTAGTATGGAGCAGTTCTGTTTGTGTGTATTTATGTAAGGGGTATGAGAGTGAGGGTATGTTCTGAATGAAGGGAGAGCAGTCCCAATCATCTTATTTCCACCATCCTCACAACCCTCTGCACGGATTTCCAGTCAGAGGCACTACAGACTCCTGACCAGACAGAGATGCAGCTGGTCAGTATGCTCTCTATAGTGCCTCTGTAGATGATGGTCAGAATTGGATGGGGGGAGACAATCTGACCTGGTTCCTTTACACTGGAGCTCAGATTGTCAATCGTCTGCCACCCCCAGAAACTTGCTGCTGACTGTTCTCACTGCTGTGAAACTGGACCGGCTCCACCTAAAGTCAGTGACATTCTCCTTGGTTGTGGACCAGTCCACCAGCTTTTTTTTTATATCCTTTCTGTAGGCCAGGCCATTTTTGGCCCGGATAAGCCCCAGGTGTATTGTTTGTAGTAGAGCTGGCACTGCAGTCATATTTCAAAGGCGGGCCATGTCTCTCACTGTCTATGGTGTGAGGTATGTAAAAGAACCATTGCTGACTTTCGACAAGAGTAGGCTGCAAAGCTGTCAACGTGTTTCCGCCTTGCGATGGCCTGGAAAGCTGTCCAGAGTTGGTTGGAATAATTGCTAGCCTCCCCGTGACCCTAATTAGGATTAAGCGGTTATAGAAAATTAACTGATGAACTAAATTGGCATCACAGAGAGATGATCTGAGGAGTCAATTTAGGAGTGGTGTACTGCCCAGAATGCCTCAAATATTACTGTAGGCCAGGTTCAGCATGTGCTCTCTTCTAGTTGCAAAATCCACATACTGATTAAAGTGTCCCTCGTCACAAGGAAAACTCCCGCCAGATGTGTAGATTGCAATCCACTGATGGAGCAATAAAGAATACCCAGGGCTTCTTTGGTGGCACTAGGGGAATGTACATTGTCGTTATGATAATGACAGTGAATTCCCAAGGTAAATAAAAAGGATATCAATCCTGTTTATCCAAAGAGCAGCGAGCTTACACCAGCTGTTCCTGGTGTACTAGTCCTTCTCAAAAAAATTAGCATATTGTGATAAAGTTCATTATTTTATGTTATGTACTGATAAACATTAGACTTTCATATATTTTAGATTCATTGCACACAACTGAAGTAGTTCAAGCGTTTTATTGTTTTAATATGATAATTTTGGCAAAAAAGTAAAGAAAACCCAAAAATCCAGATCTCAAAATATTAGCATATTTCATCCGACCAATAAAAAAAGTGTTTTTAATACAAAAAAGGTCAACCTTCAAATAATTATGTTCAGTTTTGCACTCAATACTTGGTCGGGAATCCTTTTGCAGAAATGACTGCTTCAATGCGGCGTGGCATGGAGGCAATCAGCCTGTGGCACTGCTGAGGTGTTATAGAGGCCCAGGATGCTTCGATAGCCACCTTAAGCTCATCCACAGTGTTGGGTCTGGTATCTCTCAACTTTCTCTTCACAATATCCCACAGATTCTCTATGGGCTTCAGGTCAGGAGAGTTGGCAGGCCAATTGAGCCCAGTAATACCATGGTCAGTAAACCATTTAGCAGTGGTTTTGGCACTGTGAGCAGGTGCCAGGTCGTGCTGAAAAATGAAAATCTTCATCTCCATAAAGCTTTTCATCAGATGGAAGCATGAAGTGCTCCAAAATCTCCTGATAGCTAGCTGCATTGACCCTGCCCTTGATAAAACACAGTGGACCAACACCAGCAGCTGACATGGCACCCCAGATCATCACTGACTGTGGGTACTTGACACCGGACTTCAGGCATTTTGGCATTTCCTTCTCCCAGGTCTTCCTCCAGACTCTGGCACTTGATTTCCAAATGACATGCAAAATTTGCTTTCATCCAAAAAAGTACTTTGGACCACTGAGCAACAGTCCAGTGCTGCTTCTCTGTAGCCCACGTCAGGCGCGTCTGCCGCCATTTCTGGTTCAAAAGTGGATTGACCCGGGGAATGCGGCACCTGTAGCCCAGTCCACTGCTTCCACAGGTCCCCCAAGGTCTGGAATCGGCCCTTCTCCACAATCTTCCTCAGGGTCCGGTCACCTCTTCTGGTTGTGCAGCGTTTTCTGCCACACTTTTTCCTTCCCACAGACATCCCACTGAGGTGGCTTGATACAGCACTCTGGGAACAGCCTATTCGCTCAGAGATTTCTTTCTGTGTCTTACCCTCTTGCTTGAGGGTGTCAATGATGGCCTTCTGGACAGCAGTCAGGTCGGCAGTCTTACCCATGATTGCGGTTTTGAGTAATGAACCAGGCTGGGAGTTTTTAAAAGCCTCAGGAATCTTTTGCAGGTGTTTACGGTTAATTGGTTGATTCAGATGATTAAGTTAATAGCTCGTTTAGACTACCTGAACATGATATGCTAATTTTTTTGAGATAGGAATTTTGGGTTTTCATGAGCTGTATGCCAAAATCATCAGTATTAAAACAATAAAAGACCTGAAATGTTTCAGTTGGTGTGCAATGAATCTAAAATATATGAAAGTTGAATTTTTATCAGTACATTACAGAAAATAATGAACTTGATCACAATATGCTAATTTTTTGAGGACTAGTATATGCAGATATCATAACTCCAGGGTTTTCCAATGAGAGCGCAGCTCCTATTCATCCTGTATCTTGTTAAATTCTCCAATGCTATCGGGGTTATCTGGAACAGATGGGTTTAGCCACATCTCCCTAACTGTTATGACACAACAGTCCTATATTTCATTCAAAATGGTTTCAATTTCACTGCATATTGAGGAGTCACTCAGTCAATTAATGAATCTAATTGTCGAGGTAGTTGTGGCATCTTAAATACTAGCCTCATGAATCTCAGTACTGTAGATAAAGGAAGATTGTTGTGTGATACAGTCTATAAACTATTCTTTCTCAGTGAGCCAGGAAATAATTATTTTTAAATTCCTGAATAACATACTGGATTTGTGACCTCTGCTATAGTTTTGTTACATGGTTCATTTGAATGTTTGGTTCTGATTTGTCAAACACAGCATTCAATAGAATGAACTGTTTATACAGAACCATTCAGTCATTCATTCATTTTCTGAACCGCTTCATCCTAATTAGGGTTGCAGGGAGGCTGTCATCCATATCAGCCAACTCTGGGTGAGAGCAGAGTATAACCTGGACAGCTCACCAGGCCATTGCAAGGCAGAAACACACTGATGGCTTTGCTGCCTACTTTTGACAAAAGTCAGCAGTGGTTCTTGTACAGGTCTCTCACCACAGACAGTGAGAGCCATGGACGGCCTTTGATACTTTGTACTGAGGGGACAGCATTGACAACTCGGTGATAGTGGGGCTCGAATCTCAACCTTTGTATTAGTAATCCAGCACCATACCACTGGGCCACCACTGCCGTGGGACCAATCATTCATTCATTTTCTGAACTGCTTATCCAGTCACAATTAGGGTCACGGGGAAGCTGGCCCCCATCTCAGCCAACTCTGAGCAAGGGCAGGGTAAACCCTGGAAAGCTCACCTCAGTGCCTCACACCTAGGAGTGATGCGGACCAGCCAGTTATCCCACTGTGCATGTTTTTGGACTGTGGGAGGAAATCAGAGTACCCAGAAGAAACCCATGCAAGCACAGGGAGAACATGAAAACTCCACACAGATATGCCCAAGGGAGGACTTCAACCCAGGCCTTCATCCTGTGAAACTGACATGCTAACTGTTACGCCACCGTGCCACTCTGGAACAAATGAAATCAGTTAAAAAAAATTAAATCAGTATTTTATTTTAATATTTGTTTATTCGGCAGCTATACTGTACTAGTATCATTTAAATGCTATAATTGTGAAATAAACCATTTTAAAATGTTTCAAGACCCTTTCTCTGCACATGGGGTTTTTATCACTGTTTTTGGGGTTTATGTTGAGATGATAACCGCCTCACTGTACATGAAGCCTTACATATCAGATCATTGGTTGAAGTAGCTTAAAGTGGCACTTGTAATTTGTTTTATTAGGATGAATTAACCTTAAAATGTGTGAAGATAAGATAATGCCAGATACTTTTCACATTAGTTCTCCCAGAAACAATCACTGACATCATTGTTTAACTTTAGTGAATTATGAGAAATCAGGCGGCATGATTATGTATAGGTTCTGGGAGATTTTGTGGATGTTAGTAGGTTAATTTTTGGTCCTTTTGTTTGCAGGCTGAGATTTGGATCAAAGTCTCTGTTTAGAGTAGGAGATATCACTGACGATTTTAATTGATTCATTTTTAGGCCTTTCCCCCAAATTTGATTGTTTTACTATTTTAAGTTAATTGAAATGTTTGAGTAGAATTAACGCTATCTTCACAGCAAGGCACCGAACACCATTCTTTATATTTCTTGGTCACCCTCTTCTGGTTCTGAATTGCATTTCAGTATTAGGTTTTTATTAAATGCAAATAGCAACCAAAATGATACGTTTGTTCCGAGAGGTGGTCACTGCCACATGGCCCAAAGTTCATCCTTTTGGTCAGTAATTAACTACCAGAACCAACATAAACCCCAAACACTCTCGCTCCCTTTTCATCTTAATTTGGTTTTCTTTGTATGTTTATATAGCAGCCAGATTTTTTACAGCATACACAAAATAATCACTTGTCTTTCTGGAAATAACTGCTTGAACTTGAGAAGGTATGAATTTGGATAACTCAAAATCTGCTGTTTGATTTTTGTGTCACTTGCAATGGAGAGATAAGTCGTATTTTTTTTAAACCCTATGAAGATTTAACAGAGAAGTGGAAATTTTTTTAAATTAAATTCCTTTTTGAAGATAAAAGGAATTTAACATCCACAAAGTTCTGCACAAAATAAACAGAGATGTCATCTCTTCTCCGCACAACTATGTTACATCACTCCCAGTACCTACGCATAATGGGTGGATGGACAATGATGTCGGAACGTGCTGGATTTTCATCCATCAAGACTTATGAGCTCAAGAACCTGGTTCCACCATCCTTGTTATCCTTCAAGGACCCACAAGCATTCCAGTCAAAGAGTTGGTGGGAATTAATACGAGCACTTTCAGTTTTCAGACTCTGCTCTTATCCTGTGCTGGTAAATAATTGTGGCAAGGTGAGTGTTTCTAAAGCAAGATGGTTCTGGTTAAAGCTCAGTATAAATGTTGGTGCAGAGCAACATTTTCAATTTGAATTGCTAAAGAATATAAAGTACAGTATCAACAAACATGTATCATGAGGACATTAAATAATTGATTTGAATGTTTATTCTTTGATTAATTGTACTTCATCATTAAGGTACACAGTCTGAAGCAGGGTCAAGTCTATATGTACAGTATGTTCTATGTACAGTACAGTGTATATATATATTGTATATTGTTTATGGGGACAATGGAGGTCTAGTGGTTAGGGCGCAGGATCACTGATCCTAAGGTTGGGGGTTTGAGTCCCCACAAGGTTGTCACTGTCCCCCCAGTGCAGCAAACTGGGTTATCAAAGGCGGGCCATGTCTGTCACTGTCTATGGTGAGAGGCATGTAAAAGAGCCATTGCTGACTGCCGTAAAGAGTTGGCTGCAAAGCCATCAGCGTGTTTCTGTCCCTTGCTTAAAAGGGTTGTGACAGGAAGGGCATCCGACGTAAAAACCTATACCAAATCAAATGTGCGAATCAGATGATTCGCTGTGGCAACTCCCAAGAAAGGGAAAAAGCCGAAAGAAAAAGAAGAAGATTGTTTATGGGGACAATCTGTAGGTAAACGTTACCTCTTTGCTTGATGGCCAGAGAACTGCCAATGCCAAATAGTGAAAGTGAATATTGATATCATCTCCATCAGTCAATTTTTTTCTCAATTTGTATATCTAATCATTCACAATACTAAGCAGTTCACTTGAAGCGAATTAATATGTTGATAGACACCACTTAGAATATCTCATCTTTCTATAAAACAGACCTTAAATACATCCAATATAGCTGTGAGGGGGGCACAAGCCAGTGCTCTCGATCATGCCGGTCCCAAGCCCAGATAAATGCAGAGGGTTGTGTCAGGAAGGGCATCCAACGTAAAACCTGAGCCAGATCAAATATGCAAATCACATATTACCTCCATACCAGATCGGTCGAGGCCCGGGTTAACAGCGACCGCCATCAGTGTTGTGAACAAACAGAGTGCTGGTGGAAACTGGACTACTGTTGGTCGAAGAAGGAGAGGCGGGAGGCATGTCCGTAAGCAGAGCACTGGCTGACATGATGCAGAGGAGGAAGGTGGACATACTGTGTGTGCAGGAGACCAGGTGGAAAGGGAGCAAAACTAGAAGCTTAGGAGCGGGGTTTAGGCTGTTTTATCATGGTGTGGATGGGAAGAGAAATGAAGTAGGAGTCATCTTGAAGGAGGGATTTGTCAGGAATGTTCTCAAAGTGAAAAGAGTGTCAGACAGAGTGATGAGTCTCAAGTTAGAAATTGAAGGTGTGATGTTCAATGTTGTTAATGCTTATGCCCCATAGGCAGGATGTGAGCTAGAAGAGAAGGAGAGATTCTGGAGTGAGTTAGATGAAGTGATTCAGAGTACCCCCAGAGGTGAAAGAGCGATCATTGGTGCAGACTTCAATGGACATGTTGGTGCAAGCAACAGAGTGGACAAGGAAGTGATGGGCAGGTTTGGTATCCAGGACAGGAACACAGAAGAACAGATGTTGATAGATTTTTCAAAAAGGATGGAAATGGCTGTGGTGAATACTTTCTTCCAGAAGAGACAGGAGCATATGGTGACTTATAAAAGCAGAGGTAGGAGCACATGGGTAGACTACATTTTGTGTAGACGAATTGAAGGAAGTCAGTGACTGCAAAGTAGTAGTGGGTGAGGGTGTTGCCAAACAGGATAGGATGGTGGTGTGCAGGATGACGCTGATGGTGAGGAAGGTGAAGAAGGCAAAGGCAGAGCTGAAGACAAAGTGTTGGAAGCTGAAAAGGGAAGAATGATGTGCTGTCTTCAAGGAGGAGTTGAAACAGGCTTTGGGTGGTCAGGAAGTGCTTCCAGATGACTGGACAACCACAGCAAATGTGATCAGGGAGACAGGTAGGAGAGTACTTGGTGTGTCCTCTGGAAGGAAAGTAGATAAGGAGACTTTGTGGTGGAATGAGGAAGTGCAGGGGTGTGTACAAAGGAAGAGGTTATCTACGAAGAAGTGGGACATTGAGATGACCCAATAGAGTAAACAGGAATACAGGGAGACACAGCGTAAGGCAAAGGTAGTGGTGTCAAAGGCCAAACAGAAGGCATATAATGACTTGTATGCCAGGTTGGACAGTAAGGAAGGAGAAAATGATTTATACAGGTTGGCACAGCAATAGAGATGGACATGCAGCAAGTTAGAGTGATTAAGGACAGAGAGGGAAATGTATTGACTCATGACACAAGTTTGCTGGGAAGATGGAAAGAGTACTTTGAAGAGCTGATGAATGTGGAAAATGAGAGAGAGAGAAAAGAGTAGAAGAGGTGACCGTTGAAGACCAGGAAGTAGCAAAGATTAGTAAGGGTGAAGTGAGGAGGGCATTGAAGAGGATGAAGAATGGAAAGGCAGTTGGTCCTGATGACATACCTGTGGAGGTATGGAGGTGTCTCGGAGAGGTAGCAGTATATTTTCTGACAAGAACATTCAACAAGGTCTTAGAGAGTGAGCAAATGCTGGAGGAATGGAGGAGAAGTGTGCTAGTGCCCATTTTTAAGAACAAGAGAGACATGCAGAGATGTGGCAAATACAGAGGGATAAAGTTGATGAGCCATATGATTAATTTATGGGAAAGAATAATAAAAGCTAGACTAAGGGCAGAGGTCAGCATTTGTGAACAACAGTTTGGTTTCATGCCAAGAAAGAGCACCACAGATGCAGTGTTTGCTTTGAGGATCTTAATAGACAAGTACAGAGAATGTCAGAGGGAGCTGCATTGTGCCTTTGTGGATCTGGAGAAAGCATGTGACAGGGTGGCAAGAGAAGAACTGTGATATTGCATGAGGAAGTCTGGAGTGGCAGAGAACTATGTTAGAGTGGTGCAGGACATGTATGAGAGATGTAAGACAGTGGTGAGGTTGTGCTGTCGGCATGACCGAAGAATTCAAGTTGGAGGTGGGACTCCATCAAGGATTAGTTCTGAGCCCCTTCTTGTTTGCTATGGTGATGGACAGGCTGACAGACGAGGTTAGACAAGAATCTCCATGGACTATGATGTTTGTAGATGACATTGTGATCTGTAGTGAGAGCAGAGAACAAGTGCAGGAAAATCTAGAGAGGTGGGGATATGCCCTGGAAAGGAGAGGAATGAAGGTTAGCCTCAGTAAGACAGAATACATGTGGGTGAATGAGAAGGACCCAAGAGGAGCGGTGAGGTTAAAGGGAGCAGAGATAAAGAAGGTGGAGGATTTTAAGTACCTAGGTTCAACAATCCAGAGCAATGGACAGTGTGGAAAAGAGGTGAAGAAGTGTGTGTAGGTAGGTTTGAATGGTTGGAGAAAAGTGCCTGCGATGTCTGGGTTAATAATTGGGCACCTTGGTCACTCGGGAGTCAAAGTTAAGGTTTTTAAAAGAGGAGAAATTGGGAAGCATAATGATGTGAGCAACTTTGACAAGGGCCTGAGATGACTAGGTAACTTGTTATGCTACGGCTCTCAGCCGCACCCAGAAATGCAGGAGACAGTGTACAGTGCAAAAGGAACGATTATTTCTTTTCAAGGGCAGTACTGGAGACAGGAGACAACACAAACACTGGAGGTGACAGGAAAAAATAACCCACAACAAACTCTGGAGACTATGATGCGGAAAACTGGCTGAGCACAGCTGTGACCGGGGCCAGAGAGAAACACAGGGTATCGACTGCGCGATGCGGGACAATCTTCCAGCACAGAGATGAACATGCAGCTTGTTTTTATAGGGAGTAGATTTGTGGAGTGGAATCAGATGTGTCCTGCTGCAATCAGCCTGAGTAGGTCAGCCATGCCCCTCAGCCAGAGCCTGCACCAGTGGGGAGAAAACAGAGTTAGAGAACAGAGCCGCCAAATTCAAAGTCCCCCAAAAAACAGAGACCATAACATAACTAGATCAAAGCATCTCTAAAACAGCAGATGTTATGGGGTGTTCCTGGGAGCAGTGGTACGTACTTCACAAAATCACTAACCCTAACTGTTAGTTTACTGAATCGGCCCACACGAATACTCCTCAAGGATTGATTCATCTGAGTCATCCAGAACCGTTCTGGAGCGAGTCGTAAAAAAAAGACATCAGTCCATGTAAAAAAATAACAGTCTTTATTCACGATTAAGAACATTTCCCTTCACTAATACATATGCATACTCTGCTTTCTTTCAGCTTATGTCATTGACACGGGCCATTCTGGGTAAACGGCTTTTCGCCACGGTCCTTCGGCCATTTGTATATGCTCAGTTTGTTGCTGGAGAAACAGAAAGTGAGATTGCACAATCCATGAAGAAGCTGAACTCTCTTGGACTACATCCCATGTTGGCTGTTCCTATTGAAGAGGATCTAGGAGAAAGCTCTGGGTAGTAAACAAAAATAATAAATACAGTACATACTTGCATTATTAAAGAAATTGTTAAAAATAAACTCTGCCTGACTAACAGCTTTCCAAAATAAATTTTTGCAACATAAACAGAGAGAAGAGGTACGATGACAACTTAGCAGCCATGTTGGAGTGTGTACGCATGTCTTACAGCAATGCCTGGAGCAAAGATCCCATGATGCAGCTAAAGATGACTGCCTTGGTCAGCCCTGAGCTTTGTGTATGTGACTGATTTCGGTTATTAATATACAGAAAATGCTGATTAATCGATCTACATCCTGATTTTCATGCATGCTGATCATTAAAAAAACTGTCCAATTGAACTATTGAATGTGGAAGGAAAAAATTATATTACTTTTCAATAACTTTTTGTTACCATATAGTTAGTCATAATGCCTATATAGGAAGACACTCACTAAAAACATAATCTATTTTTAGTGTGACAAGTAGCACAGTTCATCTGTACTGCTTCAAGTACTAAACAAAATAATTTTATGCTTGCCTGAATGCTTCTGTCATTTGTCATTATGTGTAATTTACATTATGTTGTTTAGTCTGTGTGCTCTCTCTCCTCTGTAGTTATTAGAAAAATTAGTAGTTGAAAAAGGTAATCCACCTGGCAGTGACAGCTGGCCTAAGACTACAGATAGAGTTTGGTCAAAAGTGAAATAAAATAACCATTTCCCCCCAATTCTCCTGGCATGAAAACCTGATCTGGAAAATGTACTGCTGGTATTTTAATGAAATCATGTCAAGCAGTTTGGTTCACACAGAGTTATTGGATATATATATAAATCAGAAGACTCCGATCTCATAGCTGTAGTAGGGTGACCGGTCATAGGTGAGCATAGTGCAAAACATGAATGAACAAAACAACAAATAAAACAAATTAAAATGAACAAAGAAACAATTTGACTCTGAGACCTAGATCTAGGCAGTGCCATCTTGGAGACGTCACATTCAATGCAAAAGGACATGAAGCACAATCTTTATCCTTTTGGTATCGTTTGTTAAACATGCTACAGAACATAAAATCTCATGCACAAACATTCTAAACATTAACTTAGGTACTGTACTGGAATAATAATTGAAAAAGACTTTAATACAGCAGTTCAAAGGAAACTGTCATTTCTTCAGGAGAAAGTCTTATTTCTTCAGAAGAGACATCCAACGTTTTCTATCGCTTAGCCAGAGAAGATGCACAACATTTGAGTGGCATCATAAAACTTAACTGGTACTAGAGGCTCATTGACAACTTGTGCGCGAATGAGGAAAAAGGGGCGTTGCATCATCTCAACCAATCAGCAGGAAGGAGGAGAGCTATTGGCTGAATTTGAGTGACATGTCAGTTGCTCGGCAGTCCGCGAATACCGTGAGTGCAAAACCGCGAATAGTCAAGGGCCTACTGTAGATATACAGACACTCCCCAACTGACGAACGAGTTAGGTTCCGGACAGCCGTTCGTTAGATGAATTTGTTTGTAAGTTGTTACAGGGCATTCTTTAGAGGGGAACGTATGTTTAAACCTTGTATAAGTAACCTATACGAGTTTGTATTGTATACAATCTCTCTCTCTCTCTCTCTCTCTCTCTCTCGCTCTCTCTCTCTCTCTCTCTCTCTCTCTCTCTTTCACACACACACACACACACACACACACACACACACACACACACACGCACAGGCGACACTAAAACTGGACAATTGAACTGATCAGCTTCCGTATTTAAACTCTTGGTTCCTTTTGGCAGGAGTTCAGAAATGTATCGGTTCTGCTTCTCTTCCCTCTCTGCTGGAGCCTAGTATTAAGTGTAACTCAGGATAATGTTTAATCTTATTTCATACTTATATTTATGATATATCGTTCTATAGATTGTATTCTATTTTTATTTCTATTTGTTTTTCAATTTCATTTCACTCTCACTTTTGATCTCGAACAGTCCTGTTCGTATCTCTGGATGTTCGTAAGTTGAGGAGGGTCTGTATATATATATATATATATATATATATATATATATATATATATATATATATATATATATATATATATATATATATATATATATATATATATATATATATATATATATATATAAACATGATGCAATAATTGGCAAATTTTATGATGTAGGGTTAACCCTGCTTAACAGACCACCAGACGTCACTGCTCTGTTCACTGCTGTTTTTTGCGCACACTGATGTACTTTATGTGTATGTTCTCCTATAATTGTGGTTGTTACACTCATGGTTGCTGATTTCCAAGCTAAATAACAGCCCACTGCAAATAAGACATTATTGATGCCAAAAACCCAATGAGGGTTTACCTAGCTTATGAATACCAGCTTTATGTTTGTACTGTATTGTTTACTATATTGATTATTGACTATCTCATTGAATATTGTGACATTGTATAGGTTAAGCTGACCTCCTTGCTGAAGAAGCAACAATATGATCTTGATCTCTTAGTTAGAGCAATGGATGGAGAGGTACAAATATTTGGGAGTTTATTCGAATATTTTTTTCATTTTATATTTACAAAAAAGCCAATAAACATTTGATTAATGTTGCACATTTGTGGAGTCTTCTTTCTCAAATCAGGTGATTACATTTCCTGGACTTGTTGAAAGTGAAAACAAACATTTGCTTGTTGGACTCAACAGACTAAACCAAATTGGAGAGGTACCAAACACCAAAGAACTTAAACTTCCTTATGATAATAATAATAATAATAATAATGATAATAATAATAATCAAATATTGGTATACCAAGTAATATTTGTGTTAATAGGCCAGTGTTAACAAAGTCAGAGTTCTAGTGGATGCTGAGTACACATACATGAATCCTGCACTTTCTCTCATCACTATGGCCATGATGAAAAAGTTCAACAAAGATAGTGCCTGGATCTGGAACACATACCAGTGCTATTTGAAGGTTAGTTGTAAGTTAATGTGGAAAAGATATTTAATGTGGAAAAGATATATAAGTACATATATAGTGTGTGTGTGTGTGTGTGTGTGTGTCTGTACATTGAGTAAATCCGGAGTTCACAAACTTGGCAATTAAAGCTAATTCTTTTATATATATATATATATATATATATATATATATATATATATATATATGTGTGTGTGTGTGTGTGTGTACTTCTTCACTTATCCCTAAACATCCGAGGATGTCGTTGGGGCACCTTTATGGCAAAACTTGGGCTGATTTGGCCTTGCGGAGCCCATCCCTCTCCAGGTCATAGAAACACGCTGACAGCTTTGCAGCCTACTCTTTCTGAAAGTCAGCAATGGTTCTTTTACATGCCTCTCACCATAGACAGTGAGAGACATGGCCTGCCTTTGATAACCCAGTTAGTCACTGGGGGGGGGGGACAGTGACAACCTTGTGGGGACTCGAACCCCCAGCCTTAGGATCAGTGATCCTGTGCCCTAACCGCTAGACCACCACTGCCCCCATGTATGTACTAGTATGTATGTATGTATAGTTTCCCTCCACATTCACCATGACCTTGAGTAAGCTTCTTAGGATGAGTGAATTATTGGCTCCAATTTCTTAACAGGAGTCCAGAGAACACCTATTTGATGCTATTCGTCTTTCTGTGGACTATTCTTTCTGTCTTGGAGTTAAACTTGTCCGAGGTGCATATATGGACAAGGAGAGGAAGCTGGCTAACAAGGAAGGATATGCTGACCCCATTCACCAGTCTTGGGAGCAGACCAATGATAGGTAAATGGATCACACTCTCAGAATATTACAACTCAAATGTCCTGCATTCTGCCTTCTTTTTAATATGTCAACTTTTGAATGCAGCTACAACAGATCTCTGGAAATAATGCTTAACTTGATTTCGCAACAGCCTGACTGTTACAAGATGATCATAGCAAGTCACAATGAAGAATCTGTCAGAAAGGCAGTGATGTGGTATAGTATAAAATACACACATTTATAAATATTATAAGGTTGTGCATTATGTATGTTTGTTTGGGGTTTTTTTGTTGGGTTTTTTTTTTTGGTATTGTGACTAACTGTTCCTGTCATCACAATTTCGTTCCTGTGTAGCAGATGGAGTACTCATATTGTTTTGTTTATTTATTTATTATATTCATTTCATTTTCTGAACTGCTTTATTTATTTATTTATTTATTTTTTACAATGGTCACTGGGAGGCTGAGCCCACCACATTATTATGATTATAAGTATTGTTCTTGCTATTGTTATAGCATTAGTTGTTAGACTGTGTCATTTTCCTCTTGCTTGTCAAGAGATTAAAATTAAACTTGGTAGATATATTAGTATGTGAATCCTAAACTTGTCATATAAGTCATGGTACATGATGACACATTAAATAAACATAAATGTACAGGGTGACCCAAAAAAACCGGGAATATTTGAAGTGCGTATTTGCAGACATGAGCAAATGGCAGCACTGCGAGACAGTGACCTTGAGCAAGTAAACATTCCGCCATTTTTGTAACCAATAGATCAGTGGAACGGGCAACAGCATGCATTAGCCATAAAAAGGGTTTTATTAAAATGGTGATAGTTTGACAGCTGTGCAGAAGGAGTTCCGACGTTTTTACAACCTAGGACGTCATGGTGCTGTTCCATCAAAACACGTGATAAAATGTTGGATTAATAACTTTGAAGAGAAACCTGGTTTCAACAGGATGGCGCGACATCACACACTGCACGGCAATCATAGGAGGCTGTGCAAGAATTGCTCGGTAACCGGGTGATCTCACGATTCAGTAATGTTCTCTGGCCTCTTAGATTGCAAGATTTGTCCGTTTCTGATTTTTTTTCTTTTCTTGTGGGGCTATCTCAAGTGTACACGACTCAACCAAGAATTTGGGATGAGGTAAAACAGAGAATTCAGGATGAAATTCACAGTATCCCAGCTGAGATGTTGCAGTGGTCAATAAGGTATGTCAACAGTAGATGTCAAGAATGCGTCAAGAATGCAGGAGAACCCCATCTACAGGAAGTAATTTTTTATGAATGAAAATTCCATCATTGTTTCTTGAATGGCATGTTTTAAGGTTTCAATTACTATGAATAAAATATTTTTCTTCCATCACTCTTGGTTTTATTGGATTGTTAAAAAAGTTCCCGCTTTTTTTGTGTCTCCCTGTACTTTCTGCCATTTCTCAACCTGAAAGTGCTTAAGAGTGATGTCTCAACGTGACTCTTAATTTGACCTTTGATTTTAGAGAGTATTTGGATCACCAGCTGCAAATCAGTTAAAAGGCAACATCTTCCTTTTTTGTGTAAGAATTGATAATATTTGGGAAGACTAATCTCCAAGGTAAACATCATAAACTGATTTGGCGGATAGGTAACCTGACCTATTTTTGCTGAGCTGCGTGTTCTTTTATTCTTGATGTTTGGAATTTTTAGACATTCCTTGCCATTACCTATAAATGACTTAAGCTAGAGTCATGTACTGTTGTGGACAAATAAGTCATGCATGATGTATTAATTGTCACCGATATATCTGACATAACCAGAAGCATAACACCATAATTAGACATTCTCTATAAATCACAATGGCTCAAACATAAACAGTGCGAGGGCGCACTGTTAGCACACAGTCCACAATTGTCATTAAAAAAAAAACAAAAGTAAACAGTACAAGATAGATCAATATTACAGTACTATTGGGTATGAATAGAAAATCATTATCAACAATTGGCATCAACATTTTTTTATATAACCAGAAGTGTTGTACCATAATGGTTTTAGTAATATTTTATGAAGCAAACCATAAAAGATGCATGTGATCTGTCAACTGCCAGCAATGTTTTTTGCATAATAAGAATTACAATATCATTATGATGTCATTGATATTTCACACTTACTGTAACATTAAAGCAGTGTCAAGTGGCCAATTGCTAAAGGAATATTTGGAGCACGTTGAATTTGTTCTTGACTGAGCATGATTTCCAACTCTGTCTTTTTAAAAATATATAATTGCAGGAAAAATATAACGAATCTCATTTTCAGGATGACTGAGTTAGGGATTGCTCGAGACGACGGTTCAGTGTGTTTCGGCCAGCTTCTTGGGATGTGTGATCATGTGTCTCTCACTCTGGGTAAATATAATCATTTATCTCTAAAATGTAAATAATTAATTAAGATTTCTAGTGTGATTATTGGAAAATTTAGTGCACACTACTACCTGCACACTACTTTCCCCAAATTATATATATATATATATATATATATATATATATATATATATATATATATATATATATATATATATATGTGTGTGTGTGTGTGTGTATGTGTGTGTGTATATATATATATATATATATATATATATATATATATATGTATGTGTGTGTGTGTGTGTGTGTGTGTGTATATATATATATATACACACACACACACACACACACACACACACACACACACACACACACACACACACATATATATATATATATATATATATATATATATATATATATATATATATATATATATATCCCTCCCTCCATAATTATTGGCACTCCTGGTTAAGATGTTTTAAAAGCCATTTTTATTGCAGAAGCTGCTCTCACACAAAAAAATTGTAAAAATAAATAAATAAATAAATAAATAATTAAACCTTCAACTCAACTGAATTTTACTGGGGAAGGGAAGCAACCCCTGCCTAAGAAATAGTTATTTTTCTTAAATTACCTTTTCTACAACTATTGGCGCACCTAACAATTCCTAGGAAATAAATGTAATTGATGTACTGTATTTCTGTCATTTCTACAGTCAGAGTATCAACATGCAATTAGTAATTCATTGCTTCCTGTTTCCTTGGGGTACAAATGTAATGTGACACAGAGGCCATTTCTCTTATCCACTCTTCAACATGGGAAAGACAAAGGAACACACATTTCAAGTCAGGCAGATGTGTGTTGACCTTCATAAGTCAGGCACTGGCTACTGGAAAATAGCCCCTTGTCTGCACCTGCCCATAACTACTGTCAGCGTTTCAGAACTGTCAGAACTTCTTATCTTCATTAACAAGTTTAAAACTAACTTGTTAAACATGCCTGGATGAGGACACAAGGTATTTTGCCACCACACACAGTGAGGAGGATGGTAAGAGAAATAAAAAGTTCTCCAAAGTCCAAAAGCCAAAGAAATGCAACAAATGGTAGCATCTTGGGGTCAGAAAGTCTCAAAAACAACCATCAGGTGCTATCTGAATGCCAACAAGCTGTTTGGGAGGCATGCACGGAAAAAACTTTTTTCACTCATAATCATAAACACAAACATCTGAAGTTCTCTAAGCAGTACTGAGACTTCAACTGGGAGCATGTGCTTTGGTGAGATGAGACCAAGATAGACCTTTTTGGTAACAAACATTTTAAGTGGGTCTGGTGGAACAAAGGATGAGTATGCAGAAAATCAGCTCATGCGCACTGTGAATTATGGATGAGGATTGGTGAAGCTGTGTTCTTGTTTCTTATCCGGCGGCCCTAGGAACCTCGTTAGGGTGCATTGCATTATGAATTATTTGACATACCAGGACATTTTAATTCAAAATCCAGTGAGCTCCAACCGAAGGCTGAAGATGGGTTGTCACTGGGTTTTTCAGCAAGATAACTACCCTCAATATGTGGCCAAATCTACATAGTAATGGTTCATCAGACACAGAATCAAGCTCCTCCCATGGCCATCTCAGTCCCCAGATCTCAACCCCTTTGAAAACCTGTGGCGTGAGCTGAAGAGCAGAGTGCAAAATAGAGGACCCAGGTTGCTGGATGATTAAAAGAGAGTGTAAATAAAAAAGGTTGAAGACCCCTCTTCCTGTATTCTCTCATGTTGTGAAACATTCTAAGAGAAGATTAGGTGCTGGTTTGCGGTAAAAGGGAATGGACAAAATATTAACATCAGGGGTGCTCATAATTGTGGCATACATGATTTGATGTAAAATAATTATTTCTTAATGTCATCATTTCCCCCACTGAATAAATGCCCTTGAATTAAAGGTTGTTGTTTTTTTCATTTTGTTTCTATACTTTTTAGACACCCCCCCATCCAGAATTTATTAGAAGCTAAAGAATACATCTTAACCAGGTGTCAATAAATATGGAGGGCAGTGCATAATTTTGAGTGTTTTATAGGTCTTATACCACAATAATTTGACAACTATAATGTTAAAGCATTGATTAATGAATGGCTCTTCTTCACTTTGAAGTTTTATTATGAGGGAGAATAAAAAAAAAAAACAAATTAATTCCTTAATTTACAGACAAGGACTTCCCAACTCATACTTGAGAATTTTTCTAAAAGTATTATATTAATGCTTCATGTGTCGTTCTTTAAATTATACCACTTTTTATTTATATTATAATAATTATTAGATTATATGGAGTAATATTAATCCCCATGGATGAGTTGTTACAATAGAAATAATAACATATATTAACACATTAATATAAAATTGTAATCTGAATTACACCTGGTATTTCTGTCAGAATTATATTTTAAGCTATTTAAGCTATGATATTTCTGTTTTTATTGAGAGTTTATATTTCTGACTACAGTATTTGACTTTCCTACAGCTCAGCAGGGTTTCTCAGTATATAAATCTGTGCCTTATGGATCAGTGGATGACACCGTGCCATATTTGGTTCGACGGGCTCAAGAGAACCGCACTGTGTTGCAGGGGATCCGTAAAGAGAGAGACCTACTGAGGGAAGAGTTACATCGTAGAGTCCGAAAGAAGTTCACTCGTGCCAAGTAGAAAGAGGGAAATAGGTTAAAAACAAATCAGAGAAGATCGGTAATATAAATGCTTTGGTGTTGGCTTTAGTAATTTCTTTAATTGAAGTAAAACCAAGTAAAGTAATGAATAAGCATTAACCCTTTAACATCCAAATTATTTTTTGCAGTTAAAAAAAAATTATCACGATTATGAAAAACTATATAAAATCATATCAAATATGCAAAAAATATCTCTGATAAGTAATTATAATTTACACTAATAATAATAATAACATAATAATAACAAATAATAACACTCAGAAATTTGTGAACAACAGAATCCTGCACACTCAAGGTCGTCTAACAGCTAACTGAGGCATGTTTGGCCAAGCTGTGTTGCATCAGGCGATGCCACAACAAGTATACATGCCACATATTCTGAACAGCAGCAGCACTGAGTACAATGTGTCTAGTAGTTATTAGAATTTTTTGAAACAGGACCATATGGTCCTGCTGGGCGTTAAAGGGTTAATGATTAAAGAATAAAGGAAGCAAGGAGGAACAGGATTTTATGAGGAATGTAACAATTACCAATTATTCACCTCATGGTTGGTTGATGTAGCTGACCAGCAGTAATACCCACAAAGTTTGAGGCAAAGAATTGTTTTAGTATGTACAATATACAAACATAAGAAAAGCAAGCTACAAAAATTATATTTATATTGCTAAGCTTTTTCTACCTTTTTAAAAAAGTATGTCAGTGTACTCTGTGCACCCATGCCTATGAGGGACATCGAGCAATGTGAACATAGCAAAGCATTCTGCTGTTCTAGAGCTTACAAATAACTTGAATATTATCGATGAAATGTTATTTAAATATAATCCATGTTATATTCAGAGATTTAGTCCTACTCACAAACAAGAAAAGTACTCTCCAGCATCTTTGTAAACTTATTTAGTTTGTAAACATATTTAGCACCGTATTTTCCGGACTATACGGAGTACAAGTCTCATTGGCCAAAAAATGCATAATAAAGAAAAAACACAAACACATATATATTCTTCTATAATCACCTGAAGAGAGAGGATGGTTTCACCACCCCTCGAAACAGATCTGTAGTGATAAATGGAGTTTCAATAGAAAGTCTTTGTCCTGTCCTTTTATTTTTGTTATTTGCTCTACCAAAAAGTATTGAGCACTCTCCTACGGAAGGATCTACTCAGAAAATCATATATATATATATATATATATATATATATATATATATATATATATATATATATATATATTTATATATACAGTAAAACCTCCGCTGACGAACGCTTAAGCTCACGAACTTTTCGCTTCAAGAACATTAAATTCGCGAGCATATTGTCTCTGCTGACGAACTAGTTTTCGGCGGACGAATCAAACCACGCGGTCGAACAGCGCCACAGTGGCGGCCACGAGAAGCTGACGCACGCTCACGGCGTCACAGTTCGTCACACCCCTTTCTTTGAATGCGGAAGTGGTTTGTGTTTGATAGACATTTTGGACCATATTGAGTGTACTTTTGCGATTATGGGACCGAAAAAGACCCCACCACAGGCGGAGATCATTGAAAAACACGAACGAGGTATGCGTTTGTGTGACTCAGCGTCCCAGTACCAGTACGCTAAGTCTACCATTGCTCCCATCCTTAAGAACAAGGAAGCTATTAAGGGTGCGTGTGTGGCTAAGGGTGTTTCCAAACAGTAGGCGTTTCCAAACACTCCTTCCAAACAGTAAGTCCCTCCCTCCCTCCTCCTCCCACTCCATTCCATCAAGCCATCAACTACCATCACAAAGGTAAATAAAACGACTTTATTATACAGTACAGTTTATTTCTTTAATTACAATACAATAGACATTTATTATACATAAAATAAGGTATATTTTTGTGTAGTTTTAAGGCTTATTTAGTAGAAAATTATGTTTTATGGGGACCTGGGAACGGATTATTCTCATTTTAATGGTTTCTTATGGGAAATAAATGTTCGGAAGACGAACTTTTCGCCTCACACACACTTTCTGGGAACCAATTATGTTCGTGAGCAGAGGTATCACTGTATATGTATATGTATATGCCTGTCTGTCTGTCTTCCTTTCGGCTTTTTCCCTTTTACTCGGGAGTCGCCACAGCGAATAATCTGATTCACACATTTGATTTGGCAGAGGTTTTTAAGTCGGATGCCCTATGCCCTTCCTGTCACAACCCTTTTTAGCAAGAGACAGAAACACGCTGACGACTTTGCAGCCTACAGCAAAGTCAGTCAGCAATGGTTCTTTTACATGCCTCTCACCATAGACAGTGAGAGACATGGCCCGCCTTTGATAACCCAGTTAGCTGCACTGGGGGTGCAGTGACAACCCTGTGGAGAGTGGGACCCGAACCCCCAACCTTTGTTTGGATCAGCGATCCAGTGCCCTATACCACTAGACCACCACTGCCTCCATATATATAGAAATATATATATATATGATTCTTCTATAATCACCTGAAGAGAGAGGATGGTTTCACCACCCCTCGAAACAGATCTGTAGTGATAAATGGAGTTTCAATAGAAAGTCTTTGTCCTGTCCTTTTATTTTTGTTTATATATATATAGATACACACCATATGTGGACTAGCGTCCCATCCAGGAGAAGTTAAACTCCTGGCCACTTCACACTAGGGAAACTGGGGATAAGCACCGGCCTGATGAGCCACTTGGCGCGGGTGTAAAAAGCCCAATATGTATATAAAGTTGCACTGGACTATAAGTCGAAAACCCTTGGAAACTGTCTACCTTGGCTTGGAATTCTGCTGGCAGTTTATGTGGTGTTGTGGTCCTCGCTCTGATAGACAGGCAGTTGCCTTGCATGAAGCGGCACAAAGAAAGTCCTCACGCAACGTCATTTCTATTCATCTCTCCGACAACTACCTGGATGTGGAGACACAGCTGCACTGTTCACAAGCCTCTCCCTGCAGCAGGTTGCTCAAACCCCCATGTGCGAACGGGATCCTCTAGCTGTGGCCATCTAGCTTTTAGCCTGCGATTAGCTTTTAGCCTGTGATTTGCTTTATTGCAGTAATAATAATCTCTGCTTTTCTGCCCTCATCTTGCCTTCTTGCAGTTGTGAGTGTAAAAATAAACATGTGAAATTATGTTCGTTATTTTTATGATATTTCACTACCTGGACTTGGAGACACAACAGCACTGTTGAAAAGCCCCTCCCTGTAGCATGTTGTTCAAGCACCCATGTGTGAGCTCGTTCCTCTAGCTGTGGCCATCTAGCTTTTAGCCCGTGATTAGCTTTTTTTGTTTTCTTCATTGCAGTAATAATAATAATCTTCACTTTTCTCCGGTCCCTCACAAGTTTCTCATTCACTCCAAACTTTCTTTCTGCTGCTCGATTACCATTTTCTGCTCTATATTTCATTACTTGCAGCTTGTAATCCGCAGAATAGGATATTCTTTTTGGGGACATTTCTTCTTGTTTTTTGTGAGTGTAAAAACAAACATGAAATTATGTCTGTTACAGTATTATGATGAATAGAATTATATGTAATAATTTCACATATAAGTTGCACCTTCAGCCAAAGTATGAAAAAAGTGCAATTTATATTTTGGAAAATATGGTATATCTTTATATTTATAGATTTAGTATATACTAAACAAAAACATAACAATAGCAAAAAGAGAGTATTTTGTTCATTTGTTTGTTTATATTTTTTGTTTTTCAAGTGTGAAAATGATCAAGCCTGCTGTATCCCATTGCTCTGTGTGCTTCATGATAGCATCGTTTAAAACTCCTTCAAACTTTTAATAAATGCTTTTTAAACTTTAAAATGAAAAGGCCATAATGTGTAGCTTTCTACATTTTGGGTTTTATTTTTATTTTTGTGCAGCATTTTATATTTTTATTTCTATTATTTCACAGTCTGTGACTGTAGCACAAACATGCCAGCATTTTGATTACACCTATTCATTTGAAACGATGTCTATTAAACATGAGATAGCAAATCCATCAGATTGCACCATTCCCATGTACAGTACTATATACAAATTTGTTTTATTAAAGACACAGAAAACATGGTTAACATACACTTGGGGAGCGCTGAAAACACTAAGCTCATTCCACCAGGCTTTTCTATGTTTTGACTGGTTGAAATAATGTGGATATATTTGGGCTTTTTACACTTGAGCCAGTGGCTCACCATAGCGTGACGTGACCAGGAGTTCAACTGCTCCTGGATGGGACACTAGTCCATCACAGGCTATCTTTCCAGTATATTTTTACTGGAACCCATTTATACTGCTGGGTGAACAGAGGCATACTTGTGGTTAAGACCTGGCCCTGGGGTCTGAGCACAGTGGGAGTCTAACTGGGATTTGAACACACAACCTCCTGATCATGAGTGCAGCACCCTACCCACTATGCTACCGGCCCCAGATATATTAGGGACATTAATATAAGGAAATAGGGGCAGTCGTAGCCTAATGGTTAAAGAAGCAGTTTTGGGACTGAACAGCCATGGCTTCAATGCCAGAACCATCAGGAAATGTGTAAAGGTGGGGGAATGACCTGCACCCTCCCTTCCTTCACCTTTATGGCTGAAATGCCCATGAGCAATGTTCTGAACTCCTCTCCGGGCACCCCAGTGTGCATAGTAGCTCACTGCTCCAAGTATGTGTGCTCACTGCTTGTGTGTACGTGTGTGTGTGTGTGTGTGTGTGTGTGTGTGTGTGTGTGTGTGTGTGTGTGTGTGTGTGTGTGTGTGTGTGTGTGCTCACTTTGGATGGGTTAAAGGCAGAGGAAATAATTTACCTTGTGGGAAAAGCAAATAAATAAATAAATAAATAAATAGGTTGCTTAATGTTCAGGGTGGCATAACTCAGTTTTTTTTTCCCCCAGGTGATCTTTCCTCCAAGTCTGCAACTAAACCATTGTATTTTCAATCGCTTTAATCAATAAATATTTCAGTTTTTGTGTTTCATTAGTTTGCAAGCATCTGCAATCAAATGCATCCCCCCTTAAAAGATAACTAGCTTCACCTTATTTGTTTACTTAGATTTTCACTTTTTCTCAAGGCATTGCATCACTAAATAAAGAGAAAAGGTCAAGAATAGCCATCGTCTGCTCTTTAATGACTTTCAGCACTACAGTCAGTTCACTTCTATTCAAAACCTGTTCTTGACTAAATAGGCATTTGTTGTATTAATCTGCAGGATGACAAGTATATTAATGATGAATAGTGGGGGAGTGCAAAAGTTGGATGTTCGTTTAAAGCCTTCACTGAAGGAAATAACACCAGAGGCACAAATTAAAATAGGAAAGGCAAAAAATAGTACACTAGAGCTGTAAATGGATATCTATGGCAACTGCAGACATTTATGACAGCCGTCAACTGATTTTTCAGTGCGAGTGCTTGTGCAAGTGGTCTTTACAGCTACACCCTCTTCACACCCCAGGGTAGAAAATGAAAACTCTTCTGAATGTCAAAGAGGACAACAGTGGCAAAATGTGATGTCCTTAAAATATGAAGCTCCTCAAATGCAAGATGTATAATATAGTCTTGTGGAATGTACTATAAAAAAGGCTTAGTCTTTTTTCAGAGTTAAGCCAATTTGTAATTTGAGCTATTAAAGCACTTTTAATGAAATAAATAAACTTGGTATACTGAAATGTCTCAATATCTGTAACAAATCAGTCTTAAAAAAAAAAAAAACTCAGTGGGATTTAAGTCTGAGAGCATCAGTGAAAACTTACGCTTTTTGCATTCTTATCAAATTTTCAACAACACTGTACAGTATTACATCACTTTACGAAATTAATCCGTTCCAGAGCTTTTTTCATAACCTGCATTTTTCGTAAATTGAACCGCATTTTACATGTAAAACGCGTGATTTGTTCCAAGGCCTCCAATACTACCCCCTAAACCCTTTAAAAATTATAAAAGCATACCTTTTAAGACCTCCTCCTGCTTCAATATCGTACCGATGGTACGGTTATATTAAGGGAGAAATTTTGGGGAAAAATTACGTCTCAAGAGTAAATGTAACAGTTCGGAACCTGTGTATACCTAAATACCCAGTAAAGAAAACACAACTGTTTCAGTAGATATTACTGAATCAATGGAACTACATTTATTTATAACAGAATGCCTTGGTGGATGACACAGTGGCCTAGCAGTTCACAAGTCTGCCTTGTAACAAGAACGTCTTGGGTTCAAGTCCTAGGCTTGACGAGGACTCAGCTGTTTCTGTGCTTATATGGGGTTCCTCCACAGCCCAAACACATGCGCATTAAGCCAATTAGGTGTTCCAAATTGCCAATGGATGGGTGTGTGTGTGTGTGTGTGTGTGTGTGTATGTGTGTGGGGCTTAGTTGTTAATGCAATGGGTTACTGAGCTGAAGGTCAGCAGTTCAATCCCTACTGTACCATCACCACTGTGGGCTAATGTAATATTCACCCCATCTTTGGCCCCTGTCAACTGAGATAGGCTCCAGCCAACCAACGACCCTAATAGTGGTTCAGCAATTAATTGAGATGAGAGTGAGAATGCCTATGCTAGCCAAAAATAATTCCACCAAATTTCACCGTGTCCTCTTTTAGCCATAGTCAACTGCCTTTTGTAATCTCAAGCTTTTTACAGAAAATATGTAATTAGGCTAGCTAACTCAAATAGCACACTGATATCCACTGAAAAAGCCAAAATTTACATATTGATCATTTGTAGGGTGCAATGATTGCAAATGTTCTGTAAGAGCCATTTTCCATCATTTAAATAAGTGTGACCTACAGATACTGATTTTTGATGATTCCACATCTTTCCAAAATCTGCTATAGCTGATATCTGTTGCCATCTAAAACACAAAATTCTGTTAAATATGAGCAACTAACATCCGTGTGCAGGACTCGAGTTCCACCCTCACTTAATCAAATTATGTGCTCATGCAACTTTCAATCTGCACAGAGTCACTGTCAAGCTTTGGAACATATTTTGGTGAGTTATTTCCAGTGAAAAGAAAGTGTGATGCTACAGCATTCAAAACATTTCCATACAGTTGTACGCTCTGACAATTTGGGGGAGTACCAAAAATGGGTGTGATGATCTAATGTCCACATACTTTTGGCTATGTAAGATATAATGAGAAGTGGAAAATTTGCTCCAGATATTACTTGAGAACACACACAGCACTTTTCTATGGGATGCCAATGGAAAGGTCTTATTTATAGAAACAATCACACACTGTTTAACATCTATGGCCAATTTTAAAGGAACTATGCAACACCCTGAAGCTCTGAAGTGGAAGAAACTACCTGCAGTTTAGAACAATATTTTCCTTTTTATGTGAATTTGTAAGATGTCACAAGCTTATTGGGATTTTAAGAGTGTTTCTAATCTAATAAACTATCGTCTCTGTGTCTTTTATATGAAAAAATAGAATGAAGTAGACTTGAATATTAAATTAGTCTTCGTATAAGGGAGTGAAGATGAAGTCATAAAAATACATTTATAATAGAAATGCATGAATAGATCATTTGAATCCCTCCATTCATAGAATGAACAAGAAGAAAACATTAAACACACTTTATTTGCTGGTTTAAGATTTTAAAACACTACTAAAATAAGTAAAAATTGACTAACAGAATACAGATCCTGAATACAAAAATAAAGACAAAATCAATCACAGACAGATTTAAAATTGTAGCTTTTCATCTGTTGATGTCAACAGAAATTCCTGCATCTCATTTATAACATTAATTGTCACTTGTCAAAACTTAGGCCTTCCTCCAAGGTAGGACCCCTGGCTATTAGCATGTACATGTTGGGGCTGCCTGTAAATGTTTCTGAGCTGCAGATGAAAGGATGATCGGGGGTCCTGACACAGGCGGAGAGGATAAGAAGGAAATGGGTTATAGAGAGAA
>CM045730.1:28311553-28379053 GCA_024760905.1 Plotosus lineatus
AGCCTTTAACTCAAATCCAGACCTTCTTGTTATGGGACAAACATGCACTGAAAAAAACATGCTGTCCTACTTGCGCAGTACTTAATTTCTTCTTCTTCTTCTTCTTCTTCTTTTTCTTCCGGCTGTTCCCTTCAGGGGTCGCCACAGCAAATGGTCTGCCTCCATCTCTCCCTATCCTCTGCATCTTCTACTCTTACTCCAACGACCTTCATGTCCGCCTTCACCACATCCATAAATCTTCTCTTTAGTCTCCCTCTGGGCCTTCTGCCTGGTAGTTACAACCTCAGCATCCTACTACCAATATACTCACTATCCCTCCTCTGTACATGTCCAAACCATCTCAATCTAGCCTCTCTGACTTTGTCTCCAGAACATCTAACATGTGCTGTCCCTCTGATGTGCTCATTTCTGATCCTATCCATCCTCGTTACTCCCAAAGAGAACCTCAACATTTCTGCTACCTCCAGCTCTGCCTCCTGTCTTTTCCCCAGGGCCACTGTCTCTAAACCATACTTAATTTATTTTATTTATTTCTCAAAAAATGTTCAAAATATTAACCAATTTGGCAGCATATGAGTTAAAAAATTATTATTATTATTATTATTATTTTATTTTATTTTATTTTTTTAAACAAAGTATTTTACATATTACTTCATTTAATTATACCTTATTACCTAATTTAACAGCTGTCATGTCAATTAATGGGGCCGGTGATGTAGTGGTTAGGGTGCTGCACTCATGATCGGGAGGTTGTGAGTTCGAATCCCACTGAGACACTCACTGTGCTAAGACCCCTGGGCAAGGTCTCAACCACAAGTGTGCCTCTGTTCACCCAGCAGTATAAATGGGTACCAGTAAAATATCCTGGGAAGGTAACCTGTGATGGACTACCATCCCATCCAGGAGGAGGTGAACTCCTAGTTGCTTCACGCTACAGAAACCGGGGATAAGCACCGGCCTGATGAGCGACTAGGCTCGGGTGTAAAAACCCAACAGACGTATGTCAATTAATACATTCAATAACAAAAATGCATTACCGGCCCTTCTTGGTGATGATCATCTCTGTGCCAACTGTGCTAAACTGTTTCCATAGCGATACATTTTCCAGCTCTATCTTTATGAAATCTTCAGTCTTTCCAAAGTTATCTTTTTTCGTTGGTGGCGGGGGAAGCAGAAGAGGAGGCAAGTTTCGGGCTGCTATGTCACATGATGTGGGGTACATGGACATGTGGGCTGGTGGCTCTCGATCTGGAGGGCAGAACAATGACAATATATCATGTATAAGACAGAAGCCATGGATGTCAAATATGTAAAATGGTAATAACTGTAGAATCTGAAACAAATAATTTTTGTTTATCAGTAATATCAGCCAATTTCACATTTCAGGTGATTGTTTTGCTATAGCAGAAGTTTAGAAGCAACTAACTAATTTAATGAATAGCTGGTATAATGACTGAAGATCAGTAAATTGTTTTGAATGACAGGTTTTGGGATGTGTACATTTTAAGTTTCTGCATGCAGCTCATTATTCTAATTAATAAAACCTGCTCAAAAATGATCATTCAGCTCACCGGGTAATTATCAATATTATATTACATTGCCATTTAATTTTATTTTATTTATTTATTTATTTTTACTTCCTGTCCTCTTTAAATTATTATTTCGGTTCAACACACACAAAGTGAAGCATTGATGGTATACTTGGGAATTTTTGGAAGAATTAACCCTTTCCTTTAAATTCAGTATGTACATTCAACTTCTTTGACTCATTTGAGCCTGAAATTTGAGAATATTTCATCAATAATTCTTTATATTTTGGCTAAAAAAAACATTTTGCATATCAATCCAAAATACCCTCTTACCTCTATAGCAGCAGTCTCCAAATCTTTGTGCTGCAAGGGCTAAGCTGGGATACATCTCTACTCCCAACATCCTCTAATTTGTCTTTGAGAATTTTAATAAATCCTCTCTAGTGTCAAATCTTCCAACTTATCTTGAATGTCTTAACATGTCTTCTCGTTCAGGCTTCTTATTTTCTTGGTCTGGTCTTTCTTCTTTAAGAGCCAGTGGCTCTGTAGCCCTGTGTTATATAGGTGAATGTGTATTAGCATATAGACCAAATGGCCATTGTTCACACTCCCTCCTATTCTTCAATCTCTAGTAGTAAAGTAAGGACCACACTCCTGGCCTTCGCATGCTGCTTCACCCAGCAAGCATCTGCACATTCATAGGCACATATCTGCATACTTCTATGAAAGCAAAACTACCTTTAGATACCTTGATTTTACACTACAAGCTAATACAAAGTGGCATGGTGATGGATACTTGGTAATAATGATTAAATTGTTTATATATTAGTGGTTCTCAGAGTGAATAAAATTCAGGACCCATCTGTAATTAGTTTAATGCCTTTATGTGTTTTTTTTAAGCGTTCATGTATTACAAGTTCTTATCTTTATTAGACAAACTGAATTAATTAATCAACCTCAATTCCAATAACTCCCCCAGTGCAGCTAACTGGGTTATCAAAGGCCGGCCATGTCTCTCACTGTCCATGGTGTGAGGCATGTAAAAGAACCATTGCTGACTTTCGACAAGAGTAGCTGCAAAGCCGTCGGCGTGTTTCCACCCTGCGATGGCCTGGCGAGCTGTCCTGGGTGTACTCTGCCCTTGCCCGGAGTTGGCTGGGATGGGCACCAGCCTCCCTGCGACCCTAATTAGGATGAAGCGGTTACAGAAAATGAACTGATGAACTGAACTTCAATAACTAAATACAGAAAATAATAGGCCTATAAATAATATTAATTTAAATCTAAAAAAGTGCTCTGTGAGCTGAAATATTAAAAGTAAAAAAAATGTAAAACAACAACAAAAACAAACCCAATATTATAACAGATTTTGGTCATGATTTAAATCCGTACTCAGGGGGTTTACGTAATAGTAAAGATACTTTTGTTGGTTGAAGCTACTGGTAGGTTTACTGTTCATGTAACGTGTGCAAAATGTACTAAACATATAGATTCAGCATAGAAATGTATTCAGTATCTGAAAGTAAAACATGTTTTAAGATTATTCGAGGCTCCCTTCTTTCTTTCCTGCTCTCCACTGGAGGTGTGTGGAGGGCAGGGTTTTCAGGTGGAAGCATGTGGCACAGTTTGGTCTTATTGTTGCAGTTTGGCCTTCAAAGTAAACACTGAAGCTCAGACACAATGGTTCCACATGTTTCACTGAGAGCCTTACAATAACACGGAGCTGTAGAATAACAGCCAATAAGGTGCTGAATGAAATAACAACTTCCCCCAGCCATTAAGTCTTTTTTAATAGTTTCATGTGTTTAGTCAGGTGAATAGTCTGGAGTATATAAAAGGTCAATTGTGTTGAACACCAAAGAACTGGCCTTTCAATTCTTTTTTCTCGCCTGACAACTAGCAATCATAGTAATCATAGTGCAGTCACGACTATTTATTTTGTGTAATACTTGAGAAGATTTGGGATAAATATTACATTTTCATTAGAGGATGCATCCTTTTTCAGCCTATTTCTAATGTTGTAATGTAGAGCCATTCTTGCCACTATTACCTCTGGCTTGCTTGAGAATTCACCTCAATTGAGTTCAGTTCAATAATTTCACACAACGATTCAGGTCCATATTAAGGAAGACAGAAATGGCAGTCGGCAGAAAAATGAGGAAGAGACCCAGAAGCAACCAATCATTACAAAGTAACACCTATAATAATATTAAAGAGAATTATTCTTTTACAGCTCTTCATTATCAGTTCAGTTCATTTTCTGTAACCACTTAAGTCTAATTTGGGTCACGGGGAGGCTTGTGCCCATCCCAACCAACTCCGGACGTAATCAGAGTACACCGTGGACAGCTCACCAGGCCATAGCAGGGCGGAAACATGCTGACGGCTTTGCAGCTACTCTTGCCGAAAGTCAGCAATGCTTCTTTTACATGCTGCACACCATAGACAGTGAGAGACATGGCCGGCCTTTGATAACCCAGTTAGCTGCACTGGGGGGGACCAGGGACAGTGACAACCTTGTGGAGAGTGGGACTCGAACCCCCAACCTTAGCATCAGCAATCCAGTGCCCTGTACCACTAGTCCACCACTGCCCTTCTATCCATTATGCGTACTTCTATCCATAGATGTCACCGGAGATTTGAAGACAGTCTGTTTTGACATTAGGCAAAATGTGGTGGTATACCCTGATCAGGTTGCCGGTCCAGTGCATCTCAAAATATTTGAAAATCATATAATACATATCTGTAACACATCTTTTACTATTATTTGATTCAATTTAAATGAAAATTGTTTTGCGCTGTCCATACCCCGGCCTCACCCAGAGTCGGTTGAGATAGGCGCAACCATAATTATGGCTAAGCAGCTTAGAAAATGAATGAATGAAAGAAAATTATTTGTAGGAATATTTGTTGTTGAGTTGCTCAGGTTTATATTGATGACACTATTTTAATACTACAAAATCAGAGAGATATGAATTCCTTTCGGCTTTTTCCCTTTATCAGGGGTCACCACAGCAAATGATTCGGCATAGGTTTTCACGTCGGATGCCCTTCCTGACACAACCCTTTTGCAAGGGACAGAAACACGCTGACAGCTTGGAGAGGTTGGAATGATTGGAGAAAAGTGTCCGGTGTGAGGTGTGATAGGAAGGTACTGTATCGGCAAGATTGAAAGGAAAAGTGTACAAGACGGTGATGAGGTCAGCGATGTTGTATGGTTTAGAAACAGTGGCGCTGAGGAAAAGACAGGAGGCAGAGCTGGAGATAGCAGAGATGAAAATGTTGAGGTTCTCTTTGGGAGTAACGAGGATGGATAGGATCAGGAATGAGCACATCAGAGGGACAGCACATGTAAGATGTTTTTGAGACAAAGTCAGAGAGGCCAGATTGAGATGGTTTGGACATGTACAGAGGAGGGATAGTGAGTATATTGGTAGTAGGATGCTGAGGTTGGAACTACCAGGCAGAAGGCCCAGAGGAAGACCAAAGAGAAGATTTATTGATGTGGTGAACGAGGACATGAAGGTAGTTGGTGTAAGAGAAGATGCAGAAGATAGGGTGAGATGGAGGCAGATGATTCGCTGTGGTGACCCCTGAAGGAAACAGTCAAAAGGAAAAGAAGAAGAATATCCTACTGTGCATGTTTTTGGGTGATGGGAGGAAACTGGAGGAAACCC
This sequence comes from Plotosus lineatus, assembly GCA_024760905.1. Classification (NCBI taxonomy): domain Eukaryota; kingdom Metazoa; phylum Chordata; class Actinopteri; order Siluriformes; family Plotosidae; genus Plotosus; species Plotosus lineatus. Next base: position 28,316,760 of record CM045730.1, read on the forward strand.
ACACAAGCACACAAGATCATGCAGACTCCACACAGAAATTCAGAGCTCAGGAATCAACTGCCAGACCTTCTTGCTTTGAGGTGGATGTGCTAACCACTGCACCACCATGCCTAGAACAACAACCACAATAATAATAATAATAATAATAATAATAATAATAATAATAATAATGAGAGATTTCCTTTCGGCTTTTTCCACTTTATCAGGGGTCGCCACAGCGAATGATTCGCACGTTTGATTTGGCAGAGGTTTTTATGTCGGATGCCCTTCCTGACACAACCCTTTAGCAAGGGACAGAAACACGCTGACGGCTTTGCAGTTACTCTTTACGAAAGTCAGCAATGGTTCTTTTACATGAACCTCTTACTATAGACAGTGAGAGACCTGGCCGGCTTTTGATAACCCAGTTAGCTGCACTGGGACGGAAGGGGGGGGGGGGGGGGGGGGTGACGACAGTGACAACCTTGTGGAGAGTAGGACTCGGAACCCCCAACCTTAGGATCAGCGATCCAGCGCCCCTATACCACTAGACCATCACTGCCCAATAATAATAATAATAATAATAATAATAAAAATAAATAATAATAATAATAATAATAATAATAATAATAATAATAATAATAAAATAATAATAATAATAATAATAATAATAATAATAATAATACATAAATAATAATAATAATAATAATAATAATAATAATAATAATAAAATACATAAATAATAATAATAATAATAATAATAATAATAATGATAATAATAATAATAATAATAATAATAATAGGCCACATCTCTGCAGCCCCTTTTACAATTTCAAGATTACTTAAAATGTAATCGTTTGACTGAGTACATCAGGAGTTTTTAGGTAGAAGGTTACAGTACCTAGCCAGGTTTATCTAAAATATAAAGTGTAGGATCTAGGATGCATAGCTTCTAAAGCTGCTTTGTGGCATTGTATTTATTTAAAACTGAATTCAAATGTCCAGCTAAATCAAGTTCAAAAGTGATGACCTTGACAATTTTATTAGTCCACCTTTGGAAAACCCCTCTGGTTCGAAGCAACCTGTTTACTTCCTCAGGCCTTACAGTTAAACACAGTGTTGTTGTAGTTGCCCAATGTTATAGTGTTTCTATTTGCCACTTGATGGGGGTTATGAAAGACAAATTTGGTGAGAGAGGAAGTTGAAGTGTGAATACCCCGCCTCCCAAGGTTTGTCTCAGAGTCTAAAGGTCAGAACATACCCATGTGTGTGTGTAAAGGCATATGGAGTCAGAGACTGTGAAGAATAACAACCTTTAATGTGTTTACGAGTGGACAGGTGTGCCACTCCAGGAGCAAGTAGCAGTCCATGCCCACTTCGATGGTGTTAGTGGTGATGAGTAGGTTAACTGAAGTTAAGTGAACTGTGCTAGAGATGATTGTATTTACTGTGCTGTTTCATTGCATACTGAAGCTTTATCACCTTAGCTGTAACACATCAGTGCTAAAGACCTGTTCAAGTTAAAGTTGTGGAATTTAAAGGAAACTGACATTTTTCTTCATCTAAAGAATCTTATCTGAGGAAGTCCTTTAAAGATGACATTTTGTGATTGGTTTCAGCATTGTGTAATTGTGGGATGAATGAGCAGCTTTGTGGGTTCTATTATGATAAACAGTGCTGAGAGCGGACACCAAGATATGTGAAATATATGTGTAAAAAGAGGAAATTGCAAATGCGTGGAAGAATTCAGGATTTCAGGCTCATGAAGAGGTCAACAATCCATGTGACGTCTGGCGAAAAACATTTTTTGCTGTTTTCCTTTCTCAGAATTAAACCTAAAGATTCAGAAATCATACTTCAGAGATATTTTCCCTGGCAGATAGAATGCTTATTTGTATTATTAGAATTGACCTCTGTGTCACACAAAATTGAACAGATCATATTATTGTTCCATTGAACAACATTACATCATCCAGGAGATTTGCTGTTTGTCTTCCGTGTTTAAGTTGTGTACACCTGGCCATACCTGTGCTCCTCACACTCCGCCACATACGCAAACACTCACATGTTCCCTCACATGCATATACACTCATGGGTTAAGTCATGCATGAACAATGTGATAAGACCAGGAGCCCAATAAGTATAAATTAAGCTTCTGCCCATTTTCTGAATCATTTCAATAAAGCTGTGTACCAGGAGACACCATGGAGACTGAATTGGGAATTGGGTTGCTGGTTGTGGCTGTAGGATTTTATATCACATGCTCTCTGTATCTGCTGCACAACCCGTTGATTCTCCACAAAAAGAAACACTTAGCCTTTTACAGCAGACACATTTCTCACAGAGGTGGTAAGTGCTCCAGTTACTTTGAATGAATCTTCAAGTACAAGTAAAAATACAAGGGCTGTAGGTGCTATGTATCTTGCAGAAGTAGTCAGATTTTCACAGTTACTCACATTTCTTGTTCTACAGCAAAGGCCTGCAGCCTTCATTGTGTTTCTGTCTGAAAAATGGTCTCTTACATTGTGCTGCATTCTTTACATTTTACGTTTTATTTTTGTGTTTTTGTAACATTTTATTTTGTGCTAGAATACTAATCTCAAAGGTTTTTCTATGGCATTAATAATGTAAAAACATCTTCCATATTTCCATAGAACTATAATGCTGACCTTCAGTGAGCTATCATGAGTTTTTCATCCTAGAATCCACTGAACAAACCTATTTCAATTTTTATTCAAACCAAGAAAAAATGGGACCAGTGTTCTGTTTTTGTGTGAAGAGCAGATACAGTATTCTAAACAAATCAAAAAAAGAAAAGAATTTACATGTTTCTAAAACAACCGCATTAAGGACACTAATTACTACAGGGTCATAATTCCTTCCACACTTTTGGATAGGCAGCTGTTATATGATTCTCTAGTTTTGTGTTTGAGGTGTTCAAATTTAGAAAATAATTAAATAAGTAGGATAATACATAAATAAGGTGGATCAAATATGCTTTACGGAGGCCTCACACAGAGATGGGTCTGACAGCGGTTCAGCATGTTTCCAAACCCTGATGGCCTGCACTGACCTTGTCTTGACATTGTGATTATGTTTGCACTGCCGTCATTAACAGCAAGTTTTTCAAAATGTTAAAAATTTCATGGCAGTTCACAAAACCGTGTGTCGCTGTCATGTTGACACTTTTCTCAACTGCATTTGATGCAACTTCTTTGCAATCCATTCACACCTTGTCTTCACGCCCTGCTCACAATTGTTTTGCCACACTACTATCATCATAAACTGTCCTATGGGCCTTTTCACGGTCTTCTAGAACACTGGGGATACATAAAATGAGGATTGTTGTTTCAAAATCTGTACATATTATGTAAATGTTCAGATATGAATAAATGCACAATAGTGTGGAGTACCTTCAAATTAAAAAAATCAACTAAATGTATTAGCTATTACACACAGATGTTGCATTTTGGACAAATTTAGTTTTCCTCAGGATTCCAACTGAAATCATTTTAAAGAATGATGTTTTTTCAATTAAAAAAAAGAGAATATTTTGTATAACTAAATCATGCAATGGTGGCAGTATCCCCGAACTTGTTCTGCACAGAGCAGATCTGAATATATGCGAGGAAGTGTCGGTCCAAAATGTCCACTTCCACTTTTCTATATCAATAGGATGCACTTTTTATAAAGTACATCTAGGTATGTAACTTTAGAGCTAAGCATATCTTGGCCGGGTTATAAATTATGTACAGAGTTAAAATAACGAATATATTTCTACACAACAAATGACATTTATTTACACAATATACGATATAAAATGAGTTTATATGCTTACTATGAATTCTCAGGGCTGTTTAGTTACCTTTTACTTACCGTTCAAAATCCTTTGTATAATAAAACTGTTTTTTTTTTGTTGTTGGGGGGGGTTGTTTGTTTTTTGTTTTTTGGTGTACTCGTCATTTTAATATATATAACACCATTTATGCTGTCAAGCTGTATATTCAGTGGTGTACATGCAGTGTAGGCCTCACTTCACACACATGGGTACTATTTTTCAGTTTTCATTCAATTTCCTGAACGGTTTTATACTTTATTAGGGTCATAGGGAGGCTGAAGCCAATCCTAATCAGGTTTTGGTGAAAACGGGTACACCCTAAACAGCTGGCTGATCCATCAGAGTGTGAACACACACAGAACCATTCACACTCATATTCACACCCAATCATGAATATTCAATTTACCTAATGGAGTGACACAATGGTGTAGTGCAGTGGTGTGTGTGTGTGTGTGTGTGTGTGTGTGTGTGTGTGTGGGGGGGGGGTGACCACAGGGAACATGCTTTTTTTTTTTTTTTTTTTTTTTTGCGCCGTAATAGAATAAAGTGTAATTGTACATCCACTACAGTAGGTGGCAGTGTTTCCCTCATTGTCAGAGTGTGCCCAGTGAGAGTTAGCTCAATGATAAAATATGAAGTGAAGTTAATAAACCCACCATGAAAAAACTTTTAACAGGGACGAGAAGAGAGACGGAGAGTGACGGAGACAGTGAGAGAAACAAAAGTCTCCCGAAAGTTAAGTCAAGGAGGGATGATGAAGGGGATGTAGCACTCGACCTCACTGTGCTGCGATGAGAAACGAGGAAATTTTCCGCTGTATTTACTGTGTCTGAAAACATTGGCAGTGGACAGCATGAAGTCAAATAACTTCAGGCGTCACTTAAAGACATCACACCCCGATCACGTAATGAGCCCCGTGAGTTTTTTCGGTGAAAACGTGCCGAGTATTCCCAACAACCATCCCGCTTGTGAATGGAACTCCAGCAAACCAGTGAGCTCTGTTAGCATCAGATACAGTAATCTGGAGTACCAAACTGTTCAGTGCAAAAAAAACCCCAGAGCAGAGCAGAGGAACTGATCCTATCTACAGCAGACAGTCTCCCTCATGCTGGATGATGTCACTGCTGCGAAAATAAGTGCAGGTCCCAGTTCAGCATTGAGCAGGAGCTGAGAGTTCAGTATCGTGCTTTAAATCCTGCTTCGAAAAGCTGTGCACTGCAAAACGTGCTCATTGTAGACATTAATCTCAATTTAATCATTTTGACAAAATAAATATATATATACACACAAATTGCTTCATTAATTTTTGTTTTCTAGGTTAAAGTGTTTTATATATTGTGCTCCTGAGTTAATGTTGCTGGTCAATTTGAATGTATTATTATTTATTGGGGCGGCACGGTGGTGTAGTGTTTAGCATGTCCGCCTCACAGCAAGAAGGCCTGGGTTTGATTCCCGGACTGGATGTTTCTGTGTGGAGTTTGCATGTTCTCCCTGTGCTTGCGTGGGTTTCCTCCGGGTGCTCCGGTTTCCTCCCACAATCCAAAGACATGCGCAGTAGGTTAATTGGCATCATAGGTTTGCATCGTGCGGAAGGCAATGGCAAACAACTGCACTAATCCTGCCAAGAAAACCTCCATGAAGACGATAACCAGGGCGTTATCCTTCATGGCGGGTTGCCAATGGTGGTCCTATGACTCAGGCGTTAGATCGATTATTTACTGAATTTATTTCATTTTATTTTTCAGTATCGAATGGTTAAAATTGTTCCAAAAACGTTTACAGGTTAAATAAGGATACTTTTTTTAATTTCAGGCAAATTGATGCACTTTAAAGACTAAAAAAATGTTAAAGTTATTCTTTGTTGGAAGTTGATCTATATTTCTTTTTTTTTATATATATATATATATCACAATGTTAATAAGGATACAGTGTTATGCAGAGGATTCTTATAACAATTTTATAGAAAAATCAGACTATTTATATTGGGGGTGGGGCGAAATGTTTCCCTCTTCTGGGGGGGAGGATTGCGACAGAAAAATAATTGAGAAGCACTGGTGTAGTGGTTAGCATGTCCGGCTCATAGCGAGAAGGTTCTGGGTTCAAGTCCTGGGCTTGGTAAGGGTGCTGCTGTGTGGAGTTTGCATGTTCTCTGCATGCTTACATGAGTTTCCTCTGGGTACTCTGGTTTCCTCCCACATTTTAGGGAAATGCACATTAGACTTATTGGATATTCTCGGCTGCCGCTAGGTGTGAATGTGTGTTTTGGAAAATAAAATGAGCTTTTTCCACTGCCTTAGAATACCAGACTCAATACAACAACAATCATGAAACCGAGGTTGTTTTGCCATGTTGGACCAAAGTCTGTCTGTCTTCCTTTCGGCTTTTTCCCTTTTACTCGGGAGTCGCCACAGCGAATCATCTGATTCGCACGTTTGATTTGGCAGAGGTTTTTACGTCGGATGCCCTTCCTGTCACAACCCTTTTTATCAAGGGACAGAAACACGCTGACGACTTTGCAGCTACTCTTTACGAAAGTCATCAATGGTTCTTTTACATGCCTCTCACCATAGACAGTGAGAGACATGGCCCGCCTTTGATAACCCAGTTAGCTGCACTGGGGGGGACAGTGACAACCTTGTGGAGAGTGGGACTTGAACCCCCAACCTTTGGATCAGCGATCCAGCACCCTATACCACTAGACCACCACTGCCCCTTTTGCCATGTTGGACCAAAGTGTAGACTGTATTTGTTATTTTTTAAATTTCAAGTCCCCTGTTCTTGAAGATTATAAATACTATAGTGCTTATACTTGTCATACTTATTATACTCTGTAAGTACTGTCTAAAAATGTAGGAAAAAAAAGAGACGACATTTTTTTTTAATGTATGGAGCCTTAAAAATTAAATTTTATTCACGGAACACAGAGTCCCCAGAAACAAATTTAAAAATGTAGACGATACTTGCCCGAGTGTTTCAAAGTGGTGTTGTTTTCCTTAAAATAATACGCAATCACTTCAAGCAGACAAATTGATCACACCTTCTTTTAGTAGAAATAATTAAATAAATTAAAAGTGATGAACAGTTTGTACTTAAATAATAATGGGCAGCTCAAGACTATTGCACAGTAGTGTGTATTAAATTATATTTATATTATTTTCTGATGCCCTCTGTGTGGTGATGATATGTGTATGTCTGGATGGTAATAGTGATGGTCTTCCGAAGCAGTATTTAAAAACATCTTTTGATCATTTTACTCAGGTGCAGGTGAACGGATCGAAAACACTATGGAAGCTTTTACACAGTAAGTAAATAAAATCTTTCTCACAGATTTCTCAAGAACAATTAATGCAAAATATATTCACTATTACGTTTTAATCTGTTATTTACTATTTCTGTTATCACTACTTTACATTAAAATTGAACAATAGTGACTAGCAGGTGCTAGTTGTGGCACAGTGCTTAAAAACTTTAACAACTATTATTGTGTAAAAATAAACAATATATATGATATATAATAAAAATCTATATTTTAAGGTGGCACAGTGGCGTAGTGGTTAGCACAGCTGCCTCACAAGCAAGAAAGCCTGGGTTCAATTCCCGGCTTGGGTGTTTCTGTGTGGAGTTTGCATGTTCTCCCCGTGCTTGTGTGGGTTTCCTCCGGGTGCTCCGGTTTCTTCCCACAATCCAAAAACATGCACAGTAGGTTAATTGGCCGTTCTAAATTGCCCGTAGGTTCGCATCGTGCAATGGCAAACCACTGCACCAATCCTGCCAAGAAAACCTCCATGAAGATGATAACCAGGGTGTTATCCTTCATGACAGGTCGCCAATGGTTGTCCTATGACTCAGGCACTAGGTAGATAGAGGTATATTTTAAGAATATTTAAATACACTATTTAGCATTGAATTGTGGCATAATATGTGTGGTTCACTTTATCATAACGCAGTGCTATGACGGATGTCCCTCATATCATAACATCAAAACCTCCTCAGTATTGCTCAGTATCATTTTGATTGAGTCACACTTTGATGAATTGAGATCTCGGGTATTTGAAGACCAAGCCCGCACCTTGTCATGTTCTTCTAACCCTTGCTGTGAGAAGCGATCTTTGCAGTATGACAGGGAAATTAAAAATCAATAAATAAATAAATATAAATATATATATATATATATATATATATATATATATATATATATATATATACACATACATACACACACATATATATATATATATATATACACATATATATACACATATACACACATATATATATATATATATATATACTGTTTCCATGAAGGATTCGGGCAGTGGTGGCCTAGTGGTATAGGGCGCTGGATCGCTGACTCAAAGGTTGGGGGTTCGAGTCCCACTCTCCACAAGGTTGTCACTGTCCCCCCCAGTGCAGCTAACTGGGTTATCAAAGGCTGGCCACGTTTTCACTGTCTATGGTGAGAGGTATGTAAAAGAACCATTGCTGACTTTCAACAAGAGTAGCTGCAAAGCAGTTAGCGTGTTTCCGCCCTGTGATGCCCTGGCGAGCTGTCCAGGGTGTACTCTGCCCTCTCCCGAAGTTGGCTGGGATGGGCGCCAGCCTCCCCGCAACCCTAATTAGGATAAGGTGGTTACAGAAAATGAACTGAACTGAAGGATTGAACTTGTTGTAAAACAGTACTTGAGTAGTTAGTATGTGTAAATGAAATATCCACACGAACGACAGGACCAAAGCTATTCCAGAGGGCCATTGCCAAGAGTCTTGTCCTGCTTGTTAGGTGTTCCAACAATTTTTAACAAAATCAGTGTTGACTTTTTCATCAATTACTGAGGTATTATTTCTGTAAGATCAGAGCAGACAGGCTTGCCTTGGGTCCCACTGCTTTTCAGTGATCCTTGGGTCCTTTGGATCCTGTCCCAGTCCATATCTTGCCCTTCTTTGGACAACTTTTGGTAGGTACTGATCACTGCATCGCAGTTACACACTTCACAGGACCTGCTGTGTTAGAGTTACTCTGACCATTCATCTAGCCATCATAATTTGTCACTTATATCCTCATACCCGCCAAATTTTCCCGTTTCCTACATCAACTGTGAGAACTGACTTGCTGCATAATACACCCCACTTCTTAGTGGGTCCTACTGGAATGAGATGAGAATGCTGTTCACTTCATATTACTGTAGTTTTAATATTAAGGATCTTTGGCCATTATTCAAAAAAAAAAAAAAAAAAAAGAAAATTAAGTGAGAACAGAATGCTAATAATAGTAAGTAATTATTCATTCTTTCATTCTATGAATGAGATGAGAAGAATCAGGATAAATGAAGATTTTATAGCAATGGCAGGCAGTAGAACTATTTCAAACAGAAGAGTTCTCAATAAATATTCTAAAAAAATCAATAAATCTAACTGAAAGAAATGTGAGGGAAGTGATTTCCAGAAAGTGGAAACAGTTCAGCTGAAAGCTCTCACATTAAAGATCTGAAGGAGGAACAGTTACTAGGTCTGAATGGTGCTGGAAGAACAGTAGACATGCAAAACAAAATAATAATAATAATAATGTATAAGTATTATTTATATTATTTGTATTGTTATATTTGATTATTAATAATTCATAATATATAAATAATAAGTACAGTATATTCATTCTTGCCTTATGCTCAGTGCAGTGGATGTAGGAACTGAGATGTTGGAACTGGACTGTCATTTAACTCTGGATGGTTATGTTGTGGTGTGCCATGATAAAAATCTTCAAAGACAGACAGGACATGATATGGACATTTCTTTGGTAAAATTCCAGGTGAGCAATAAAAAAAAAAAAAGTCTGCTTCTTTATCGTATTAAATATATTTGAGTTAAGTGCAGATTTATTATAATGTTTTATTTTATAGGACTTGCCACTCTATCAGGAAAAGCTTGAAGTCACATTCAGTGCTGGTAAGTTTATTCAAATACAACTCCAGTAAAATAGTCAAATGTGAAGGGTTCAAGAATAAAATAATGACTCTTGTAGCAAACTGTATATACTGTATGTATATATATATATATATATATATATATATATATATATATATATATATATATATATATATATATATATATATATGTGTGTGTGTGTGTGTGTGTATGTATATAAGTGAAAATCACTTGAAAATCCCCATCAGGGCAGTACGGGACAGGACAGGACCGGAGAGTTGCCCTGCTGGAAGATGTCTTTAAGAAATTTCCCCAAATACCAATCAACATTGAGATTAAACAAAATGATGACTTGTTGATACAAAAGGTATTTATCATTGTTCTTGAGTGATTACCAGTAGAAGACGGTAGTCTCTGTTATTATAGCTATAATAACTCAGCTGTGTTATTTAGGTCTCGTCTCTGGTGAAAAAGTATGACAGGGACAGCATCACGGTCTGGGCCTCTGATGACTCTGCGATCATGGATAAATGCAGGAAACAGGTGCATCACCACATCACCACATAATGTGTCCATAATAAAGATAAAGCCATGGCCATTTCTGAAATGGCAAAGTCATATGACCAAAAATGGTATCATTACTTCTTTTTTAATTTAACACCTGAAAATTGAATTAACACACAATGCTACTAAAATATAAACTGACCCATTGTATGAACTGTTCATAATGAACTTTTCTTGGGATTCGGCATTCTATATACTGTACTGACTTATATAAGTGCATGCACAGAATCCCTTCATGCCATACAGCTTCACCTTCAGACGAGGAATCCTTCTCCTAGCACTCTACTACACAGGCCTTCTGCCCTTCTACCCGTTGAGAGAAAGTCTACTGCAGTTCTACCTACCCAGCGTAATTAACAGGTAAGCAAAGTTGGGGCGTGAAATGTTTTTTTACTTCCTAGAGGGGGCGCCAAACAAAATAATTGAGAAGCAGTGTTATAAGCAGAAAAATGGACACGTGTCTGCCTGCAGGATGGTGTCCTGATAAAAAGAGTGAGATAACAAATAAACAAAAGCATTTCACTACACAGGTGAAAAGTACACTTAACTATAACTTATTTAAATTAGGCATACCGTTACAGCACACGACTACCGTAGTACCGTACTGTATTACTGAATTTTTGATGTACTAAAAAATACTTTTTGTGCTAATGACATATCATGAGAGTTACTAAAACATACTGAAATACCACTACATGTACGAGCTGCATTATTTAAGATACCAATGAGATGCATTGTCTCACTGTTGCTGTAGCTTTTTAAAAAGTGTACCACACCCAAGTCCTTGAAATTGTTTGTTTTTGGAAAGTCAAGGTCAAAGGTCAATGTTAGTGATGTCAAAGTATTATTCTATAATGTGGGGTTATTATATTCGAGATGTTCATAAGGCATTCTTGTACCCCTACCATCACTCAGCAGTTTTAGGCAGCGAGTGGCCCTCAAAAATCAGCCAGAAGAAAACCGAAGTAATGACGCTTAACAGCCAAACCCTGAACCAGTCCAAGTCAATGGATAAAAACCTACAGTAGCATCCATGAAAGATTTCACCAACCATAGCAACATAGTTAGACATGATGGATGAATAGACAGTGACACCAAGACTGTCTGAGCAAGACCAGAAGCATGTTCAGAGTGTTGAACTGCTTTGTGTTGTCCACCATTCTCTGTGGCTCAGACTGCTGGAGGGTGACGGAGAGCAACATTTATTCATGGCAGGTCTTCTGAGGTGTTCCTGGTATGCAATTTTAAATACCTAGCACAGGACCACAGTAAACTGGAATGGTGTCATGGGTGCACAAGATACACTGATGTGTGTGGGAAGTGAAGGCTAGTCCTGATCCTGATCCTGATCCCACTCAAGTGCTACACTGGCTGAACAAACTGCTGAAAATGTTAATTCTGACTGGACTGATAGAAAGAAATCAAAATATTAAGTGTATTGCAGCTTGCTGTGTGTGAGGCTGGTCTCTCTGCAGACCAGTCAGGTGGTGTTAATGTTGTAAGTGAATGTTGTAGTGTATATATATGCAAAAGCTGTGTATGTTTCACTGTATAAACATTCAGACTGTATCTCCTTTTGTAGGGGATATACTCCAGAAGAGTCTTATCTTAAGAACAGATTTGTGGTCTCTCTCATTGAAAAGTAAGTCAAAAATTCAACTTTATTTAGTCGTGATAGAATTTGGTACATTCTTTCTTAGTGTCTGTGTGGGTTTCATATGGGCTGAATGAATATAAAGTTTTTTCTTCTCTAGGCTGACCATGAGAAAGTCATTGTTGGAGCACTTGGTAAAGCGAGGCATGCAGGTGTGTTTGTCAGTTTGTTTCCTCAGTAATGAGGGTTAAATCATAGAGTCATGGTATTCTCAGTAAAATTTGTTCCTTATGTAAATCTGTGCTTCTTCCTCTTCAGGTTCAGTTGTTTGTGTGTAACAAGGAAAAGGACATCGATTTGGCTTTCAGACTCGGTGCTACAGGAGTGATGTCGGATTATCCTACCATGCTATTAGACTACCTACAAAAACATCCCGAGATTTAAGTTTATTACTTCAAACATGTGACGAACAACGAAATAATGAAAATATTCCACTGTGGCAGTTTCGTCGCATTTATTCATCACGTTTTACATCACTCCGAAATTCAGAAATCTGATTTTAAATCTGACTCACAAGTAATCAATATAATCATGAAATCGGGTGATGTTGTCTTCTGTTGGTTTCCGCCAATAATGCTGTCATTATGCTCGAAATTAGCTGTCACTCCAAAACCTTCAAAAATTATGTTGGCAGGCTTGAAAAATTCTAATTTTGCACCAAATCTGTGCAGGTCCAAAACTGTTCAGTAAGAAGACGAATACAGGTCATTCAACCGACTACGTCTGATAATATGCAAATTCCAGTTCAAATTTATTCAATACCCTTCAAATTAAAATTTGTTGGTACTCTCGGACAAGATCACTTACGTGTGAGTCAGCCTTTTATCTCAATAAGAGTAAAGATTTGTACATCAGAAACATAGCATCTATGTACAGAGTGAGATAATGAGATTACATGACCTGTAGTGGGTCTTTGTCTTTTTGTGAGACAATTACAGTAACAGATTCTGGTAGATGTGCAGACAGCCGCTGTTTAAACACTGAAAGAAAACCCCTCTCACTGTTACTGTGTTCACTCAGAATCACACTCGTGCCTTTCGAAACAGCATCCAGCACCTCGTGATGAGACATCTCACCTGGAGAAAATAAACACACATTCACAGACACCTTAGGGGAAACCTTTGGAATTTTTAGCCTGGACTCTACTTTTCATGTTTTCAGGTCCAAAAGTTTACTGGGGACAGAAAGTTAAAGGAGAATAAAATTGGTCCAGTGTTTTGTTAGCACACTGGACAAACACCTGTGTCAAAATATCCTGCTTGTTTTCACTACTTTATTATAATAATCTAATAGCAATGTTTTATTTACTACATAATAAAAGTACAGTGGTACCTTACCTTACGAAAGATCCAACAAACGAAAAATCCAGGTTACGAAACAAATTTACCTAAAATTTCCGTCTCTGGATACGAAACAAATTTACGTTACAAAACGCACCATCACAAAAATTCAAACAATGCGCGAGTTGCAATCCCCACTGGCCTCCCATTGGCTAGGAAGGTGCTGCATCTCCAGAATACCCATGATGCTTTTCGTGTGCCATCGACCCATTGTTCATCACGGAGTTCTAACACGCGTCAAGGACAGAGTTACTGTTGTTTTTTGAGTTTTTCGAGTGTTCTCATTGCAACTTTATTTTTTGGCTCAGGCTTTTAACCTTGCATAAACATTTGTAAGATTATAACTCTGCTAAGAAGATATGGTCAACACACACACACACATGTGCAAACACACGCGTGTGATTCCCGGTGAAATTGATTCCCGGTGCGAAGGAAAAGAAGAAGTGGGCTCGTGGCATGCGGTTGAATGATATCGCAAAGGAATATGGCCAAACCTGTCTACCATCGGTACGATATCAAAGCAAAAGGAGGCCTTAAAAGGTATACTTTTATTATTTATAATTTTTAAAGGGTTTAGGGGGTAGTATTGGGGGCCTTGGAATGAATCAGGCATTTACATGTAAAATGCGGCTCAATTTACGAAAAAATCAGGTTACGAAACCACTTCTGGAACGGATTAATTTCGTAAGTTGAGGTACCACTGTACCAACTTTATTTATTAGTTACTGCAAGTGAATAAGTGAATAGGACCAGTGGAACCCAATAACATATTGTTAGTCTTAAGGATATAAAAATAAAATTACATTTCATATCCTAAAATTATAAGGATATTTTACAAAATAGATGAAACTAATAAAAGGAAATCATTTAAATGCTCAAACAACACTTTGATACATTTTTGTTCAGCGTAGGGAAACACAATCCTGTCTCCAGCCCTAATAATAATAAAAAAAAGTCAAGTGTTAAATTTACAAAATGGGTGGAGAGCACTCATGTTATAAATTCAATTCTTCAGAATAAGACCTGTACAATACTCAGTTGTGGTTAAGCTAGAATTTAACACATTTTTGCCATTAATATTAACACATGCACTCCTTTCCTTATCGTATTCTTTCATTTTCTGAACCGCTCCATCCTAATTAGGGTTGCGGGGAGACTGGCCCCAACTCAGCTGATTATGAATGTGAGCAGAGTACACCCTGGAAAGCTCACCAGGCCATAGTAGGGCAGAAACACGCAGTCGGCTATGCGACTCACTTTGACGAAAGTGAGCAATGGTTCTTTAACAGCCTGTCATAACAGCCAGTGAGAGACATGGCTGGCGATTGATAAACCAGTTAGCTGCACTGGGGGACAGCAGTGAAAACCGTTGACAGTGGGGCTTGAACCCACAACCTTAGGATCGGTGATCCAGCAGCACCTTACCGCTGGGCCACCAATGCCCTTACTTATAGTATTGTTTTGAATATTATTCTAAGGAATAATCTATCCACATTGAAGTATAATAGCTCGAGTAAAATAGAGCACACGCCTTGAAAGAACTACTTTTTAATTATTTCGTCAAAAGAACAAACAAATCACACAGGGATTTTGGCTTGAGCCGGCTGAATTCCCCTCGAGAATCAGTCATCTTACTGGCAACCCAGGTAGTGGAACATATTTCTGTTGTATTATTTGTAGAATACTCCAGATTATTTAATTTCATATAATTTAATTTCATATTCCATCATTTAATTTCATATTTACATTTTAATTGACTTGGATTTCTTATTTTATTTTCAAAACATTTTGTATTCCTCATTTCAGATCACATAAATAAATGCACTTTAATGCAAAAGAGTTGTGTGTGTGTGTGTGTGTGTGTGTGTGTGTGTGTGTGTATATATATATATGCATGTGTGTTTGTTTTTATATCACACCTAGGACCAATTTTGGGACACTACAATGGTCCTTGTGAGGAAAAACTGTGGGATATTTTATGAAACGAGTCTAACTTAAGTAAATTCAGAGTTAACACACACTGACTTCCTGCACAAGTTTTACCCAGCGATATGAAGGTGATTAAGAAATATGTAAGTAAAACTTGTGTTAACTCATCAGAATCTGTGCACGTTCACTTAAAAGGGAGCCTGAATGCAGCTTTGAAGTTCTGGCTCAAGCGCTGTATTTTTCATTGGAGGAATGTGTAGTAGGATTTCATGAGCTCAATACAACTCTAAGAGCAAAGTACAACACTGTGGGAGCAAATAAAATAACATTGCATTAAATAAACCCATGAGGCATGTTATCAAAGTGTTACCAATTCATACTCAGTTGTTATTTTTCTAAGTTCTTTATTTTATCTGATGGATTACTATTTTAAAAAGGATTCAAATTAAACATAAAATATTCTAATGTGTGAAAACAGTCAGGAAAATTAATGTGTTGATACATGGTGCTGCACGATGCATGCTTTTCTAAAACTAAAGCATTAATCACTGAGCAAAATGAAAGGCAGTGCTGAATGTGAAATTATACTATATTTATATTATATCGAACATACCTGTATATCATTATATACTAGTAGCACATACCTGTATATATAATAATAATAATAATAAACTATAAATATAAGCTATAAAATAATGCTATATATCGGTGTGTGTACCTGTGATATAGAGGTCTGCTTTCATGCCCTGAAGGACTGAAGCGCCTGAGCCAGCACACACAGCAACACTCTTCACCAGGGAATCTTGGGAAATATTAACAACAAAACACACAACAAGGCATTCAAGTGAACTAAAAACAACAGCAAGCAAACAGCTGTTAAGGAGTCTTTTTTGGAAGTACTTGGATTACAATGTGAATTACTATGTCACCCACACACTCAGTCATTAAAAAAAACCTACCCACTGAGTTTTGACTGATGGTATACATAGGCTGTCCTAGTGAACCAGTATCAGAATGTATTCACTAATGGTGACTTTAAAGCATTTCTGTAAGTTGCTCTGGATAAAGGAATCTGGTAAATATGGCAAATTTAGCCTTGCAATATTGCTTCAGTTTCTCACAGAAAAGAAACTCTCTCTGTTCACCCTTTATCCACTTGTAGAATAAAATGAAGAAATTTCAACATGGTCAAAACAACTATATTAAAGATTTGACTGTCAATGGCATGAAAATATAATAAGTGGGGAAAAAAGAGTTCTGTGATATATAAGCAAGAATAGCGTAAACATGATCAGTACGCCTGAGATGGACGAGAAATATATTTCTGCCCAAAGGTTACAAAAAAATAAAATGCTATACTGTAATGAGGCAGAGAATAAATGGTGCTTCATGTATAACATCCAATGTGCAGAAATTAAGAGAGCTTAAATAAAGCTATAAATATAAAGAACTCCTACTAAAAGTGTCTTTATTCAGGCAAAGATTTAAATTTTCCCTGTACTGTCTTGCTCACCCCACAGTGCCACTAACTGGGTTATCAAAGGCCGGCCATGTCTCTCATTGTCTATGGTGTGAGACAGGTATAAAAACCATTGCTGATGTCAACAGTAGCTGCATATCTGTCAGCATGTTTCTGCCCTGCAGTGACCTGGCGAGCTGTACAGGGTGTACTCTGCCCTCGCCTGGAGTCAGCTGAGATGGGCGCCAGCCTCCCCGTGGCCCCGATTAGGATTAAGCGGTTCAGAAAATGAATGAATGCATGAATGAATGTCTTGCTCACACATTTTCCCCCTTACAGGGACAATATAAATTAAAATAAAATCATTACCTAATGTTTTCTGACTTCCCAGGGCAAGTCGAAGGTAAGGTAGACCGAGGTGTTTCTTCATTCTCTCAAGAGCCATAGCAATGGATATTGGCTCATCCAAAACTGAATGACGTCCCTGACCACAGCCTAGTAAAGGGAGCTAGAGAAATACACAGACTTCATATTCCACTGAGCACCTGATCAAATGTACATTTGCATTAAAGGCTATACTGCTCAATATTGTTTTTTACTTCTTTCTCATTAAACATAAAAAACAGTATATAGTGGTACCTTGATTTATGAGTGTCTTTTATAATGTATTTTCCACGATATGTGCTTCGATCGCACCAAAAATCTGCCCCATCCAACGAGCAAAATTTTGATTTATGACATCTGCTGGGCTTTTCCAGGACAATTAGCCTTGTATTCTTCCAAGTGTGTTCCTCTGCTCTCCGAGAACACCTTGTGCAGTGCTTCTCAATTATTTTCTGTGATACCCCCTATAGGAAGAAAAAAAAAAACATTTCACGCCCTCCCCCCAGCGCCTCGCACGTGGACAATAAATACTGTTTACTCCACTTCATATCGGTTGCTGGGTGCTTTTTTTCCTAGGCCATAGGGAACACAGTGAGCGCAACACTGCCATCTACTGTGGAGGAAGCGCAGTTACACTTAATTCTAGTACAGTATGGCAAAAAATCATGTTCCCCAGGGTCATACGTGCCCCCCACAGGCATCTCACTGCGCTGCCCCACTATTTGAGAAGCACTGGTCTTGTGGGAGCTCACCACAAGCCTTTCCTCGCTGGCATTTATAGCATGCACATGCACAAAAATTCTCCTCCTCTTCCTCCTTCTCCGTTATGCACCACCTCATGCCAGATCAACAGATTAAATTCATAAGTCAAGGTACTACTGTATATCATAAATATCATATCATTTTTGCTATTAATAAGTTAATAATAATAATAATTATTATTATTATTATTATTATTATTGTTGTTGTTATCTTTGTTTATAGTCATCACATTGAATGCATTGAGGCCTAACCTGTGGGCTCTGGAACACATTAGGTTTAAGTGATGGAGAGTATTTTAAATATTATATTTCAGATCCCAGGGCCAAACAGCATCACAGCAAGGCCTGGGTTCGATTCCCAGATCAAATGTTTCTTTGTGGAGTTTGAATGTTCTCCCGTGCTTGTGTGGGTTACCTCTGGGTATTCCGGTTTCCTCACGCATGCACAGTAACATGCACAGTAGGCTAATTCGCTGTTCCAGATCGCCCCTAGGTGCGAGTGTGAATGGTCGTGTGAGTGTTTGCAATGCGATGGCCTGGTGAGCTGTCCAGGGTGCACCCCGCCCTTTCCCTGAGTCGGCTGAGATGGTCAGCAGCCTCCCCGTGACCCTAATTAGGACTAAGTGATTTCAAAAATGAATGAATGAATGAATGAATGAATAGGCAGATCCCAATACTGCAGTCTTTTGTAATTCTTCCTGCTTGGTGTTACCAGGTATTTTTTTTCTCTGCTGATTTAGTTGGGACATTGTTGTCAGATGGCACTGTAATATCAATTAATAGACGCTTTTTCTTCCCTATGTCTGGCTTATTCGCACAGATGTGCCTCCCTGTCTGGATTTGCATATCTAATAGAATGGTCATACCATCTCCTTCCATCACTTTCTCAGGTTTGTGCTCATACCGTTTCTCAGGTACCTTCTATTTCAGGTATTTTATCCCTTATTATTGTTCTTATCATTATTATTACCATATTCCCTGTGATAAGTGCCCAGGGCGCTTAAAAAAATTGGAGTGGGTGGGTGCTTATTAAAATATTACCAGCAGAGTGGAGCTGTAAGTGCTTATTAGCATCAAGGTGGAAAACATGAATAATAACAGAACAATAAAATACTTTTACTAGTATTTGTGTTATTCATTTTGGGGTGTCAACCAAACTACTTACATGAAAGCTGAAAATAAACAGAAAACATCATAAATTAAAAAAAAAGACTTTCCCTTACTTTTCCCTCTGGGTGCTGTCCCTTTAAACATTTTCCCAAGTAAAATGAGCCAATCAACACGAATGTCAACTTTAGCACATGACAAGTTGAACCAATCAACACCAATATAAACAAAAGCACATGGCCAGGAACCTCTTTCAATTTATGAAGTTAGTGAGCAGAGAATCGGGTGAAAAATATTCGTCATCACTTTCTGATAGATCCATATCTGGCTCATCGCTCCATTCATTCAGAACATTCAATAGTTTTGCTGTAGCAGTTTGTTGTTGGACATTTACCAAGAGAACACAGAAAAAAAATTTCCTGTTTTTTAAAGCACGGCGGAACAATCAAATGTGTTGTTACTGAAGAACAGTATATATTCCCCAGTGGCAGGGGGTCCTGAAATACCATGTAAACTCACTTTTACAGGCATTGAACGCCTCACTTTACAGTTACAGAGACTGATCGAATAAAATTGCCAAGTTTGATCTACCATTTTGATCCCAGTGCACATGGGCGGTTATTAGACGTAAGATGAAACATGTGTGTGTGTGTGTGGGGGGGGGGGCTTATTGGAGCAGGGGGCTTATTACGTCGAATACAGTATTTATCATCATTCTCATAATCATCATTGTTGCAAGAAGTACATCTTCCTGACCAAAAATAAAAAAAAAACATAAAAAAGCAGATCTCCAGAAATGTTTGCACGTGTAAGTTTACAGAAACATGCATAAACAAAAGTAAACCAATAAGCTGTGAAATGCAAGTACATGGCCGTGGTGCATGCGAAGCATAGTTCTTTATTTATTAGGTTGCCTGTGTGGGCATCTGAGCTCACACAACAACTCATTGCTTATAGCATTTGTATATGACCACAGAACTCTGCTAACATTTAATCAGAGTACATACAGCTCATTTTACCTGCTGGATCTGTGTGATGTTGAGTGTCTGGCTTGCTGATGGATTTCCTTGTATAGCCTGAATAGCAGGGATCAGCTTTGAGCTGGAACAGTTTAAGGTCACCAGCTGTTCCTTGTTCTCAGTCCTGAAACCACATGTTTCACATTTTACAATTTAATTAGGCATACATTGGTTACAGAAAAAGGTCACGACAAAAACTTATCAATTCCCACCAATCAAGTTTTCTTCCTTCTCATGTGGCCACCACCAGCCAGAAAGGACAAAGAGTGAGGATGTACTTCTGAGGGTTGTGATGTCTGTCACCCACATCTTTTGAAAATGCTGTGCGTGCATACTCAGATGCAGTTTAACATACACAGGTAAAACGCTACCTGCCAAACTAGATGTATGGGCTCACAGATGCCTATGATTCGCTGGGGATTACTTTAAATGATAGAGAGAGAAGTGTATGCCATCCTTCCCTCCCCTGCGAGCTCACCCAAACAGCAAATTAATTTACATATAATTTCTTTCTCCGAATTGTTGCCATTATCATTTTTGGTTGGCTGTTACTATCTGCTCTTAATAAACACAGCTGAAATTTGTGTGTAATTGTGTGTGTGTGTGGGCCCAGTTGCTAGCTGTTCAGGGTGTAACCCACCCCCACTTCAACCAGAGCTGGCCAAGATAGGCTCCCACTTCTCTGTGACCCTAATTTGATAAAGCAATTGGGCAAATTAATTAATGTAATTACAATATCTTACTAGGGAACATGAAATCATCTACACTTTTCTCTGGTGACAAGCCTAACCATTTGACTGATTAATGATATCAGATTGTAGTGATGTTCATATGTGATGTCTATTTCATTTTCTGTACTGTTTATCCTCTTTAGGGTCACAGAAATCTGGAGCCAATCCCAGACAACTGTGAAAAAGGTGAACTGTTCACTAGTCAATTGCAAGGCCAACACAAACACCAACCACTTGCACACACACACACACCGAAGAGCAACCTGAAATATCCAATTAGCCTAATGTGCATGTCTGCAGACTGTTGAGAGAAAACCAGAGTACCCCAAGGAAACCCACACAATGCACCAGTTCCACACAAAAACAACCTCACCAACCATGGGTCTCAAACTCAGGGCCTTCTTGCTGTAGGTGCTAACCATTATGCTACCGTGCCCCAATCACGGCTGTATCACAACTGAATACATGCAATCTATGCTCCTAAAGCAAGTGCGGATGCAAATCTAAACCAATAATATCTACATTCAAATGCCCTCATACCGAAGTACATTGAATTGAAAGGTTTCACTGTTTTCTGTTTTTCTTAGATCCTTCAAGATACTTCCAAGCTCCTCTTCATTTTTGACTGTGAACTCCAATCTGTGCTTTTGGGCAACATTACAGTGAGCCTGGCTTAGCACTGACACTTGTCCACTACCTGTAAATAAAAATACATTTTGTTATTAGTAACAATGACAAGTAAAAAAATAAAGAATAATAAAGTGATTTAACTGGCATTAAAAAAAAAGGCAACCAACCTACGCCTTCTATCAACCAGTCATTAAGACCATTTTTCACACTATCCCATGATGTATGTGGTGAGAAAACAGCTATTCCCTTTTCTATAGCTCTGATGGCCAACTGCTGTTTCCAGTCCTTCTGAACAAGTCGTTTGAAAGGTCGGAAAAGAGGTGGGTGGTATGAAATTATGAGCTCACATGCCATTACTTCAGCTTCATCCATAACATCAGCAGTCAAATCATTGGTGAGGAGGATTGTCTTAACTGGATGCTGTTTAGTTGGTTCAACCAACAGGCCAACGTTATCCCAAGATTCAGCCAATGAGAGCGGAGCAAGCTGCTCAAGAACGTCGAGAACTGCCTTTAATTCCATGGGAGGAAAAGAATGACAGAAAGAACGAGAAAGATTGATAAAAGTGGGAGTTCTAAAAGAATGATAAATAGAAGAATACAGTACGGAATGAAGTACAAAGTTTGCTTTCAGGTGTTTTCTTTCAAGTGAAGATTTTAAGATGAGATTAAACTGAGAAGGGCTGCATCTCAATCCAAAGCATCTAAAGCTGTTCATACACCGAGTAAACATGAATGAAGTCCACTCTGTGAAGGAAAAAAAAACAATGATGACATTAAATGGGGAAAACTAATGTATAAACACAAGGAAAATATGCTCAGGACAATGAATTATAATCATAATGTTTTCAAGTCCCATATAGCCAACTGTCATCATCATACATGCTGTAATAGTCCTAAAGAGTATTGGTACGAAATTTTATCCAGAGATAAGCAAGATAAATTCCCCATACCAAACAATTCAATTCATCTGTATAGAGTCTCCGTTATATATTGCGTTTCCCTCTTTCAGGTGCAATGTCAGTTTCTGGTTTTACGTGGTACTGGATGCATGTACCAGGAGCAGAAAACAAAACGTTAAACACACTGCTTTTAAAAACACATGGAAAAATGCTCAGTAGTGGGCATTCCAGGTAAATTTGTATTCATGAGCTCACCAAGGTGATTTTTTTCCCATTACAAAACCTATTATAGGCCATAAAAAATTACTCTGTAAAACTGCAGATCATCATCATCATCATCATCATCTTCTGCTTAATCCAAAATCGGGTCGCGGGTGCGGCAACCTAAGCAAAGGGGTCCAGACATCCCTCTCCCTGACCACTTCCTCCAGCACTTCCGGGGGGACACCAAGGCGTTCCCAGATGAGCCAAGAAACATAGTTCCTCCAGCGTGTTCTAGATTGGCCCCGGGATATCTTCCTGGCTGGACATGCCCGAAACACCATACCTGGGAGGCGTTCGGGAGGCATTCTGACTAGATGCACGAGCCACCTCAACTGGCCCTTCTCAATGCGGAGGAGCAGCGGATCTACTCCGAGCTCTCCCTGGTTGGTAGAACTTATCACCTTATCTCTAATGGAGAGCCCCGCCACCTGGCGAAGGAAGCTCACTTCAGCCGCTTGTATCCGCGATCTTGTTCTTTCGGTCACTACCCAAAACTCGTGACCATAGGTGAGGGTTGGAACATATTAGTCCTTCTCAAAACATCAGCATATTGTGATCAAGTTCATTATTTTCTGTAATGTACTGATAAAAATTTAACTTTCATATATTTTACATTCATTGCACACCAACTGAAATATTTCAGGTCTTTTATTGTTTTAATACTGATGATTTTGGCATATAGCTCATGAAAATCCAAAATTCCTATCTCACAAAATTAGCATATCATGAAAAGGTAGTCTAAACGAGCTATTAACCTAATCATCTGAATCAACCAATTAACTCGAAACACCTGCAAAAGATTCCTGAGGCTTTTAAAAACTCCCAGCCTGGTTCATTACTCAAAACCACAATCATGGGTAAGACTGCCGACCTGACTGCTGAAGAAGAGGTGACCGGACCCTGAGGAAGATTGTGATGAAGGGCCGATTCCAGACCTTGGAAGACCTGTGGAAGCAGTGGACTGGGCTACAGGTGCCGCATCCCCCAGGTCAAGCCACTTTTGAACCAGAAACAGTGGCAGAAGCGCCTGACCTGGGCTACAGAGAAGCAGCACTGGACTGTTGCTCAGTGGTCCAAAGTACTTTTTTCGGATGAAAGCAAATTTTACATGTCATTCGGAAATCAAGGTGCCAGAGTCTGGAGGAAGACTGGGGAGAAGGAAATGCCAAAATGCCTGAAGTCCAGTGTCAAGTACCCACAGTCAGTGATGGTCTGGGGTGCCATGTCGGCTGCTGGTGTTGGTCCACTGCGTTTTATCAAGGGCAGGGTCAATGCAGCTCGCTATCAGGAGATTTTGGAGCATTTCATGCTTCAATCTGCTGAAAAGCTTTATGGAGATGAAGATTTTCATTTTTCAGCACGACCTGGCACCTGCTCACAGTGCCAAAACCACTGCTAAATGGTTTACTGACCATGGTATTAATGTGCTCAATTGACCTGCCAACTCTCCTGACCTGAACCCCATAGAGAATATGTGGGATATTGTGAAGAGAAAGTTGAGAGACACCAGACCCAACACTGTGGATGAGCTTAAGGCCGCTATCGAAGCATCCTGGGCCTCCATAACACCTCAGCAGTGCCACAGGCTGATTGCCTCCATGCCACGCCGCATTGAAGCAGTCATTTCTGCAAAAGGATTCCCGACCAAGTATTGAGTGCATAACTGAACATAATTATTTGAAGGTTGACTTTTTTGTATTAAAAACACTTTTTTATTGGTCGGATGAAATATGCTAATTTTTTGAGATGGGGATTTTTGTTTTTTCTTTACTTTTTTGCCAAAATTATGAATATTAAAACAATAAAAGGCTTGAACTACTTCAGTTGTGTGTAATGAATCTAAAATATATGAAAGTCTAATGTTTATCAGTACATTACAGAAAATAATTAACTTTATCACAATATGCTCATTTTTTGAGAAGGGCTAGTAGATCAACTGGTAAATTGACCACAACGGACCGGTACAGGCTCCGTTTAACAGCTCCATCCTTCCCTCACTCGTGAACAAGACCCCAAGATACTTAAACTCCTCCACTTGGAGCAGGACCTCATTCCCGACCCAGAGGGTGCATTCCACCCTTGTCTGACTGAAAAACATGGCCTTGAACTTGGAGGTGCTGATTTTCATCCCGGCTGCTTTGCGTTCAACTGCAAATTGCTCCAATGAGAGCTGGAGGTCCTGGTTTGACAAAGCCTTCTCCAAATCCACAAAACACATGTGGACAGATTGGGCAAACTCCCATGCCCCTCCAAGATCCTGTGGAGCGTATAGAATTGGTTAAGAGTGCTACGGCCAGGACGAAAACCACATTGTTCCTCCTGAATCCGAGGTTCAACTATCAGTCGGATCCTCCTCTCTAGCACCCCTGCATAAACTTTCCCAGGTAGGCTGAGGAATGTGATTCCCCGATAATTGGACCGAGGAGCTTTTTGACTACCTCAGTGACCTCCACTCCAGTGATGGGCAGACCCCCACCCAAACCCCCAGGGTCTTCCTTCTCCACGGAGGGCGTGTTGGTGGGATTGAGGAGGTCCTCAAAGTATTCCCTCCACCCCAGTCTAGGTGAGCAGCTCCCCACCTCCACTGTAAACAGTGTTTGTGGAGAACTGCTTCCCCATCCTGAGGCGTCGGATGGTGGTCCAGACCCTTTTTGAGACCAACCGATAATCACTCTCCATGCCCTCACTGAACTCCACAAACGCCCAAGATTTTGCATCTGCGACAGCCTCGGCTGCAGCACGTTTGGCCTGCTGGTACCTGACTGCTGTCTCGGGACTCCCATAGACTAATAGGCCTCCTTTTTCAGCTGGACGGCCCCCTTCACCACAGGTGTCCACCACCGGGTTCGGGGGTTACCGCCACGACAAGCACCGACGACCTTACGGCCACAGCTATGGGCTGCCGCCTCAGCAACGGAGGCACGAAACATGGCCCATTCGGATTACATGTCCCCCGCCTCCTCCAGGACGTGGTTGTAGCTCTGCCGGAGGTGGGAGTTAAAGGCCTCTCGGACAGGGGACTCCGCCAAACGTTCCCAGCAGACCCTGATTACACGCTTGTGCCTGCCAGGTCTGGAAGGCAACCTCCCACACCACCGAAGCCAACTCACCACCAGGTAGTGATCGGTAGACAGCTCAGCTCCTCTCTTCACCTGAGTGTCCAGAACATATGGTCGCAAGTCCGATGACACGACTACAAAGTCAATCATCAAACTGCGACCTAGGGTGTCCTGGTGCCAAGTGCACTTATGGACAACCTTATGTTCGAACATGGTGTTCGTGATAGACAAACTGTGACGAGCACAGAAGTCCAACAACGAAACACCATTCGGATTCAGACTGGAGAGACCGTACCTACCGATCACACCCTTCCAGGTCACACTATCGTTGCCCACATGGGCGTTGAAGTCTCCCAAGACAACGAGTGATTCTCTCAAGGGAGCGTTCTCCAACACCCCCCCCCCCCCAAAGACTCCAAAAAGGGTGGGTAATCTGAACTGTCATTTGGTGTATAAGCACAAATAACAGTCAGGACCCGTCCCCCCGCCCGGAGACGGAGGGAAGCTACCCTTTCGTCAACCGGGGAGAACCCCAACATTTGGGCACCGAGACGGGGGGCAACAAGAATACCCACACCGGCTTGCCGTCTCTCTCCATGAGCAACTCCAGAATAGAAGAAGGTCCAGCCTCTTTCGAGATGGATGGTTCCAGAGCCCAAGCTATGCGTTGAGGTGAGCCCGACTATATCTAGTCTGTATCTCTCCACCTCACGCACCAAATCAGGCTCCTTTCCCGCCAGAGAGGTGACATTCCATGTCCCGAGGGTCAGAGTAAGTAGCCGAGGATCGGTCCGACAGAACCCATGCCTTCGGCTGCCACCCAACTCACATTACACCCGACCCCTAAAACTCCTCCCACAGGTGGTGGGTCCATGGGAGGGCGGACCCATGTCTCCTTTTCGGGCTCGGCCCGGCCAGGCTCCATGGGCATAAGCCCGACCACCAGGCGCTCGCCTTCGAGCCCCTCCCCCGGGCCTGGCTCCAGGAGGGAACCCCGGTGACCCACGTCCGGGCAAGGGAGACTGCTTCAAACGTTTACTCCAAGATGGCATAGGGGTCTTCTGAATTGCACTTTGTCTGGACCTTCACCCAGGACCTGTTTGCCTTGGGTGACCCTACCAGGGGCATTATGCCCTCGACAACATAGCTCCTAGGATCATTAGGTCACGCAAACCCCTCCACCACGATAAGGTGGCGATTCAGGGAGGGGGAACTTTATCACAATATGCTAATTTTTTGAGAAGGACTAGTATGTCAATGAAACCTTCAACCCTAAATGAAATGAAAGGCAGGACTTCCAAAGTCTCCTGTGATACATTAACATCTGTATTTTTCATAACCTGGTGATTTGTACTCACATTTCCTAAATTGCAATCTGCTAAAAACTGTTTCATATTTAGTATTTAACCAGTTTTGAAAAGGCTTCTGTTTCATTCTATTATGTCTGCGAAATAGTGAGATCTCAGCATTAATTCGTCAGGCAAACTCATGAAAAGGACAACAGTGTTCAGGCGCACCCCAGCACTCAGGAAACCCAACTCATCAGCAAGGGTAACATATCGCATAAAAACATCAATTATACAAACGCACATGCTGACACCCTGAAACATGGCCAAGTCAGCCATTGATGTGACGGGTTACTGCCAGATCGTGCTCCGACTGAGCGACCTTTCGGTCCCAAAGATGGTTTTCTATCCATTAGGCTACGGCTGCCCCATTTCATTGTTACAATGAAATTATATTTAAACTATTGTACATCATCATGTTGCATCCAAAGTGAATGTAAATGCCACCATAAATTCTTTATTTGTTTATTTTACATTCTTTATTTACTTCATGCTGTAAATGGAAAGGCCTTTGAACCGGATCACAGTTTAACAAATGGATTTGTCACCATTATCCACATGTTCCTGCTGATGCCCCTCTAGGATTTAGAATCATTTTTCTTGGTGCACTTCAATCAAACTTTAAAATGATTATTATTAATAATAAACAACGGAATAAATAACACCAGAAGTGGGGTGCCAACAAAACCATTGATGGATGGTGAACTCGACAGCCAGACTTTTATGGAAGTGTTAAATAAAGGCACATCCGCTGGTGTTATGCATCATTTACGAGCTAAATATCTAGATTTTATTTCCCATGGTGCATTTCTACTCACTACAAAAAGAAACCACGACAACTCTTTAGTCTGAGACCGTAATGCCTTTATTTACTATGGTTTATACGAAATAAAAATAAAATGTTTTCTATTAAAATGATATCTGGCTGAGTGCCATTTGGCATCTCGGTGAATATCAAGTGCACTATCTAGAGTGTGAATGCTGTTAAATTCAACTCTACGCAGCCCATGTATGGACGGATCAAGGAGGGAATTGAGATGGAGCTCTTCTTTGGGTTCCTCGCAAGGTAACATAACTTCCATACCCGAGTTTTACGATGAATTTTACAGAAAGCTAGTTTTCACAAACAAACTGAAGCACAATAATATTTATCAAACTATTTTCAAAGTATCTGTTCACAGCCAATGACATGCAATCGACAACCAAACTGGGTTTTTTAAAAAATCATTATTCCAGCGGAAACTTACCGGCAGTGACGTAGACCCGCTACTAACACTTCCGGTGGACGGGCTTTAAAACATAGACCTCTAAATATGTAGATAAGACACTCGATGTCGAAATGCTGTGCGGGGTCAACTTGGTGCCATGTTGGACAATGTTGTTTGTAATCAACAACATGGAGATCGAAAAAATAAGAAAAAGAAGAGTTGAGGATTAGAATGCTTTGTGATAAACTGTAAAGACTACAGGAACCAACACATCAGATCTTCAGGGATAACATTTCAATCAGTGCAAAGGTGTAATACAGTAGCTGAACAGAAAGGATTGGCCTGTGCAGTGAGAAGCAAATAGGGCAGGGGTGTCAAACTCATGCCACAAAGGGCCATGTGGCTACAGGTTTTTGTTTCAACCAAGCAGCAGCACACCTGGTTATTTATTCAAGTGGTGTGAGTCTACAGGCAGGTGATTGGTCAATCTGTGTGCTCTGTACAGACACTGACCAATCAGCTGCCTGAAGATTCAGGATCAGTTGATTAAATGATCCAAGTCAAGTGTGCTCCTGTTTGGTTGAAATAAACCCTGCAGCCACATGGCTTTTTGTGGCATGAGTTTGACAGCCCTGGCTTAACAGATCATGGGCTGCTGTCTACCAGATCTGGACACAGTATATGCTGTCCGAGTCCAGAAGAAGGTCAGTAGCATTGTGGTGGGTCCCTATATATCAAAACTGAGTATACTCTGATTCCTAAAAAATGTATTGGTTTTCAATATATTTA
This sequence comes from Plotosus lineatus, assembly GCA_024760905.1. Lineage (NCBI taxonomy): Eukaryota > Metazoa > Chordata > Actinopteri > Siluriformes > Plotosidae > Plotosus > Plotosus lineatus. Next base: position 28,345,638 of record CM045730.1, read on the forward strand.
AATGGTCTATTTAAAGATCAACGTTATAAAAATTTATTGCAATAATATTGCCCCCCCCACACACACACAGTCTTTATAAGAAAAACCCACAAGGAACAGTCTCCAAGATGGCATCAATTTGACGCTGTGAGAGCAATGCAGGCCGCTCTATCTAGCTTCTGTGCAACAGTAAATTAAAATTCTGATATTATTTCTGAACATATAAAAAAGACATCAGGAAAATGAGCTGAATATGTTAACTGAGGCCATTTTTATAGCTTTTATAAACTTAATATTTTACCATAAATATACTGTATTTGTATTGTTTAGTGTTATTTGATCTTTCTTCTTCTTCTTCTTCTTTTTCTTTCAGCTGTTCCCTTCAGGGGTCGCCACAGCAAATGATCTGCCTCCATCTCTCCCTATCCTCTGCATCTTCTACTCTTACTCCAACTACCTTCATGTCCGCCTTCACCACATCCATAAATCTTCTCTTTTGTCTTCCTCTAGGCCTTCTGCCTGGTAGTTCCAACCTCAGCATCCTACTACCAATATACTCACTATCCCTCCTCTGTACATGTCCAAACCATCTCAATCTAGCCTCTCTGACTTTGTCTCCAAAACATCTAACATGTGCTGTCCCTCTGATGTACTCGTTTCTGATCCTATCCATCCTCGTTACTCCCAAAGAGAACCTCAACATTTTCATCTCTGCTACCTCCAACTCTGCCTCCTGTCTTTTCCCCAGTGCCACTGTTTCTAAACCATACAACATCGCTGGCCTCATCACCGTCTTGTACACTTTTCCCTTCATTGTTGCTGATACTCTCCTATCACACATCACACCGGACACTTTTCTCCAACCATTCCAACCTGCCTGCACACGCTTCTTCACCTCTTTTCCACACTCTCCATTTCTCTGGATTGTTGAGCCTAAGTACTTAAAATCCTTCACCTTCGTTATCTCTGCCCCCTGTAACCTCACTGTTCCTCTTGGGCCCTTGTCGTTCACACACACGTATTCTGTCTTACTGAGACTAACCTTCATTCCCCTCCTTTCCAGGGCATACCTCCACCTCTCTATATTTTCCTCCACTTGTTCTCTGCTCTCACTACAGATCACGATGTCATCTGCAAACATCATAGTCCATGGAGATTCTTGTCTAACCTCGTCTGTCAGCCTGTCCATCACCATAGCAAACAAGAAGGGGCTGAGAGCTGACCCTTGATGCAGTCCCACCTCCACCTTGAACTCTTCTGTCACACCGACAGCACACCTCACCACTGTCTTACATCTCTCATACATGTCATGCACCACTCTAACATACTTCTCTGGCACTCCAGACTTCCACATGCAATATCAGAGTTCTTCTCTCGGCACCCTGTCATATGCTTTCTCCAGATCCACAAAGGCACAATGCAGCTCCTTCTGACCTTCTCTATTAACATCCTCAAAGCAAACACTGCATCTGTTGTGCTCTTTCTTGGCATGAAACCAAACTGTTGTTCACAAATGCTGACCTCTGCCCTTAGTCTAGCTTCCACTATTATGTGTCAATAAAAGTTTTCTTTTAGTTATTTCCGCACACAGTAGACATGCACACAGACCACAATGTCACTTTGTCCCTATCCAAAATAAGTCCACACACTCAGAGCAGTGGGCCGGGAGATCAGTTGGGGGTTCGGCTGCACCTAGGGCACCTTCTGCCATTAAGGTGGAAAAAGGAGAAGATATCACTGGCTCCCCTTTTCTAACCGTCAATCCAACATAGACTAGTTCTCACCTGCAGGGTAGCAGATTCTCTTTTTTTTATCATATGTTAAAAAGAAACGGGAAGTGGTGAGTCTAGTGGTATAGGGTGCTGGATCGCTGATCCAAAGGTTGGGGTTTCAAGTCCCACTCTCCACAAGGTTGTCACTGCCCCCCCCCCCACCCCACCCCACCCAGTGCAGCTAACTGTGTTATCAAAGACCGGCCATGTCTCTCACTGTCTATGGTGAGAGGTTCGTGTAAAAGAACCATTGCTGACTTTCGACATAGAGTAGACTGCAAAACCGTCAGTGTGTTTCTGCCCTGCAATGACCTGGCGAGCTGTCCAGAGTGTACTCTGCCCTCGCCCGAAGTTGGCTGGGCTGGGCACCAGCCTCCCTGTGACCCTTACTGGGATTAAGCGGTTACAGAAAATGAGCAGAAATGATGAATGTTAAAAAGATAGTTAAAGTCTGTTGGGCTTTAACATCCGAGCCTTTCACTTTCATGGTTTCTGAATGTAGACTTCAAACGTCCTTATAGTTATACAGTTTTTCAAGAAAGGTGACGTCACCTTTGCGGTATGGCCAGTGGGTCACAGCTTCCAGGACACATCTGTCAAGAACATGATGATGATGTGCTACATGTAGTGAAGTTTATCATTATAGTGAACTCCAGTTAGCATGCATTAGGGTCCATTTGAGTGTTTGAGTCAGTTTATAAGAAACAAAAATGTCAATGCACATTGATTGTCAGAAAGCTCAAATACAAATAATGCAAAATATAATACAGGGATCCCTCACTTTCTGCGGTTAATTGGGAATGAGCTCACCCCCCGCAACAACCACCAAATTCCGCAAAGTAGGATCACCCTCCCAAATCCCCCTGACTGATGTATACATACATGCATATGTGTATATAATATCAATGCATACATATTCAATACTATAAATGCTTATAATGACAATTAAACATTAAAAAATAATGCATAAGATGTGAATAAAATATAAATATACACACATAGACAGACGCGCACGCACGCAGATGCGTGTGCACACAGTCAGATGCACAGCTCACAACAATGTAAGTAGTATTGATGGGAGCTTTTGGGTTGTTTTTTGTTTTGCGTTTGTTTATGGGCTGTTGGTATTTTTGCATTATTGGCCTTGTTTTTGCGGAATATTCCTTAACTTTATCCCCTATTCTTCCATAATTTCCTTATTTTTTTAATTCGATGAATATTTAAAAAAAAAAAAAAAACGTAATGCACTGAAGCCGCATGAATTGAAGCGCAAAGTAGTGAGGGATCTCTGTAATATAAATATGAATATTATAAAATAATATCACTATTATACACATTATTGCATCGGCATGGTTTTAAATGACACCCAAAGCTGAACACCACAACTGCAAACCTAAAAACAAGAAGTCTCACAGTAAAAAGAGAATTTTTTTTGTTATGATACATATCTAGGATGCTCCTGAACACATCATCAGTGATGTAACCTGAGGTCCTCGGATGTTTCGGGTCTTTCAACATCAGACACCCTCGCCCAGGCGACCCAGCCATGGTTGATCAGCCCCGACTTGTGTTTAGGTGGCTTTTGCTTTCCATGGATCTCCTCTCCTAATCCACAGCCATCTCGAGGCTTTCTCTGCTTCCTCAGTGATCCTCTTGATGGCTCTTCTCTCTATCCCCGTAATGCCCAGCACACTCAAGGTTTTATAGAGTGATTGGCCTGCGAACCCTCTGCAGCCAACCTCGATGGGCATACACTGTGCCTTCCAGCCCTGCTTACGGCAGCCTACGACCAGATCTTCATATTTGGTCTTCTTTCTCTCATGGGCCTCATCCAGTCGGTCCTCCCATGGCACGGTGAGCTCCATCAAGATGATGCTCTTTGTCTCCTTTGACACTAGGAGGATGTCTGGCCTCAGGGTGGTTGAGACAATACACTGGGGGAACTTGAGTTGTTTCTCCAGGTTAACAGACAGCTGCCAGTCTTTTGCGGTTGCCAGTAGCCCCGATGGGTTCCTGGCTCCTGCGGTTTTCCCCAACTTCTCACCCGCCTTCACAAAGGTGATCAACTGAGTGGTGGGGCAGGACCGTCTGCTGCTTTTGCTGATTCCCATGCTGATGACTTCCGCAATGGGTTTCAGAACCTGGTTGTGGCGCCAGGTGTACCGCCCCTGCCCAAGGGCTACTGGACAGCAGCTCAGAATGTGCTCCAACGTGCCTCTGCCTGGGCACTGCGGGCAGTTGGGAGACTCTATTCTACCCCAAATGGAGAGGTTTGATGGACTGGGCAGAATGTCATAGACCGCTTGGACAAGGAACTTTATTCGGTGCGGCTCTGCCCGCCAAAGCTCTGCCTATGTGACTTTTCGTTCCATGGCCTGCTCCCACCTTGTCCAGGCACCCTGCTGCCTTAAGCAGACTGCTCTGCTGCTCCTCCTCTCCTCCACTTCTGCCCTCACCTCCTCCTGCACCAATCACCGTCTCTCCTTCCCCTTGGCCTTCTCATACTGTGGCGTTGTACATGTTCCCAGACCAGCCCTACCGTGGGTCACTGCTCCGACCAGGGCTCTGTGTCGTATCCGCAATTCAGCATGTGTGACAGCTTCATCGGCTCTCCACTTCCTCCCGGTTTTCACTCTGACCCCTGCCTGGGCCACCTTAGGGTCGCTGGAGTCCCGGTACATCATCACTTCTCTTGCCTTTGTCACCTTAAACTCCTCCTCTAGTGATCTCAGAGGCAGTTGGAGCTTGGTGTTGCGTCCATAGAGAGCGATGCTACTAAGACTCCTAGGCAGACCCAGCCACCTCCTGAGGAAACTGCTAACCTTCCTCTCTAGGCCCTCCACGATCGAAATTGGAACATCGTAGATGAGTAGAGACAACAGCACTTTGGGCAGGATGCCATGTTGATAAATCCAGGCCTTGAACTTCCCGGGTAGCCCAGACCGGTCCACTGTTCTCAACCAGCTCTCCAGCTCCTGACAGGTTTCTTGAATGGATGCTGAATCCTTAAGGCTGCTGTTGAACACCTTGCCAAGACTCTTCACTGGTTTTTCAGAGACAGTTGGGATTGGTGCCCCACCGATGCTGAAGCGGAACCTGTCCACAACTTTGCCCCTCTTCAGCACCAGTGACCGCGATTTCTCCGGCTTAAACCTCATTCTTGCCCATCTACACAGCTCTTCCAGCCCTTGCAGAATCCACCTGCTTCCTGGTACTGACTCAGTGGTGATGGTAAGATCGTCCATATATGCCCTGATTGGTGGTTGCCGCACTCCCGTTGCAGACTTTGGGCCCCGACACTGAGTTTCAGCAGACTTGACTAGCATGTTCATTGCCAAGGCAAAAAGGATCACGGAGATGGTACAGCCTGTGATGATCCCAACCTCGACTCTGTGCCAATCTGATGTTACAAGCCCTGCTGACACTCTCATACTGAACTGATTGTAGTAGTCCATAATGAGTTGTGCGACCTGGCCTGGCACATGATGCCTCTCCAAGGTTGCTTGGACCAGCTTGTGTGGGATGGATCCATAGGCGTTAGCGAGGTCGAGCCAAAGCACTGCCAAGTCTCCTTTGTTCTCCCGAGCTTCTCTGATGAGCTGGGTCACCACTCCCGTATGCTCCAGGCAACCTGGCACCCCAGATATGCCGCCCTTCTGCACTGAGGTGTCGATGTAGCTGTTGCTGGAGAGAAAGTCGGTCAACCGCCTTGCTACTATGCTGAAGAAGATTTTCCCTTCCACACTCAGCAAGGAAATAATCCTGAATCGGTCGATGTTCTTGGAATTTTCTTCCTTTGGGATCCAGACTCCCTCAGCATATCGCCACTGCTGCGCCACCTTCCCTCTTCTCCAGATGACTTTCAAGATCTTCCATAGCCGCTTCAGTAACAGGGGACAGTTCTTATAAACCTTGTACGGCACTCCACTTGGCCCGGGAGCTGAACTGGTTCGGGCTTTTCTCACAACATCCTGTACCTCTTTAAGGAGCGGCTCTCTTCCATCAAACTCCTTCGTGGGGGGTGATGGTTGTATCAGGGTGTTGCAATGGCCCAGCTCCTGCTGCCTGTCAGGATCGCTATAGGTGATCTGGATGTGCCGATCTATCTCTTCCTTGGAGCAAGTCAATCTCCCTCCACGCTTCTGTCCCAAGAGTTGCTTGGTGAAGCCATAGGGGTTGGCAATGAAGGATGCCTGCTTCCTGGTCCTTTCCTTTCGCCTCCGCCGGTGCCACTCAGCTCTTTGGAGAGTCAACAGCTTCTTTCTTAAGATGGTTCGCAGCTCTACCAAGGGGGGGCGTTGCTCTTCGCTTGCCTCCTTGTGCTGCCTCTTAAGGGACTTGAGCTCCTGCCAGATCCGATGGATTTTTGTTGCTCTCTGGTTCATGGTGAAGGGTGCTCTTTCCGTCCTCTTCTCCACTACTCCGAACCTTTCCACAGCCAGACTAACGATGATTATGGTCATCGTTTGAAGTCTTCGGTCCGCGTCGCCCCTCGCTGTTGCCTCTAACACAGAGTCCACATCCCTGTCGAACTGCTGCCAGACTGCCGTCTTGCAGGCCTGCGGCCAATTGACTCGGACCCTCTCCGGAAGTCTGTTCTGAGGAATTGGTTGCGGCACTTGGAGGTTCCTGGCTCTGTGGGGTATCTCCGGGCCTGGCTCCTCCTGCGTCTCTGCAGGTGTGTTCCCTGTGCGTTGTGATGCTTGTTCTCCCTCTAAACACTTCATCCGAGTCTGGTGAATCTTAAGACCTCGGCTGTTCTTGCAGACCTTTCCACATCTGCACTTCACACTCGTCGTCGATTGACCATTGCCAATGTTCGTTAACCATAGGTCCGTCAGGCTGGGATGCTCATCCTCCCCCCCTCTCGGGCATCCCTGGGGGTATCGTTCCATGAGTTGATTCGTAGCTTTCTTGGGTTTCCTCTTCTCAGAAGATGCAGTTCGGGCTGCCAACCCTCCCTGCCCCGGTTGCCGTCTCTCCGTGCTGTCCACTGTCTCTCCAGTTGTCACCAATCTATTCTTGGTTGCCAACCAGTCTATTCCTGGTCGCCACTGGTTTCACCAGCTAAGTGATTGTTATGATACATCTCTAGGATGCTCCTGAACACATCATCAGTGATGTAACCTAAAAACAACAGCACATCAGAGATAAGTCAGCTCCGCTGATAGACAGCCAGTACCGCCGATGTTTCTCACTAAGTTCTGGTGTTTTTGCTCCTTGATTTGTAATAATCGTCAACAGTCGGTAGTAATAGTTTTCATCCCTTGCTGTAGTGCAGCGACAACCTATAATAACACAGACACCTGGCGTACTGTTGTAAATCAATGGTAAATGCAACCGTCAAGCATCCTCTAGCTGTCCTTCAAACTGGCTATAGAAATGCCATCATTCCAAACCTTGTCAACTGAGAATTAATAAGGTCTAACTTCCATTCGAATGAAATGTCAGATAGACTTTGTTAATTCCCAGTTCACAAACTGTGTGCGTGTGTGTTCTACGGATCTACTCCACAAATCCAGGCTGACCCAATCTTGCTTTTCAGTCATTTTACCATGTACAGCACCATCTTTCACAATGAACTCTAATACGTTTCTACAGAACAACATAATTAATGCATGCAAGATGTTCACCTTATATATTTTTATAGTTTTATGGCCTCTATTGATGGTCTCTGGCTGCACACGCTCGTGGCTAACTATGGATACTATCAAAGTTAAATAGCTGTGAGTGATGCCTGACACTACGCCTGCTGTGCAGCTGAATAACACTGGGTCATAAAACAGGCAAGAGCAGATTAATTTGGATTAATGATATAAGGAATTAGAGAACAGGAACGTCCTGTATTTATCGCAATATCTTATGTTGGATAGTTGCCAATTCCTGTCTGATCCAATGGCATGTATTAGCTTGAATAAATTACTGTGTTGCTGTCATCTTACAAATGTCCATGCTGCATGACAGTTGGGAGAGAGAGAGAGAGAGAGAGAGAGAGAGACCCGTGACAGATTGTGTAGGTAGTTGATGTTGTAAAATTCTGTCAGTGTTCAGACACTGTCTATAAAAACAAACCCCCAAAATCATACGAAAATTTTCTTAGATGCTAATAAAGATCCTGACCTTTTATGCTCCTACTCTTAAGGTATGAACTACGCTCAGACTGATTGCATAACCCACACAGATACGTAATCAAGAAAATCCCACTTAAATCCAGATTAATTTATTCATATATTTGTCAAACTGCTTAATCCTATTAGGATCATGAGGAGGCTGGAGTTTGAATCTCAGCCAATTCGAAGTGGGGTACACTTTGGACAGTTCACCAGTTGATCACAGGGAAACACACACACACACACACACACACACACACACACACACAGGCACACTCGTGGCAATGTGTACCAGCCAATTAACCTGTCAACTTCACCGATAATCAGATCGAGAGACAGCTGAAAAGACTCCACTCAGATAAGGCAGCAGGACTGGATGGGATGAACCCCTGTGTCCTTAAAGCTTGAGCCCACCAGGTCTGTAGAACCTTACATTGCATCTTCACGATGAAGCTGAGTCTACAGAGAGTCCCAGTGCAGTGGAAGACATCATGCTTCATTCCTGTACCAAAGACCCCATGTTCAAGTGGCCCACAGGGTTACAGACCTGTTGCACTGACTTCCCATCTTATGAAGACCATTGAGAGATTGAGAATGGATCAACTTTGACCACATATGAACCCCCTTCAGTTTGTTGCCACCGTCGTCTCAAAGTCAAGGATGCCATCATTCAACCTGCTTAACTGTGTGTGCACCAGCCAGTGAGCACTGTGAGGGTCATGTTTTTCTACTTTTCCAGTGCATTCAACACCTTCAGGCCGACCTGCATGTGTGAAAAGCTGCCATTTATGCAGGCCAATGCCTCTCCTGTGTCCAGGTAGTCCACAATCCAGGACACAGGAGAGGCCAATGCCTCTCCTGTGTCCTGGATTGTGGACTACCTGACTGGAAGACCAAAGTATGTGTGCCTGCAGCACTGCCTGTTGAGCACAGTGGTCAGCAACACCGGAGCAACACAAGAGACCGTCCTGTCTGCTTTCCTCTTTACCCTCTACACCACTGACTTCAACTATTGCTGTAGTCCGATGTATCAGTTGAGGAGATGAGACAGAATATCCGACTGCTGTGGATTCCTTCATAACATGGTATGAGCAGAATCATCTGCAGCTTAATGTGACCAAGACCAAGGAACTGATAGTGGATTTTAGGAGATCCAAAACACCAGCAATCCCTGTTTTCATCCAGGATGACAATGTAGAAATGGTGGAGGATTACAAGTACTTTAGAGTTCATATTGAGAATAAACTGGACCGGGTTAAGAACATTACCGCACTTTACGAAAAGGGCCAGAGATGTCTCTTTTTTTAGGAGGCGAGGGTTGTTCAATGTCTGCCAAACACCTCAGGATGTTCTACAGTGTAAGTCTGCTGTAGCAATTTCTATAAGTCTGTTGCTTATCCTATATGCTGTTGCATGCTGGGGCAGCAGGCTGAGGGTTGGAAACAGACTGAACACTCATCCACAAGGCCAGTAACATTGTGGGGATGGAACTGGACTCTCTGATGGTAGTGTCTGAAAGGCAAATGCTGTCCAAAATAAAGATAATACTGAACGATATCTCCCATCCGCTTCACAACCTGCTGATCAGTCCTAGGAGTACCTTCAATGAGAGACTGATGACACCTAAATGATCTACTGAACGACACAGGAAATCATTACTACCTGTTTCCATTAAACTGTACATCTCCATACAGCAACAACATCCACTTTTATACATTTACATTCTACTGTTTATCATTTTGATAATACTGTACATATCACTCACTGACAGGGTTCACTCTGTCTCTGTTTATATAGATATTATTAATTTCTAATTTCAGACTTATGTACAGTTGTGTTCAACATAATAGCAGTGTGTTTAAAAAAGTGAATAAAGCTCAAAATTCTGATAATAACGTTTATTTCTATACACATGAATGCATTGGGAACACTATACAGCCTATTCAAAACCAAAACATGAAAAAATATATGTATAATTTGTGCTATTCCTTGAAAGAAATTAAAGAAAAGTGAATATTATACTGCTAAAAAATAGTGTCTTCATTCTTATTTACAAACTCAAATGCTGTAAGATTTTGTTTTCCTTTGAGTCAGTGAACTAATATTTAGTTGTATAAACACTATTTCTGAGAACTGCTGTACATCTGTGTTGTGGAGTCAACCAACCTCTGGCACCTGTAAACATTTTTTCCAGCCCAGGATGATTGGACTACATTCCACAGTCCGTCTGTATTTCTTGGTTTTGCCTCATAAATTGCATTTTTGATGCCACCCCACAAGTTAAGGTCCGGGGATTGGGCCTGCTGGTACATAAGGTGAATTTTGTTGGTCTGGAACCAAGATGTTGCCTGTTTACTGGTGTGTTTGGGGTTGTTGTCTTGTTGTAACATCCATTTCAAGAGCATTTCATCTTCAGCATAAGGCAGCACGACCTCTTCAAGTATTCTGATGTATTCAAACTGATCCATGATCCCTCGTATGCGATAATAGGTGTGACACCATAGTATGAGAAACAATACTTCACTATTTTCATAGTGTCCTCCTCATCATCATCATCCTCCGCTTAATTCAGGGTTGGGTTGCGGGGGCAGCAGCCTAAGCAATGATGTCCAGACGTTCCGCTCCCCAGCCATTTCCACCAGTTCTTCCAGGAGGACACTGAGGCGTTTCCAGACCAGCCAAGAAATATAATCCCTCCTGCTTGTGCTGGGTTGATCCTGGGCTCTCTTCCCGGCTGGACATGTTTGAAACGCCATAGCAGGGAGCCGTTTGGGAGGCATTGTAAGCAGATGCCTGAACCATCTCAACTGGCTCCTTTCAATACAGAGGAGCAACAGTTCTCCTCCCGGATGGTTGAGCTTCTCACCCCATGTCTAAGGGAGAGCCCCACCACCTGGCGAAGGAAGCTCTTTTCAGTCACTTGTATTGGTGATCTTGTCCTTTCAGTCACTAGCCAAAGCTTGTGACCATACGTGAGGATATGACCATAAATTGACTGGTAAATTGAAAGCTTTTCCTTCTGGCTCAGCTCCATCATCACTACGATAGATGATACTAGCTCCACTTTACAGAAGAGGCAGCACCGATCCACCTGTCAAACTCCTGCTCCATCCTTCCCTCAGTTGTGAATACATGAACTCCTCCACTCTGAGACATAAATAAGAACTGTTAATATTCAGTTATTATCTTAATTTAAAAGATGCTTTCAAGAGAGTGTTCAATAACTTAGCAGGCAAAAATATTGCTCGTCCAATCAGACATTACTGCTCTGTAAAGGAATTACTGTATACTCATCGAGATATACTTGGCAGATTCCTGTTTCATTCATTTTTCTTTAGTAAGCTTTTCATCCGACTCAGGGTCAGTCCTCAACTCTGAGCCACATTACAAAGAAGTGTTTAGTATTATGGAATTAACATGTATTCAGTTATTCAGATTTGAAGCAAATATAAGTTTCTTGAAACCAAATAATGTAATTTCTCAAATAACGATTGTGTAACTGTAGAGGAAAATGAAAGACTTGTTACACAGAAGTACACGTGTCTCACTGAGCTTAGTGGCTGTGCTGGTGAACAACGCTGGGTCGCTGCAAAGACATGGATGGATTAATCTGGATTAATGAGTTTAAGAGAGAACAGAAATGTCCCGGATTGGGGACATGAGGCCAAAATCAAATGCAGATGCTTTCAGCAGTATTGTATCTTTAGCATACACACACACACTTGTCTTTGTGTATTTCTCAAATTTCTAATTAAATTCTCTGTCAAAACTAGTTTGTTTGATTGACTAACGTTAATTTTTGAAAAGTTATAAGTGTTTTACAGTACGTACTGTATATCTCAGTGTTGATGAGCACCTTTTCTTGCATTTGTGAATATATGTGTAAAACAATAGCAGCTGCTCCAAAATTACAAGGAAAACTACTTCCTCTAAAATGCCACTGAAGGTTTCATGAAGTATCTACTGTTGTATTGTTTTTAACAGACAAAGAAGGTGCTGTAACATGTTTAACGTCATGGGTAGATCGTTCAGAATCAGAAATAACTTCTTACAGGTCAATACCGTAAAATCCACTGTAGAACAGCTTCTCTGGATTAGAATACACTCCGGCTTTAGCAGGAAGGTGAGATGTTTAGTGAACAAATGCAAAACAAACATTCCACCCCTGGATGCTGCATGATGACTGGAGAAACTGCCAAAGTGGCTGTAATTTTTGTTTTATTGACAGCAATACCAAAATTTTTAAGTTTAGATCAGTGCTTCGCAAATAGTGGGTCGCACCCCCCTTGGGGGGGGGGGGGGGGCAGCGTGATGCCGGGGGAGCGCGTATGACTCTGGGGAACATGGTTTTCTGGAATAGTGTACAAAAATTAAGTGTAATTGCACCTCCACTCCACTCGTAGGCAGTGGCGCTCTGATTGTAGCACTATGATGCAGGGGTATTTCGCACGAGCAAACAATATGAAGTGCAGTAAACGACCCTTCAAGAAACAACACGAGAACATTTTCTAACAGGAACAAAGACAAAGGTGGAGACAGGCAGAGATATTGAGAAATAAATAAGTTGAGTAAGTTTAAATAAGGATGTATTTTTTATTTCAGTCACAGTAGTGCACTTTAAATCTTTTCTATTACAGATTTAAAAAAACAATGTTAATTAAGTTTTTCTTTATTGTAAATTGAACTATATTTCTTTCGTTTTTTTGTTTTTAATGTTAATAAAGATACTGTTATGTAGATGTGTACTAATAACAATTTTATAGACAAATAATACTATTTATAGTCACTCGCGGGGTTCGGTGGGGATGTTATTTTCTTCCTAGAGGAGGCGCCACAGAAAATACAGACGCTCCCTGACTTACGTTTTTAATTGGTTCCGGACGGCCGAACATAATTTGAAAGTGAACGTAAGTTGTTACAGTGACGTATGACACTCATACTGCATTATACATCCATAAATACCATTACCGTATCTCATAAAACACCCCTAAATCAATTATTATAAACATAACATTGTAAAATAATATCAAATATATCTAATAATATCAACATTAATTTCAAATAAATTAAATTCAAGCAAAATAATTTCAAATACCTGTAGATACATTTTAATCAAATTCACTCATCGAATATCAAATACAGTATCAAATATAACCTTTAACATTCTCTATGATGCGATCTTTCTGCCTGTAAGTGGTTCCGATGGTTGACGGATGGTGACTTTACATGAAGCTGAGCCGAGTCACTTTACATGAAGCTTAAAACAGCCAATCAACGCTTACAATATGTGAGGCATACAACACCGAAAGTAGTTTACTTTTTGTGCTTGAGACAAAGCGAAGAGTCACCAGCAGAGCGGAGAGTTCTCTTTCTTTTCTGGATTCGGGTTTCATTCATTTTACAAGTCTCTTTGCTTAACTGAGTATGCATGGTAGATTGCGCCGATCCGAGCAGATAGTTAATTCATCTCTGTGTATGAGACTTGCACCCATGCTAATAGGCCTACGCTTCTGACCAATCATATGTGCTTAGGGTTACAAAAGTCTTCAAAAACAGTGTAAACACAAAGATCACAGAGACGACGTCTTAACACAATGGTAACAGGCTATATATATATATATATATATATATATATATATATATATATATATATATAAAAAACAATGTACAGTATATATAACTGAACTGGGAAGAAGGAGGGGCACGTTCAGTCTGTAGTTTGTAAACAATGGACGCAGTGTCATTACGTCATTGCGTCATTACATCAGCATATTACGTAGGTACGTCTAAACTCAAAATTTGACAATTAAAAAAAAAACAAAAATGTAAAATGGGTGAATGTAAGTCAGGGAGTGTCTGTAATTGAGAAGCACTGGTTTAGATGGACGTGGATTTTTTTTTAACTGCTTGTACTGTACACTGTTTTGATGGAAGTCCATTTCTATCACTCATGGCAAAATCTTGTAATCCATAATTAAGGGATAGCTAAGTTATAATTATGAGTTAGTACGGCAGCATAATTATGAAACCTTAAGTCTAATATGAGATGCTGAGACATAATAATTAAATTATAAGTTATCTTAGTTTTTAAGTAATAATGCTGCTTTTTAAATCTTGTGCACAGCTGTGATGGCCTGGTGAGCTGTCCGGGGTGTACCCTGCCCTCACCCAAATTCGGCTGAGATGGGCGCCCACCTCCCCGCAACCCTGATGAGGTTTAAGTGGTTCAGAAAATGAATGAATGAATGAGCTTGTACACAGTACAGTGTATACTGTATACTGTTGATTAAATGCTTAAGGTAAAAAGTTCTTATCATTATAACATGCATTATCTTCATTTCCAAATGACTTTTTTTTTTCCCAAAATGCAATAAAACCCAAAATCGAGGATTATGTGAAACTTTATTTAAGCGAAAAAAGCACAAAGAAAATATTTTCAATACTTTTATTGACCAATTTAATCATTATAAATAGAAGACAAAATGAAACTTGATGACACACTTGTAACTTAAAAGAGAGAAAGAGGCATGTCTATAATTGTGGTACATAACTTTATTTTTAATTACACTTTGTAATTGTTTGGGAACTTTGAGAAATAATTGTTATGGATTGGCAACTGAAATTTTTGTCCATTCTTGCTAGATACAAGACTCCAACTGCCCAAAGGTCTCTAGTTGCTGTTGTCTGATTTTTCTGATTCACCATACATTTTTAGTTGGCGGTAGATCTGATCAGACAGCAGGCTTTTTCACCTTTTGTTGATATTAATCTGATATTCTTTCATAGCGCAGGAAACTTCTTGTCCATTTTTACAAAAACAAGCCGAAGTAGGGACTCATTTGACAACAGTGCATGATTCCATTGCCATTTTGTACATCCGAGATGAGTCTACTTCTAGAAAACATGCTGGCACCAGCCGAGTATAGAGCAGTGGTGGTCTGGTGGTAAAAGGTGCTGGATCACTGATCCTGAGGTTGAGGGTTCGAGTCCCACTCTCCATGGGTTGTCACTGTCCCCCAGTGCAGCTAAATGGGTTATCAAAGGCCAGCCATGTCTCTCAGTGTTTATGGTATGAGGCATGTAAAAGAACCATTGCTGACTGTCAACAAGAGTAGGCTGCATAGCTGTCAACGTGTTTCCGCCCTGCAATGGCCTGGCGAGCTGTCCAGGGTGTACTCTGCCCTTGCAAGGAGTTGGCTGGAATGGGTGCCAGCCTCCCCGTGACCCTAATTAGGATTAATCCTTTAACGCCCAAATTATTTTTTGTAGTTAAAAAAAAAAATTATATCACTAGTTTTTCCTAATCAAAAGGCCCAAGGAAACACCCCAAACACATTTCTTTCAACAAAATTATAACACTACTACTGATAATAACATAATAATAACAAATAATAACACTCACAAACAGCACAATCCTGTGCACTCGAGGTCATCTCACAGCTGACTGAGGCACGTGAGACCAAGCTGTGTTGTATCGGGCGACACCACAAGTATAGAACACATTCTGAACGACAGCAGCACTGAGTACAATGGGTCTAGTAGTTAGCATTTTTGAAAGAGGACCATATGGTCCTGCTGGGCGTTAAAGGGTTAAGTGGTTACAGAAAATGAATGAATGAACCAACCGACTATATTTAGTGAAGGTTCTCTTAAACACTCCTGAGCCTATGTTTGTCAGAGTAGCAGGCAGGGTTGTACAATAAGAAGATATACATCAGATGACAAAACAAAAAGTCAATTGTGTCATGTTATTCTCTAAGCTTTATATCATTGTGTTCCAAAACAGATTCTGTATGGGAATATTTTCTGATGGTTAGTTTTCAGATGGTGTATTTGGGATTTGCACTCAGATATCTATGACTGTGGTGTAAGTCTGACCTGCCCAAGGTCTACTTTTATCTTCATCTTCTGCCTGCAACCTTCATGGAGAGGCGTTATAGAAATGTTTAGAAATGTGTCAGCATTGACTTGATTTTTTAATTGCAGATTATATGTTTTATTTGAAATACTGTATATCATTAATCCCATAAGGGGAAATTAGACTCTGCGTTTAACTTTTCCAAAGCGTTTGCACACACTTGCAAACACCCACACGCCCATACACACACACACACACACACACACACACACACACACACAAAGAAGTGATACATTTAGATTAGAGGCTGCTTTTTTCTTTGACTGAATTACAGTTAAACTCAGTGCTTAAAGACCCAACAGTGGTAGTGTGGTGGTATTTGGGCTTGAACCACCAACTTTCAGCTCAGAGCCTTAACCAATGAGCCACCACTACTACAGTGTGACTATGTTAATCCCTGAATATGTACACTGGGTAGTATCCACAGCTTATATACTGCCACTGGCAGATGAGAGGGATGAAAGAGAATTATAATTACATGCTTAGATGTGAATAAGAAGATAAGAAGAAGGCCTGTCTGTAGCTACTATTGCCTATCTAAATTCCTTGTTGTTTTTTCTGACTTCATGCATATTCATAACAGTGTTAATTGCACATATAAAGCATACCAACATAAAGTGCTTTATATTAACAGATTGCATCATCACTTAATGAGAAAAACCCAACTTTAAGACTTTTGCATAGCTGAAAGTATCTATATATCTGTGTAGTCCTATCGGTTATGTTAGTGTCTCCAGTTGAATCTGACTCTTGTTGATTCCATTCTCATATTTCATTTCTTGGCAGATTTTTATAGGATAGGTTAACAGCCCTTTTCCTTGACTCCACAGAAACTGGTATTCCCAGGTGCTCTCCCATCCAATTACTAACTACATCAGAAGAGGGTTGGACCTCCACGTCGTAAATTGAGGTGTCCTATGTGTAATTATGGATAAATGGATCAGTCACAGTCAGTCATTCATTCATTTGCTAAACTATTTATAGCTATTAGGGTTACAGTGAGGTTGGACTACATTTCAGCTGACTCTAGGCAAAGGCTGGGTACACTTTGAACAGCTTGCCAGTCCATCACAGGGTCAACACACACACACATGTATACACGCACACACACACACACACACACACACACACACACACATATACACACAAGGACAATTTGGAACATCCAATCAGCCTAATGTGCATGTCTTTAGAACTATGGAAGGGAACCGTAGTACCCAGAGAAAGCCCATTCAACCACTGGAAAAACATGCAAATTCAACACTGAAACACTTTTGCGGATTCCAGGACTTAGACCCAGGACCTTCTTGCAGTAAGGCAGATGTTCTAACTACTGTGCCACTGTGGTTCCCAGATCAAAGACATACTAAAGAAAAAACTGAAACCATGAACACAATGACTGAGATGATTCTAGGCAGGTGTACAGCAATATTTTGGGATAACATGGCATTAAGAAAAATGTAGGTCTTTGGGCTCCTTACTTGGTCATGGATAGCAAAATTGACACTCACAAAATCTTAATGTGAACATCAGTGCAATATGTCTTTTTCAATTACATAGCCAAATAAGTTACATTTCCAATGATTCCAAACCATGTAAAAAAAACCCAAACCTACAAACGTAGAAAACGTTCACCCGACCACTTTCAAGGTCAAGGTCTCATTTCAGAAACCTTTCTACAAAGTTAACGCAGTACTGCTCATTCCAGTTTTCTCAATATGCACTTATTTTCTTATTCATATTTTAGCCATTGCTTAACATGAGAGACTTGCAAACTTGAATTGAGGGGAAGCTTTGACCTGTACCTGTGTCCTCCTATATGCAAATCATGACAAGGAGCATTGATTAAAGTAATATGGATTTATGTCTTTGGGAAATTCAGTAAGAAATTTAGGTTCATATGTTTGTAAATCAGTGTGATATATCAGGAAAACCAAAAGAAAGCAATATTGTACACAGATTACTGTGAATGTTAGTGCAGAACAAGATCATTCTGTAAATAGCTATATGCTCTTTTTCCCCCTTTTGTAATGCCTCTGTATGTACAGTGAATATTCTATGAACATACATATTCTATATTTAGTGTTTCTTTCCATCAGTGTTGGCCTAAAAATATCCACAGACCTTTCTTTCCTCATTTGAAGAGCAATTGTTCATAAATCACTACTCTGGTAAATGTTAAAGGTTCTTTCGATGGCCTGGCAAGCTGTCCAGAGTGTACCCCGCCCTCGCCAGAGTCGACTAAGATAGGCGCCAACCTCCCTGTGACCCTAATTAGGATTAAGCAGCTTAGCAAATGAATGCATGATTGTTTAAGATTCCAATTCTTCATTTAATGAAAGTATCAAAATACAATCAGCCCCCAATTTACGAAGACCCCTTTGTATGAAATTCCCAGATTACAAAAAAAATTTTCTTGAGTTTCCATCCCCGAAATACGAAACAACCCCCTCTTATGAAAAGAAATTCAAAATTCAAACGCGCCAATCAAAATTTCAAACAACACGCGATTTGCTCACTCATTGGCTCTCTCTCAACATCCCGCCCTGCTGGCCTCCCAGATAGAGACAGAAAGAAGCTTCACTCTTAAGTTTTTAGTTTGTTTTTTTTAAGTTGTTTTAATTCAGTAAATGTTTAATAAATGGAATTTGGAATTCCGATCCCTCAAGGAATCAAATTAAAGTTGAGTTTGTCAAGCAAGGAATGTGCTTTGAATTCCATGTCTTGTGGGCGTGGCCCACAGCACGCGCGCGAGAGAGAGAGAGAGAGAGAGAGAGAGAGAGAGGGAGAAAGCGAGAGAGAGAGAGGTGTGTGTGTGTGTGTGTGTCTGTGTGTGTGTGTCTGTGTGTGCATTAATAAAAATGTTTAATAATGGTTTAATTAATAAATATGTTAATAAAATGGTTTAATATGTTAATAAAATAGTTTAATGGTTTAATAAATAATTTTTTTTTACTTTTAACACATATTTCATACAAATTTGGTTTACTTTTATCATTTTTAAAGGGTTTATGTGGTTTATCCAGTCCAAGGACTGGAGACTTGGAACGAATTAGGCATTTAACATGTAAGATGCGACCCCTACTTACGAAATCCCCTCAATACGAAAAGGGCTCTGGAACGGATTACTTTTGTAAATTGGGGGCCGACTGTATAAGAATATCAGCAGACACACAACCTTTTGCAACATTTCTACAATGTTATATAAAATCATAAGTTGGTTGGTTGCAAAAATGTTATCTGAACATTGTGACAATATTTACCCATAAAGTTAAATGAGAGCATGTACAGTATATAATTTTTATGTACAACATTGTTTTTATGTTGCCAAAATGTTGTACACATCCAGGCACCCAGTACAGAGCCATCAATCGTGGAACACAGACTGTGCACATCCATACTGGGGTTTCCTTTTCTGTAAAATCACACAGGCACTGAAAATAAAACCCACAGTACACATGCGTACAATGCTTACAAATTTCTGTAAAATCTTCTGGAAACATTTGAGATATGTAGTGAAAATGTTACCTGTAACATTTCAACAGTGTTTTTGGAAGTCTACAAATAACATTAGTGCAACTTTTGTGCAACGCTGTAGCTGCATTCTTAAAACATACAGTTGTTAGCTGGAATAATTCATGGTAGAAGAAGATTTCTAGCTGAAATCACATACTGGTTATTAATGCCAAATGATCCCCTTTGCTTCTAATCCCATAAATGTTTGTTAATATGATACCAGCTATTCTAATGATATCAGCAAGGCTTTATTCCATAATTCAGTCTGAAAATGAATCTTGGTCATACTAGGTCACATTCTTAATATTCGTTCAGTTTGAGTTTTGTATAAACAACTTCTGATACAATTCCAGGTTATGAATTTTGAGAAATTCAGTAAAATATTTTGTAAAAAATGTAGTAAGGAGAAATTGAAGAACTATAAGGTGAAAGAAAGTAAATTATTGACAGGTGAAAACCCAGTTAAAGAAGGAAGAAATTAGTTGTTCTTTGCCATCGTTTCATAGCTCAGCATCTCCCTCAGCAGCTTGACATCATTTTCACAAACTCTGCAAAAATAAAAAGCAAAAAAATGATCCTATGTTCCATTTACAGTCATCCGGTAATATAATATTATTACTGTAGTGTTATTTCACACCTTCAAAGTCTACAGTTCCATCACCGTTGCCATCAACCTCTCTAACCACTGCATCTATCTCTTTGTGGTTCATACTTTCCCCCAACAGCTTATTCATAGCCAACTTAAGCTCTTCTGTCGTGATCTCTCCATCACCATCCATGTCAAACTGCAGTAGAAAAACAGGAAATTAAATAATACGATATATATATATATATATATATATATATATATATATATATACATACATACATACATACATACACATATATATATAAAAAAAAACAGTCAATTATGGTGATCTAAGTTCTAGTGAATTTTCTGAGTTGGAAAGTATACAGTGGACCACAGCTTATGCATACTGGGTGCTGATTTACTATTACAATTGTGCTCATTGGTGTTTAGACCTGAGGCATGGAAGTAAGTACAGATATTAGGACTACTGAATGAGTTGTAGTACTCACTTTTAAGTACAGTGGTACCTCACTTTACGAAATTAATTCGTTTCAGCGCCTTTTTCGTTATCTGCATTTTTCGTAAATTGAACCACATTTTACATGTAAAATGTGTGATTCGTTCCAAAGACCCCAATACTACCCCATAAACCCTTTAAAAATTATAAAAGCATACCTTTTAAGACCTGCTTCAATATCGTACCGATGGAAGATGGGTTTGGCCATATTCCTTTGTGATATCACTCGAGCCCGTTTCTTCTTCTCACTCACACCGGAAATCGCGCGCGCGCGTGTGTGTGTGTGTGTGTGTGTGTGTGTGTGTGTGTCTGTGTGTGCACTTGTGCGTGTGTGTGTGTGCGCGTGTGTTGACCATGTCTTCTTAGCAGAGTTATAATCTTACAAATGTTTATGGAAGGTTAAAAGCCTGAGTCAAGAAATAAAGCATGAAACAACAGTAACTCTGTCCTTTACTCGAAAAGCATCATGGTAGATGAGCTACATAATAGCCAATGGAAGGGAGCTGTGTCATCCGTCCTAGCTAATGGGAGGCCAGCAGGGCAGGATGTTGGGAGATAGCCAATAAGAGGGAGCTCCGTCATCCCTCCTAGCCAATGGGAAGCCAGCGGGGCAGGATGTTTGAACTTCATTGATGGGAGAGCAGCTCGAGCATTATTTAAATGTTTGAATGGCGCGTTTGAATGTTTTAATGGCACATTTGAATTTTTAAGATGGCACGTTCGTAATGTGAACTTGTTTCATATCCAGAGACAAAAGTTTTAGAAAAGATGCGTTTTGTAACCTGCATTTTTCATTTGGAGAGACTTTTGTAACGTGAGGTACCACTGTACTATAAAATGGGGAAGTTAGAATAGGACATAAGCTAAAATTTAATGTGCAGTAGTATCTGTCGAGTGTGCCTTGAAGAACTATGAAGGCTTTTCCCTTCAGGGGTCGCCACAGCGAATCATCTGCCTCCATCTCTACCTATCCTTTACAACTTCTGCTCTTACACCAACGACCTTCGTGTCCTCCTTCACCACATCCATGAATCGTCTCTTTGGTCTTCCTCTAGGCCTTCTGCCTGGTAGTTCAAACTTCAGTATCTTACTACCGATATACTCACTATCCCTCCTCTGTACATGTCCAAACCATCTCAATCTAGCCTCTCTGACTTTGTCTCCAAAACGTCTTACATGATCTGTCCCTCTGATGTACTCATTCCTGATCCTATCGATCTTCGTTACTCCCAAAGAGAACCTCAATATTTTCATCTCTGCTACCTCCAGCTCTGCCTCCTGTCTTTTCCCCAGGTCCACTGATTTTAAACCATACAACATCGCTGGCCTCAACACCGTCTTTCATTTTTGCCGATACCCTCCCATCACACATCACACCGGACACTTCTCCAACCATTCCAACCTGCCTGCACACGCTTCTTCACCTCTTTTCCACATTCTCCACTGCTCTGGATTGTTGAGCCTAAGTACTTAAAATCTGCCACCTTCCTTATCTCTGCTCCCTGTAACCTCACTGTTCCTCTTGGGTCCTTGTCATTCATACATATGTATTCTGTCTTACTGAGACTAACCTTCATTCCCCTCCTTTCCAGGGCATACCTCCACTTCTCTAGATTTTCCTGCACTTGTTCTCTGCTCTCACTACAGATCACAATGTCATTTGAAAACATCATAGTCCATGGGAATCTTGTTTAACCTCGTCTGTCAGCCCGTCCATCACCATAGCAAACAAGAAGGGGCTCGGAGCTGACCCTTGATGCAGTCCTACCTCCACCTTGAACTCTTCTGTCACGCCGACAGCACACCTCACCACTGTCTTACAGCTCTCATACATGCCCTGCACCACTCTAACATACTTCTCTGCCACTCCAGACTTCCTCATGCAATACCACAGTTCCTCTCTCGTCACCCTGTCATATGCTTTCTCCAGATCCACAAATGCACAATGCAGCTCCCTCTGACTTTCTCTGTACTTCTCTATTAACATCCTCAAGGCAAACACTGCATCTGTGGTGCTCTTTCTTGGCATGAAACCAAACTGTTGTATACAGTTGTATTCCAAACTCATGTATACAGATTGTTTTGTGAATGGAGTAGGAAATTGTAAATTTCTCTTTTCTTACCACTAAATAAAAACTAACATATCCATTCTAGACTAGACAAAAGTGTTGTCAAAATCAAGTAACATCAAATTCTAAAAGTAATTATCA
Source organism: Plotosus lineatus (assembly GCA_024760905.1). Lineage (NCBI taxonomy): Eukaryota > Metazoa > Chordata > Actinopteri > Siluriformes > Plotosidae > Plotosus > Plotosus lineatus. The sequence continues at coordinate 28,368,231 of CM045730.1, forward strand.
AATCAAAGTAATTAGTATTAAATAATTAAAAGTGCTGTTCAGGGTGTACCCCACCCTCGTCAAGAGTCAGCTGAGATGGGCGCCAGTCTCCCCACGATCAAGTGGTTCAGAAAATGAATGGATGAATCATTAAAAGTGCCTGATTATGCTTAAAATGCAGATTTTAAAATAGCTTTTAGGCAATTTATGGCCAAAGATTCACTAAAATATTTTGCAAAAACTGTAGAAACCTTCAAAAACTCCTAAAAGCAAGGGAAAATAACATGCAAGCAGTAGTAAGAAATTTAAGACATTTATAGCATTTAGCAGATGCGCTTATTTAAAGAGACTTACTAGAGGCTTTAAAATCATCATCAGTGAATATGTTCTTATATGTTGTTAGAACACAGACTAGTATACTGTCAGTCAAACACAGTGAGTAGGTGTTATATGCAGGTTTTTATTTATGTGCGTATAAAGCATAGTGCTAATCTAAATACTGCAGAAAAAAGGTAGATTTTCAGCCATCATTTGAAGACACCCAGTGAGTCAGCTGTTCGAACATCAAAGAGGAAGTTCATTCCACCACCTCGGAGCCAGAACATATAAGAATTTAGATGCATTTTTTTCTCTTATCCCGTGGGAGGAGGAGGGACCAGTCTTGCAGTGATAGAGGTTTCGAGTGAAGGTGGTGCAGTGCGATTTATGAAAGCTCTGAGGTAGGAAGGAGCGGGGTCATTTTCGGCTAATGCAATGCTAATGCATCTAATGCAAGCAGCTACAGGAATCCAGTAGAAGGATCATAATGGCAGTGTGAGAAAATTTGGAACGGTTGAAAATAGGACATGCAGCTGCATTCTGGATCGGTATGCCAAATCAAAAAGTACACCTGCAAGGAGTGAGTTGCAGTAGTTTAGTCTTGAGATGACAAAAAATTGACCATCTCCACCATCTCAGTCTCTCCTTTTCTTCGCCAGGTTGTCTTTGGCCTGCCTCTCTTTTTTCCTTGAGATGTCCACCTCAGTGTTACTCTATGGATGGTATCTTCTTCTTTTCTAAGCATATGTCCCAGCCATGAGTCTCCTCTGCTTTATCTCTGTAACAATATCCTGGGACAGGGTCAGTGTGTAGAGATCTTAGCTTGAGAAGGTATTTGGCCAAAACCCTCTACATATTTTTCAAAGTCACCTATTGTGGAATGTGGCTAGTCTATTCATATTCTCTTTAACTACCCTCCAGCATTCAGATGCATAAAGCAAAACAGACTTAACACTGCTATTATATAGCCTAATTTTATATACAATATATCTTGCTCTTCCAGAAGGTATTCAATCTCCAAAAAGGGCATTCCTTGCTTTACTAAGTCTTGCTGTTATATCCTTCAGGAATCCACTCTGTCTCCTGATGACAGTGCCTAGATAGATAAAGTCTTCCACTTCCTCAATTTGTTCTCCATTGATTGTAATTGGAGCTTGTTTTTTGGTGTTAATACATATCAACTTGGTCTTGTTAGTGCTGATTTCAAGGCCTGTGCACTTTGCTTTGGTGTTGAGCCTCTCTGTTTTGGTTTACATATGGCCATGATTGGAAGACAGCAGTATATAATCATCATAGTCCAGATCTTCTAGACATCAGTGTTCACTTAAGCCCTCTGGATACATCAGATGTAACTTCTCTCATTATCCAGTCCACAACAATGAGGAACAGGATTGGTGAGAGGATGCAACCCTGCCTTACCCCAGTTTCCACTGAGAACCAGTCTGACAAGTTGTTTCACAGAACAATATTGCACTCAAAATGTTCATAAAACCAAATAATCACATGCACTATTTTGTCTGGGATTCCATAGGATGACAGAATTTTCCATATGGTGGTCTTGTGGATGCTGTCAAAGGCCTTGGTGAAAACCACAAAATTGGCATATAATGGGGCTTTCCGTTCCAGGCATTGTTCTATGATGTTGCAGAGGACAAATATTTGGTCTGTATAGCCTTCCCCTTCCTGAAGCCTGCTTGTTCTTGCCTCGGTTTTCCATCAATGGCTTTGTCAATGCGATCAAGGAGTACCCTACAAAACACTTTACTGGGAATTGACAGTAATGTGATTCCATGCCAGTTGTTGCAGTCTGCTACTTGGATGTTTTTGGGCAGTTTCACAATCAGTCCTTTAGCCCAGTCTTCAGGGATGGTGTTGCTTTCCCAGATGTTACTGAAGAGATCTGTTAGCACCTTTTAACTGGTCTGGATGTCAGCTTTCTGCATTTCAGCATGGATGGAGTCAATGCCTGCAGCCTTGCCACTCCTCATAGCTCTAATTGCTTCTTGCCTAGTTGGAACCCCTGTGCTAATGTCTAGTAGCTCTCCAGGTGGATGTATGTTGGCATGCAGTTCTGGTTCCAGTCTGTTCAGAATGTGTTTGAAGTGCTGGACCCATCTTGCTGCTTGTTCTTTCTCAGATGTGAGAGGCTTCCCTTCCTCATCCATTACAGGGACTCCAAGGTTTGCTCTAAGCCCACACAATTCCACAATGTTCCTGTGTAGCTTGAGTTTAATGATAGCAAGATGATGGTCAGTGTTTGTATCTGCTCCCTGATAGACTCTCACATCAGCCAATGGCCTTCTCCACTTGTTGATTAGGATGTGGTCAATTTGGTTGGCATCCTTACCATTTGGTGACTTTCATGTGAGTTTGTGAATTTCTTTATGTGGAAAGATGGTCCTCCAATCACAAGATTGGCCTCTAAGTTTGTTGTTTGCTGCTTCTGTTTCTGTAGCGGTTACAGTTTTTATTAGGCTAGGCTGTGAGCCTAGTGCATAATACTTCCCCAATTTACCCGGGCTTGGGACCGACCTTGGCTGGGTTATTCAAGTGACCTTGGTGGGAAGAAATCAATGAATCCTTTGGACCCCAAAGAGGACAAATTGACATGATCAAGAAAGATTAGTGATATGAGAAGAGAAGGACAGGCTTCATGCAGTGCCTGAAGTGGAGATCACAGAGTTGTCCAAGGAGATTGTAAGATCTTGATGTAGGGATGCATCAGGTAGGATGAACAGCACTTCAGTCTTGTTGGGATTAAACTTCAGCTGGTGAGCTGCCATCCATGAGGAAATAATTCCCAGACATGCAGATTTCTGGGCAGAAACAATGTCTGAAGGAGGAAAAGAGAGAGCAAGTAAGTGTCTTCTATACGCTAGTAGTATGAGAACCACTGTAAGGATATGATGTCATCGATGGACAAAGTATAGAGAACTTTCAGAAGGTCTTGCGTGTTAGTGGTTGTGTAGGGGGGGAAAGGATCCTTTCGCAGACCAAAATGATGAAGAACACAAAAGTTCATTAAACACGCAAACACTCCAAAAATCATGGTCAAAAAACAGGCAATGGTCAGAGCATTCCAAAAAGGCCAAACAGAAGGCAAGGCAGAGATATCCAAAATCAAGAGGCTAGCAAGAGTGGTCAAAGAACAGGCAGGGTCAAAAATGACCAGGCAACAGATTTATTAAGGTGGAAAGGCTCCAGCGAAAACTCTGGCAAAGGGGAAAACTCTAGCAGAACCTTGTGGCACAATCTGGCAAGTGGTTGGAAATACTGGGTTTAAATAGACAGACTACTAAGGCAGGCAATGAGACGCGGGTGAGCAAAATAATGAATATATGGAAAGCCAAAGAGGACATGACAAACAAAAAACAAAAAGGCACAGGATACCAGGAAATAAACACTAATCAGCAGAAGTAATAACACTTGAGCGTCTGCAGTATTGGTGGAAGAAATTGGATCCAGTGAGCAGGTGGTAGGATTGCACGATGAGATGACTTGCTGGATGTCTTCTTTTGTGAGATTGAAGAAATCCACAAAGGAAGGAGAAGTGGAATCTACACTGTGTAGTATAGGAGTTGGGGTGGAAGTAAATGGCTGACAGACTTGTATAATCTTCCCATCAAAGAAGTCAGCAAAGTCTTCAGTTTTCGGGATACTACATCGCCTTTACCAGATCCTTATTCTGTAGGCGTAGAAGGTTGTGGACATTTCCTATTACAATGTTCTCTGGTAGTTACTCATTTTCTCCTTCCTCAAAGAATTTAAAAGGACTTTTGACCATCCTCTTAAGGCAAGCAATGCAGCCAAAACGTTGTTAAACATGTTATAGGGGAATCAGCGTGTGGTTGAATCAGAATCCTTGTTGCAGAGACCGATTGGGCATCATACACTACTGCGGCTCCCTTGCTATATATCATGTTGCATGATACTGCAGTTCACATCAAAAAAAAAAAAAAAACATGCTTTTTTTATGTGTGATTTTTTTAAAAAGTAAGTGCTTCTGTGTTAAGGAAGGAGGTTTCATATTTCTGAAAACCCTACTTCTGCTCAAAAAAATAATTTGACAATGACATATAAACTTCACACATCATATTCTTATAATCTCAATCCTGCATTCAGGAAGTCATCTTAAGCAGGCTCTTAACCTGTTTATGAATTATTTTTCCTACATAAACACTTTATATACACCATCTCAAATACTTGCAGGTTCTTTACTGACCTGTTTAAAGGCATCTCTCAGCTCTTTCATACCAATCATCCCAGCTGTTTCCGCCAGGAGTTTTGGTGTCATAAGTTCAACAAAGTCTTCAAAATCTACCTGTCCTCCCACTGCAAAGCAAAAAAAAAAATCTATGAAAATGAATTTACCATTCATTCAGTCATTCATTTTTGAACTGCTTAAACCTAGGGTCACAGGGAGGTTGGCACCCATCTCAGCCGACTCTGATTGGGGGCGGTGTACACCTTGGACAGCTTGCCACGCCGTCACAGGGAATTGTAGCATACAATTGTATTTTAATAAAAGCAAAATAACTTTTAAGAAAATATATAACTTGGATTGTAACGGTTATACAAGGAATTTTTTAAAATTCTATTTCAGTAAAAAAAAGTGCTGCAAAATAATTATATTAAGTAACAAATCTATTTTGATCTCCTGGGTTCGATTCCTGGGCTTGGGCTTTCCGATGTGGAGTTTGCATGCAATCCCTGTGCTCATGTGGTTTTCCTCCGAGTACTCCAATTTCCTCTCACAGTCCAAAAACATGCACAGTAGGCTAATTGGCTGTTCCAAATTGCCCATATGTGTGAGTGTTATTATGAATGATTGTGTGAATGTTGGCCCTGCGATGGCTGGTGAGCAGTCTCGAGTGTACCCTGTCTGCTGAGATGGGAGCCAGCCTTCCTGTGACTCTAATTAGGAATAAACAGTTCAGAAACTGAATGAATGGATCTATATTGATCTACTTATTTATTAATGATGCAATTAGCATTATCTTATTCTGCTTATTGCTGATATCTCCAACTCCCTGCATAATCTTCCTGTAGCAGTCTGCATTAATTCACAGCAGGGATGACTACCTCCAGACATGCAGACTACAATTCTTAGAATGCATGGCCACATGCATGACTGCAGCTTGTCGACGCTAACAAGTGCTAATGATGTCTAATCAGCTGGATACTATAAAGAGACACTATTTTGTCCTCTGCATTGTGAGGCATTGCCATCTTTTGTCAACAGTTGGTCTGTCAGTTTGAACACTAACATATTGGTTTTCTCTTATCAATATCACCTGTTTGTTTCTTTGTTTATGTCAGTTTGTTATCTTACTTTGCCTTTACTTTGTTTAGCCTGTTTTGGGGTTATTGTTTACTTGTAAATTGTAAAGGGGCCCATTCACTTCCTAAGTATGTTATGTTAACGTGAAATACAGTGTTATCTATTGAAAAAAAATGGAATCACCCACAATTTCTTTCTGAAACTATTTTCTTACTCCTGTACAGACGTGTGAATTCTCTCTGGATTGGGTGTAATGATATTATGAATGTCGAACCACATGATTCTACTATTAGGATTGCAAGGTTATCTTATCCGGCACGGGGTACCATGATATTAGTAAACATTTTCATCCCTTTTATTTCTCTTAAAATTGTATCTCGGACCTTTTTGTTATTGTAAATAAACAAAGAAACAGAACAAGATGTAAGACAGGTGGATAAGAGATACTAAACCCATGAGCTGGGCGATTTCACTTGGACTCTTTTGTATTCCGTCCAAATTTAACTAATAATTGAAGATTAAACACATGGACTATTCTTTAGTTAAGTGTCCTTTTCTTTTAGGTGCCTTGAGTTTAGTTACATTTTGTTTGCCTGATTTTTTTTTTTTAATTACCCCTTGCATTTAAATTTTTTGAACCTGATAATTACCAGACTTTTTTGTTTTAAATATGAATATTGAAATTGTTTTAATCCTTCAGTCACATCAGTGTATTTTGGTATTACAACAGGTAAACTTATTAGATGTGGATGCGTTTCATTTTCAGCATTAATAAATTGTTGCCAGTAAAAAATTATTATTACATTTCAAGAGTATAATTTGAGAAAATTGTCAATAATTTCTTAATTCATTTATAATAATCCATATTCCAGATATTTTCATTTGATATTTTCACATTTCTATTCAATAGATATTAAAAAACACAAAGATATAATAAATAATTTACAATTCATATTGATATTCTGGCCTAGTTCAATCAATTCCATCTCTGTAGGCATGTAACCCATAGTTCTCATCAGGTTGCCGAGATCTTTACAGCTGATCAATCCATCCTTATCCTTATCAAACTCTTCAAATGCCTCGCGCAGCTCTGCAATGACACACAACGACAAATGATAACTGTTTAATTAAATCTTTTACAATAAAATAAGAAGAAAAATAGAAAGAGTAGCCATTACTTCAGGGATAAAAATGTTAATAAACGTAAAAAAAAAAAAAAAAAAAAAAGCATTTCTGGACTGGAGTAGATTATATGTGAGATACAAGGCAGAATGTTCATCATTTTCATCATAATGTCCTGTAACCGCTTAATCCTAATTAGGGCCGGGGAAGGCTGACCCCCATCCCAGCTGACTCCGGGTGAGGGCAGAGTACACCCTGGACAACTCGCCAGGCCATCGCAGGGCGGAAACACGCTGACGGTTATGCAGCTACTCTTGTCGAAAGTCAGCAATGGTTCTTTTACATGCCTCACACCATAGACAATGAGAGACATGGCTGGCCTTTGATAACCCAGTTAGCTGCATTGGGGGGGGACAGTGACAACCTTGAGGAGAGTAGAGCTTGAACCCCCAATCTTAGTATCAGTGATCCAGCACCTATACCACTAGACCACCACAGGCAGAATGTTAAATCTGATAACTTTTTAACAATAAACTGCTGACTTTAGCAAAGGTGCAAACACAAATTCAACAAATGAAGCCAAATCATACATACTGTAGTACTACGTAAAGGTCTCGCAAACATTCTATCAATACAGTATATGTAAGAAATAGTATGAAATAACCTCCCAGTGACCATAATTAGGATTAAGCGGTTACAGAAAATGTACAAAAGTATGAAATAACATGTTACTGCCTACAGTACACATATGTAAATATGCTGGTAGGTTTTACTAAGAATATTGGTGACATGGCCATACACCACAAAAATTAAATCTAATACAGTATTTCTTACATTTTTATCCAAATATACGAAATACATACTTGATGACTGATGATAATAAAGTTCATTCACTGTAATATGTCAGTTCAGATTTTTTTTTTTAATTTTCAGCTTTAGAAAAGTGATAAATGGCATAACATTCATTCTAAGTATTGTATTAAAGTAAAATAACCTGAAATCTGGCATTTAAATTATGACTTTGTTTCTTTCTCTATTTGATTAGACGTTTCGTTAGTTAGAAAAACAGAGCAAGTAAACCTAAACAGTGAGGTAAAAATCGCAATTTTAGAATAAATTATGTAAGCAATAAAAGGCAAATATTCTTAAAACAATAAAGTAGTCTCTCACGTTCTCCTCTGGCATAGTATTTTAATTCCAAAGCAAAATCCAAAAGAATTTTTTGCTGGATATTAGATTTTAAAAATTGATAAGACAGCAAGTGGACTGCATTACTTTTTTACTGACAAATATGCTTCTGAAACATTACATATTTGTCATTTGTCATTTGTTGGAAACATTACATAGTTGGAAAAGTAGTCTTTTGAAATCTAAAATGCTTTGTTTTAATAGGGTAATAATGCATAAATCATAGATTCATTCCTTTTCATTCATTCATTCAATCATTCATTCATTCATTCAGTTATTTTTTTAAACCATTTAATCCTTAAAGGTTTGCAGGGAGGTTGGCACACATCTCAGCCGACTCTGGGCAAAGAAAAAGTACACCCTGGACAGCTCACCAGGCTATTGTCAGGCAAAAATGCTGAAGGCTATGCAACCTACTCTTAGCGAAGGTCAGTCATGGTTTTTTTATATGCCGCTCATCACAGACAGTGAGAGACATGGCCGGCCTTTGATAACCCAGTTAGCTGCATTGGGGGAAAGCAGTGACAACCCAGTGACAGTGGGGCCTTTTACTTTTACTACAAAAACAAATAGGGTGCCAAAGACTTTGACGCAGGACTGTGCTTGGACAGTGCTTGTTTCCCATGGTCTGGAGGCTCACCAAATAGCTTGAACGTTCTAGCCAGGTATGTATCTATTTTTCTTATATATTTATACAGAAGTGCTGCCTTCCATCCCCAGTAAGATGACAATGGAATATTACGTTGCACTGGTCAACAGACATATGTAAAAAAATAATAATAATAATAATAAATAATAAATATTATATATTTATATAGGGGCAGCGGTGGTCTAGTGGTATAGGGCGCTGGATCGCTGATCCAAAGGTTGGGGGTTCAAGTCCCACTCGCCACAAGGTTGTCACTGTCCCCCCCAGTGCAGCTAACTGGGTTATCAAAGGCTTGATGTCTGTCACTGTCTATGGTGAGAGGCATGTAAAAGAACCATTGCTGACTTTCGTAAAGAGTAGGCTGCAAAGTCGTCAGCGTGTTTCTGTCCCTTGCTAAAAAGGGTTGTGCCCCCCCCACCTCATGGCTGCATTTGTGACAGGAAGGGCATCCGACGTAAAAACCTCTGCCAAATCAAATGTGCGAATCAGATGATTCGCTGTGGCGACTCCCGAGTAAAAGGGAAAAAGCCGAAAGGAAGATATATATATATATATATATATATATATATATGTATGTATATATATATATATATATATATATATGTATGTATAAATTCAAATAGCATCTCAAATATCTCCTATGCCGAATAACTGCGGGTGGAGCTTATTTAATAATACAGAGAGATTCCACAGTACAGATGTAGTGGACTGAATTTTTAGTCAAAATATGAGCAGTGGAGGAGCCAATTCAGTGCAAAGTTTTTTATATCATGATAACAAAATTTATGTACGAGGTAGTATAAGGATTGTTTAAAATAGGGGTGTCAAACTCATGCCACAAAGGGCCAGGTGGATGCAGGGTTTTGTTTCAACCAAGTAGCAGCACACCTGACTTTGCTCATTTATTTGTGCTCTGTACAGAGACTGACCAATCAAGTGCCTGAAGACTCAAATAATTTGTTTAAATGACACCTATGGTTTAAAATAACTCAAACGAATTCTGAAGTCAGAATCGGCTTTAGGATCCAAATCAGTTCAACATTTCATTAAATCCCTTTATATTTATATATATATATATATATATACACACACACACACACACAAAGAAAATAGTAACGATAGTTTCTCACTGTCTATGCTGATAGACATATAAAAGAATCCACTGCTGAATTTCGTCAAGAGAAGGCCGTGTAGCTGTCAGTGTATTTCTACCCTACAGTGGTCTGGTGAGCTATACAGGGTGCGCTCTGCCCTTGCCCAGAGTCGGCTGAGATGGGCGCCAGTCTTCCCGTGACACTAATTAGGATTAAGCGATTCAGAAAATGAACGAATGAATAGTAACAATATTGCTAAGCAGTTATTAACAAGAGAGATACAAGTATTTTCACTAAGAGGATTTTTCTTCATTTCTGAGGAAGATCAGGGATAAATTCAGGGTTTTTAAAAAACAACAAAAGAAACCCAAACAAAAAAACTCAAAATCAAAATCTAATGAAACATTATCACTTTTAAGTATAAGCGATAAAATAACTGTCTGTCTACTCTGAAACAATGTCCATGCACAAGTTTAATGTATTTAGTCATTTATTTCCTGGAAATACGCTGGGCTTGTCGAATAGTACATCACGTGTGAGTTTGACACATACTGCATTGTTACACTTGTCTGTAAACAAACATAATGATAAAAATAGTAATATTTTCCTCAACTCAGTAAAAAGTCAGATACATCCAGTAACTAGTGCTTGTATTTCAAACACTTAATGGCATCAATCCACATTTTATGGGGTTTCTTCTCCATCAGTAATGTTTCGGAGACAATCACTAAAAATTTAGCTCCACTCTGACTAGCCTTGGGCAAAACAAATAATGTCCATGGGAATACGTGCATGTTGAGTTCTGAGTGTGTACACAGGTTTTGTGCGTGAACATTGCTGTTGGGTTATGGTGGGACGTAATATTTCATCATTGTTTTGCTGTGAATAAAAGATAGCATTTTTATTCTCAGATAATACTTTGCATGTCCCTTTAGCACTCACAAAGCTTCAAATCCTTTTTCATACCGTATAATAGTAAATGTAAATAGTTAGTAGATAGCAAAGCACCCCCAATTTTTGTATTTTCTCAATGACTTTTCTCTTCTGATTTAGTCATAGCCAGTTCTCTCCCATCAGCCATTATTACACGACCACCAGCAACTATGCACCAGCAATTATGCTCTCTACCTGCATCTTTATGAACTGCTGTGCATACTCCGGGGTAGCGTAAAACACTCAAAGGCAAAGTGTT
>CM045730.1:28384053-28389053 GCA_024760905.1 Plotosus lineatus
GTGGGCTGTTAGTCATTCAGGCAGGACATAGACAACGCCCATGATTTAGATGTGTTTTGAAGACCTACATCTTACGGTGGATTTACTCTGGAGTGGACTCATTTTTACTGTCTACTGAAAACAAACAAAGTACTTGATAGTGGGAGCTGGGGTGGTCTTCCTCACTGGCATGTTGTTCCACATTTAAATACTGTACAAAAATCACTATTAGAAGGACAGTGTAATACTATATTTCTATAGACTGCTCTACCATAATAAAAATGAAATCATATTTCTCAGAGACTCATATGATTTTTATTTATTCAGTTAATTTTATTCTAAAGTAGACTACTAGTATATGAATGAATGAAAGCGGTTAGCATAGTGATTAGCATGTCTTCCTCATAGATCGGTTCGAGTCCTAACTCGGGCAATACTGTGTGGAGTAAGCATGTGGATTTGTATTTGCCCTGCGGCCCCTGAGTGGTTTAGGTTGTACCCCACTTTCCCACAGTGTCGGCCAGAATAGGCTCCAGCTTATGACTGAGTGAGTGAGTGTGAACCAGAGTTATAGTCCTGTAGCCTTCCTCTCATCTCAAATCCAGTCTATTCATCCAACTCTGTAATCAACTGGATTCTTTTTCTCTTATCATCCTTTGTAAATTCTGATGTATGTCAAACTTCCAGGACCAATAACAGACAACATACTCAAACCAGTCAGATCTGGCGCCAACAGGCTTGCCAAGGTCAAAGTTACCGAGTTCATATCATGTATCTACACTGATATTTTCATGGAAATATGAACGGAAGTTCTTCCCCTGTATCAGGATTATTTTCAACATTTCACCACTACCACATGATTGGTTGACCGGATAACTTTTCAGTTGAACGAGCCAGTGAAAACGATAAAATAATATGCACCAGTGTACAGTACATATTAATGTGGCCAGTGAGAAGTTATAAGCTTTTTTTTCCATACAGAAAGAAGGCAGTGTCACTGGTTTTAAATAAAATGCATGCAATAAAAAAAAAAAAAAAACGATAAAGCTGCCATAAATGATTTTCACATCATAGGATTTTCCATTCTAATGTACTGCATCATGAAAAAACCTCACTGTGGACTCTCCTACCCTGACCTTCCATGTGTATGAGCCAAAATCGTCCTGCTTGGTTACATAAATGTATTACACTTCATTAATCCCTAGGTTTGGCCTTGAAGTCTATCTAATGCAGGTTTCATTATTATTTTGCATTCTTGTCCAACTACTGATGCCAAGACTGTGATGTGAATGACAGGTGAGATAAGGAAAAACCTAAGTGGGAGACAGGTAAGTGTGTGTAACAAAGCAATAATTGTGTAAGTATATTACTCAGTGTGGTGAACATGTGAAAAAATAACCTTTATAGGTCAGTTTCTTGGAATCACAACAATCAGCACCTCCAAGTCTGAAGCTATGGTTCTCAGCCAAAAAAGGGTGGAATTCACCTTCCGAGGTCCTGCCCCAAGTGGAGGAGTTCAAATACCTTGTGGTTTTGTTCACGAGTGAGGGAAGGATGGACTAGGAGATCAATAGGTGGCTCAGTGCAGCCTATGCTGTAAACTGGAGCTGGTCCCTGTCCATCATGGTGAACAGGGAGCTGCATAGAAGGCTTTGGGTAGTGACCGAAAGAACAAGATTGCGTATACAAGCAGGTGAAATGAGGTGGCAGGGCTTCTGGTTCTGCTTAGGAATAAGGTGAGAAGTTCTGTCATCTGGGAGGAGCTCAGTGTAGAAACACTGCTCCTCCATGTTGAAAGGAGCCAGTTGAAGAGGTTCAGGCGTCTGATTAAAATGCCTCCTGAACATCTCCCTGCTGTATTGTTTCAGGCATGTCCAACTTAAAAGCTCTCCAGAACACGTTCAAGGGATCATGTCTTTTGATGGTCTGAGAACGCCTCAGTGTGCCCTCCAAAATGATGGGTAACTATGAAATCATCTCTGGAACTCAGGTATGATGGTGTCCCCACTAAGTTTTTGGAAAATCCTTGCGTGATAATACTGTTCTATCATGATATATAAAATGCATTCTAAAGAAATGAGTAAATGTTCAGATAAAAAAAGAGTAATACAAACAAACATTCATTCATTTTCTGAACTGCTAATTAGGGTCGCAGGGAGGCTGGTGCCTATCTCAGCCAATTCTGGGCAAGAGCAAAGTACACCCTGGACAGCTAGTCAGGTCATCTCGGGGCAGAAATACACCGAGGTCAATGCAGCTACTCTTGATGAAAGTCAGCAATGGTTCTTTTACAGCCTCTCATCATAGACAGTGGGACACGTGGCCAGCCTTCAATAACCCCGTTCGCTGCACTGGTGGAAGAAAGAAAGAAAGAAACAAATACATAGCCCTGTGATGGCCTGACGAGCTATCCAGGTTGTACTCTACCCTGGCCCAGAGTCGGGTGAAAGGGGTGCCAGCACCCCTAGGACCCTAATTAGGATTAAAAGGTTAAGTAAATGAATGGATGAATGAATGAGCAAAAATAAATGACCGCGTACGTGTCGAACTACATTTCCCAGAGTTCCGTGCTGCGGATATTACGATTCACTTCCTCGTTACGTTTAAACTGTCAAAGGAATGGTGAATTGTTTGTATGGTTTTTTTTTCAATATTACACGGTAATATTATTTTATTGCATTATTTCATTACTAAAAAACACTATTACTTAAAGGTCTTGACAGCTAAAGTTTCAAAAATAATTTGTGCAATTTGTATTTATCGCACGTTGTAGGCTCGTAGTTTGTTTACATGCAGCTCGTCAATTGTATGTCATTCTTTTATTATTTTGCATTTACTATTAAATCACTATAAATGTTAACACTATAAGGTGCTACTTTGTTTTACTTTCACTAATAATCTTACAGAAAGATGTTATATTGTGCGATAAATCTCATATTATTTATTCAGGAGATCAGAAACAAATTTAATTTTATTCACTGATTTGAGGTTCTCCATATTCTAAAACTAATATCTGTCTCCATTTTCTTCACTGAACTGCAGTCCACTTCCTCTTTCTTTCATTCTTCCAACTTTCATGTTTAATCCTGATCAGGGTTGTGGTGAATCTTCAGTTCAGGTCTTTGCTCATGTTAACAATGTGCATTCCCTCAAAGCATCTTTACAAAAATATAGATTGGAAATCCAGACATAAACTTTAATTTGATAAATATAAAGGAGATGGTGATGGCAAGGAAAATAACCTGAGATAAAAATCTATGTAAAAATCTTGGCACCTATCCTGATCTGGATAGTGTATGATTATAGAAAATGCTAAACTTATAAAAGTTAGAAACATCTGGCTATTTACTGGCCACTTAAGTGTAATCAGACTATCAGATTAATTTCTGAAGGCCCTGGTTTTGAGTTTGTTTGCATGTTCTCCATGGGCTTGCATGGGTACTCAAGTTTCCTCTTACACTCTAGTATAGGCACCTTGGGACAATTGGCGATTCCAAATTTCCTCAAGGTAAGAGTGTGAATATTTGCATGTGTGTTTGCCCTGCAATGGACTAGTGAGCTGTTCAGTATGTACCGTAGCATCGCTTGAGAAAAGCTCAAGCCTTCCTAGAACCCTAGTAAGATGAAGCAATGAAGAGAATAAATGAATGATTTAATCGTAGTTTTAACTTTAAATTTGTTGTATTAAATTAATCCTGTTAATGTTTAATGGAGTTCAAGCTATTGCCAGCAGTTCAAGTTCTACCCAAAGACAACTCAAGAAAGGCCTTTCACAACCAACCTTATTGTTTCTGTGGGGTACCATCCTCAGAAATTTCATGGTGATTTTTTTTTTACTATCTTCAGCAATGATGAAAAAGCCAATCAGGTGTAGTACATCAGGCAGGAATGTGAGCTTATCCCCACTGAATGTGAGGCAGAAATACATCCTGGATGGGATGCCTGTCCATCACAGGGCACCTGCATTAACTGGGGGAGGATTAAAATTGAGTACATCACTGAGCCATTAAATCCATGCAAAACTCACTGTCTCCATAGAGAAACAAACACTGCAGCAGCACAGAGCAGTTTTACAGGTGGTCTCCGGCACACTACAGTATCCAGGTGAAAATTTCCCTCCCATAAAAAGAGTGTGGTTTGGTCTGAACAAATGGATTACGTTTGAAGCATGATCGGTATCATAATGAGTCATGTAGGTCTAGATCCACAGCTATGGAAGTATGTCCAGATCAGGAGCAGATTATTGAGGACTACGGTTTTCCTGTAGTGGTTTAAAAGTTTATACAAAAATAAAATGTTGATTTAGAAGATCCTCATCACAATATCCTATTTTACCAAAGCTGTCTTCATCTTGTGTTTTTCTGTAGCACCATGAGTGGGTGTGAAAGTGGATAAGACGGCCACACCGAGACACCTGGCCTCATCCAGTGATGGACGATTTCAGAAGAACTTACCACCGGCTGTGTAATGAAGCAGGTGTGGAGCCCCAGGAGTCAGTCGTGGCTCAGCTGCAGGAGGTTCGACCTGCAGTCGGTGGCAGTAAACTAGACCTGAGCGGCCAAAGCCTGACAGTGGAGTCCTGTTCTGTTCTTGCCAAGACACTTGAAAAAGACACGCTTTTCACTGAGCTCATCCTCAGTGACTGCATGCTTAGTGAAGAAGGTGAGTGATAACCAAGTGAAGATGCTGTGCACTGTGTATAATCAGTAATACAAGTAATACTTGTTAAGGCAGTCTAAGAGTACTAAATGAGGTCATAGTGCTGGCTAATTGTAAATAATAGCTATTCTGTGTTATTGTAGAAGTCATCCTGTGTGATACCGTTGAGTGCAAAGTCTGTACCCCTTTGTCTTTTCATAACAAAAAAAAAAACAGGACTATAGATTACTTTATTTAAAAAAAGGAAAGAAAATAGAACGGCAGTCCGTTTCAAGAAGCTAATAGGAAAATGAATATGTACAGCCCCTTGCGTAATTTAAATGACCCTAAGATAGCTGCCAGGTCGGTCTGTTTTTTGTTAG
>CM045730.1:28394053-28509053 GCA_024760905.1 Plotosus lineatus
ACAGAAACGCCCTCGCCAAAACAAGGACCCAAACCCAGAACTCGCATGCTGTCAGACAAACATGCTAATCACTACATGTCTATCTCACCCAGTGGTGAGGCAGCTGAATTAAAATGTAACTGATAACAGGAATGAATTATAGTTCTTTAAGCTTGCTCCCAAATTTATTTTAATTGTAGGAAATGTGCTGTGAAGCCACACTGTGACTTGTTTTATTTGAAAATAATAACAATAACTCTGTTTTGTGTCTGGATGCACCACACCACTCCTGGCTGTGCTTTATTTATAATTTTATGTGCTGTTGTTAACACCGATCTTTGATTTTTAGGAAAGTGTTCATCGAGAGGGAAAGCTTTTGAGAGAGGTGAACAGTCTGACTGAAAAGAATCATCAGCTGAAGAATAAGGTAGAGATCTTGAGGGGGCAACACTGAGTTTTAAATCTCATTAGGTCAGTGCTTCTCAAATAGTGAGGCGCCCCTGATGCCGGGGGGGAACCCTTGGGAAGATGCTGTTATGGAATAGTGTACGAGAATTAAGTGTAATTGCACCTCCACTCCACTACTTGGCAGCGGCGCTTTCATTGTCATGCTATAGTGTAGCGGTTTTTCACAAGAGCAAACGATATGAAGTTGCAATGAACAACACGGAAAAATTTCAACCAGGAACAAAGAGAAAGGTGGAGAGAGACAGAGATATTAAGACATAAATAAGTTGAATGAGTTTAAATAAGGATGTGTTTTTTTAAATTTCAGGCATATTGGTGCAGTTTAAATCTTTTCCGTTACAGATTTAAAAACAATGTTAATGAAGTTTTTCTTTATTGTAAGTTGAACTATATATATTTTTTGTTTTTAATGTTAATAAAGAGGCAATGTTATGCCGAGGTGTACGATTAATAATTTTATAGACAAATAGTACTATTTATAGTCGCTCCCTGGGTGGTGGGGGGGTGTGTGAAATGTTTTTTCTTCCTAGAGGGGGCGCCACAGAAAGTAATTGAGAAGCACTGCATTAGGTGAATAGATAGATTCAGACGGGCATGATGCGCAAAGAAAGTGGCGCAAAGAAAAAAACATGAGACCCTCACTATTTATTTTTGTACAAATGTGACCAATAGTCTTCTTCTTCTATGTATCAGTAAAAATTCCTCCTATTTCTGAAGAGTAATGTTGACTTTCTGGCATCATAGGCATGACCCCACCTCCATTTCAGAAAAAAAATGTCTGTTCAGTATACCCGTCTAACATTTCATTGATATACAGTCGGCCCTCTAATTATGAAATTAATCCGTTCCAGAGCCTTTTTCGTAACCTGGAGTTTTTGTAAGTAGAGGCGCATTTTACATGTACAACACGTGATTCGTTCCAAGGCTCCCAAGACTACCCCATGAACCCTTTAAAAATTAAAAAAGTACACCAATTTTGTATAAAATATGTGTTAAAAGTAAAAGAAAATTATTTATTAAACCATTTAAACATTTTACTAACATATTAAACCATTTTATTAGCATATTTATTAATTAAACCATTATTAAACATTTTTATTAACGCACACACGCACACACACACACACACACACACACACACAAAAAACACTGTCTCTCTCTATCCCTCTTTCTGTCTTTCTCTCTCTCACACACACACACACATACACACACACACACACACACACACACACATACAAACAACACATTTTTGGGGGGGGCGCTCCGCCCGCACGCAGCGCGCACCGGACACTGGAGCTTTTCAGACGGGGTATTCAAAGCGCATGCTTGACAGATTGGAGGTCCGGACTCAACATTAACTTGTTTTTTTGAGGGATCGGAGGTCCAGATGAGCCGCGTTTTGCTCACATTCGGCAGAGCGCGCCACATTTATTAAACATTTACTGAATTAAACAACTTAAAAAATGAAAAATAAGCTGTAGTGAGCACTCTCAAAAGAGAGTCAAAGAACACCTGCCTTCTTTCATCTCTGACGGAATTTGTACGCAGTCCTGTGTCTGTCAGGGCAAGTGTGCCACATCTCTGTTCAAATCAGTCATAAATACTGTCTTCATTCCTTATTGTTTCAATTGGTTGTCTAGTCATGTAAACCCATGATCATTACCAATGAGCCGTGTTTATAAGACTATAAGATGAGCACTCTCAAATAAACTCAAGAAACTCACGAACCAACAGTACAAGTCTCCTTTACGTGTGTGACAAACAGGTATGGGTACACTACTATGGAGATTCAGAACATTTTTTAATGAACCAATTATTTTATTAACCAAACAATATTAAACACTATTAAACATTTGTGACGCGCTCTGCCAAGTGCGGGAGGTGTCGCAGCCGACACTGGAGCTTTTGGGGCGGAACGCAGCTTGTCTGGACTTCTGATCTGTCAAGCAGGCAAGTGCGCTTTAAACACTCGTTTAGTACAGACACTCCCAGACTTACGTTTTTAATTGGTTCCGGACGGCTGAACGTAAGTTGAAAGTGGACGTAAGTTGTTACAGTGACGTATGATGTATGACACTCATACTGTACTATACATCCATAAATACCATTACCGTATCTCATAAAACACCCATAAGTCAATTATTATAAACATAACATTGTAAAATAATATCAAATAATATCAACATTAATTTCAAATAAGTAATTAATTTCATTTATTTATACCGAGTCACTTTACATGAAGCTTAAAACAGCCAATCAACGCTTACAATATGTGAGGTGCTCAATACCGGAAGTAGTGTACTTGCGAGAGTAGTGTACTTGCAATCTTTCAAGTGCACAAGGGTGCCGTTGAACTTGTTGAGAACACAGCCTGCCATGTGAATCCCAGCAAAGCGAAGTTTTCTTTTGTGTAAGTAAGTAAGTAAACTTTATTCAAGAGATGCATACAAAGAACAAGTACAAATCTGAATTAATATTAATATAAAAATAAGTATACACTCTTGGGATTCTGCAAAAAGATAATAAATATCTGCAATTGTTCTGTAATTTGTGTTTTCATTCATTTTACAACTCTCATTGCTTAACTGAGTATGCATTAGATTGTGCCGATCTGAGCAGATAGTTAATTCATCTCTGTGTATGAGACTTGCACCCATGCTAGTAGGCTTACACTTCTGACCAACCATATTTGCTTAGGGTTACAAAAGTCCGCAAAACAGTGTAAACACAAAGATCACAGAGACGACGCCTTAACACAAGGGTCACAAGCGCTATATAAGTGATATATATATATATATAAAACTAGTGTATATATATATTATGTACTGTATACACTCAGTCTGTATACAATGAATGCAGCCTCATTACGTCAGCGTACTACATAGGTACGTCTAAACTCAAAATTTGACTTTTTTTTGGAAAAAACCCCCGTAAAATAAAATAAAAAAAAAAAAAAAACGCAAAACGGATCAACGTAAGTCGGGGAGCGTCTGTAGTCAACATTCACTCGTTTGCTTGAGGGATCGGAGGCCTGGATGAGCCACGCCCCGTCTCGGGGGCTCCGGTGTCGGGCGTGACGCCGCCCGCACTCGGCGTGCTCCGTGGCGCGCTCCGCCGCAGCCAACACCGGAGCTTTTGAGATGGGGTGCAGCTTGTCCAATCTGTCAAGCAGGCAAATGCGCTTTGAACACTTGTTTAGGGATCGGAGGTCCGGATGAGCCCCGTTTTTCCCACATCCAGCATAGCACGCCACATTTATTAAACATTTACTGAATTACACAACTTAAAAAACGAAAAATAAGCTGCAATGAGCACTCTTAAAACTCACGAACCAACAGTACACCTCTCCTTTTACGCGTGTGACAAACAAGCTTTATGGGTGCGGTACTATGGAGATTCAGTTCCTTCCTGGCCAATGGGAGGCCAGCGGGGTGGGATGTTGGGAAACAGCCAATGAGAGAGCAACTCGCGCATTGTTTGAATGTTTGAATGGCGTGTTTTAATGTTTGAATGGCACGTTTGGTGCTTTTTGTAAGAAGAAGTTGCTTCGTATGCAGAGGACGAAAATTTAGGATTTTTTTTTTCGTAACCTGGATTTTTCGCATTCAGAGTTTTTCGTAAGAAGAGGGCCTTGTCGGGGGGAGGTCTTTATGGTGTTGCTTACCAACCTCAACCTGAAATACAGATTTTGCATGTGCTGGATGGGGATGATTTGGGGTTTGATTTCCTCTTTCAATTTAAAAGTTTTTCTGTTCTCTGTGCCTACATTGCTCTGATTGGTCACATCAAGGCTTCATGCTCAGTGTGCATGGATGCAGACTAGGATGAGCGGAGATACCGCTGTGCATTGGGGGTTCTAGGGGTCTGTGATGGAAGGCTAGCTAATCAGTAGGCCCAGAGCAGCATGATTCACTAATGTGCCAAAAAAGGAAGTGAAAGTCTTGTGTTTATTGCCAAAACCCAGAGAGAGAACGTAAATTTGTTATTCTTGTTACTGTATTTGACACTCTGGTGTCGTCTAATGGCTATTTGACACTGTACCAACATTTATGGGCCAAAAGTGGAAAAAAATAATAAAAATTGGACAATTTTCCTTGAAGTGTGAAATGTTAAGAATAGTGCAATAAGTACATTCAAACCTTCTGTGTACTTTTGAATTAAATAACTATTTTGCATAACATCAAATCATATAGCCACTGCATATGTACGTTCAATTAAGTTCAGTTTTATTTGGATAGAGTTTTTACAATTGACATTATCGAAAAGCAGCATTACACAGTGAAAGTACGAGTTTACAAAGTGCAAAAGAGTTCAAACATTTCCTACAACCACGACACATCCCTAATGAGCAAGTCCGCGGCAAGGGTAGCAAAGTAAAACTCCCTCAGTTGATGTGAAGAAGAAAGCTTAAGCGGAACCAGGCCCAAAAGGGAAACCCATCCTCATTTGCGTGAAACCATAAAGATACAAACCTTCTTCTTCTTTTCCTTTCGGCTGTTCCCTTCAGGGGTCGCCACAGCAAATGATCTGCCTCCATCTCACCCTATCCTCTGCATCTTCTAATCTTACTCCAACGACCTTCATGTCCGCCTTCACCTCATCCATAAATCTTCTCTTTGGTCTTCCTCTGGGCCTTTTGCCTGGTAGTTCCAACCTCAGCATCCTACTACCAATATACTCACTATCCCTCCTCTGTACATGTCCAAACCATCTCAATCGAGCCTCTCTGACTTTGTCTCCAAAACATCTAACATGTGCTGTCCCTCTGATGTACTCATTTCTGATCCTATCCATCCTCGTTACTCCCAAAGAGAACCTCAACATTTTCATCTCTGCTACCTCCAACTCTGACTCCTGTCTTTTCCCTGGGCCACTGTCTCTAAACCATACAACATTGCTGGCCTCATCACCGCCTTGTACACTTTTCCCTTCATTCTTGCCGATACTCTCCTATCACACATCACACCGGACACTTTTCTCCATCCATTCCAACCTGCCTGCACGCGCTTCTTCACCTCTTTTCCACACTCTCCATTGCTCTGGATTGTTGAGCCTAAGTACTTAAAATCCTCCACCTTCTTTGTCTCTGCCCCCTGTAACCTCAAAGTTCCTCTTGGGTCCTTGTCGTTCACACACATGTATTCCGTCTTACTGAGACTAACCTTCAATCCCCTCCTTTCCAGGGCATACCTCCACCTCTCTATATTTTCCTCCACTTGTTCTCTGCTCTCACTACAGATCACGATGTCATCTGCAAACATCATAGTCCATGGAGATTCTTGTCTAACCTCGTCTGTTAGCCTGTCCATCACCATAGCAAACAAGAAGGGGCTGAGAGCTGACCCTTGATGCAGTCGCACCTCCACCTTGAACTCTTCTGTCACACTGACAGCACACCTCACCACTGTCTTACATCTCTCATACATGTCCTGCACCACTCTAACATACTTCTCTGTCACTCCAGACTTCCTCATACAATACCACAGTTCTTCTCTCGGCACCCTGTCATATGCTTTCTCCAGATCCACAAAGGCACAATGTAGCTCCCTCTGACCTTCTCTGTACTTCTCTATTAACATCCTCAAAGCAAACACTGCATCTGTGGTGATCTTTCTTGGCATGAAACCAAACTGTTGTTCACAAATGCTGACCTCTGCCCTTAGTCTTGCTTCCACTATTCTTTCCCATAGCTTCATTGTATGGCTCATCAACTTTATCCCTCTGTAGTTCCACAACTCTGTATATCTCCCTTGTTCTTAAAAATGGGCACAAGCACACTTCTCCATTCCTCTGGCATCTGCTCACTTTCTAAGACCTTGTTGAATATTCTTGTCAGAAAATCTACTGCTACCTCCCCTAGACACTTCCATACCTCAACTGGTATGTCATCAGGGCCAACTGCCTTTCCACTCTTCATCCTCTTCAATGCCCTCCTCACTTCTCCCTTACTAATCTTTGCTACTTCCTGCTCCTCAACGGTCACCCCTTCTACTCTTTTTTCTCTCTCATTTTCCTCATTCATCAGCTCTTCAAAGTACTCTTTCCATCTTCCCAGCACACTTCTGTCATCAGTCAATACATTTCCCTCTCTGTCCTTTATCACTCTAACTTGCTGCACATCTTTCCCATCTCTATTTCTCTGCTGTGCTAACCTGTATAAATCATTTTCTCCCTCCTTACTGTTCAACCTATCATACAAGTCATCATACGCCCTCTGTTTGGCCTTTGACACCGCTACCTTCGCCTTACGCTGTGTCTCCCTGTACTCCTGTTTACTCTCTTCGGTCCTCTCAATGTCCCACTTCTTCTTGGCTAACCTCTTCTTTTGTACACACTCCTGCACTCATTCCACCAGCAAGTTTCCTTATCTACTTTCCTTCCAGGGGACACACCAAGTACTTTCCTACCGGTCTCCCTGATCACATTGGCTGTGGTTGTCAAGCACTTCCTGACTACCCAAAGCCTGTTTCAACTCCTCCATGAAGAAAACACAACACTCTTCCTTTTTCAGCTTCCACCACTTTGTCTTCTGTTCTGCCTTTGCCTTTTTTCACCTTTCTCACCATCAGTGTCATCCTGCACACCACCATCCTATGCTGTTTGGCAACACTCTCACCCACTACTACTTTGCAGTCACTGACTTCCTTCAAATTACATCGCCTACACAAGATGTAGTCTACCTGTGTGCTCTTACCTCCGCTTTCATAAGTCACCCTATGCTCCTGTTTCTTCTTGAAGAAAGTATTCACCACAGCCATTTCCATCCTTTTTGCAAAATTGATCAACATCTGTCCTTCTGTGTTCCTGTCCTGGATACCAAACCTGCCCATCACTTCCTCGTCCCCTCTGTTGCCTGCACCAACATGTCCATTGAAGTCTGCTCCAATGACCACTCTTTCACCCCTGGGGGTACTCTGCATCACTTCATCTAACTCACTCCAGAATCTCTCCTTCTCTTCTAGCTTACATCCTGCCTGTGGGGCATAAGCACTAACAACATTGACCATCACGCCTTCAATTTCTAACTTGAGACTCATCACTCTGTCTGACACTCTTTTCACTTCTAGAACATTCCTGACAAACCCCTCCTTCAAGATGACTCCTACTCCATTTCTCTTCCCATCCACACCATTATAAAACAGCTTAAACACTGCTCCTAAGCTTCTAGCCTTGCTACCTTTCCACCTGGTCTCCTGAACACACAGTATGTCCACCTTCCTCCTCTGCATCATGTCAGCCAGCTCCCTATCTTTTCCTTGCATAGTTCCAACATTCAAAGTCCCTACTCTCAGTCATAGGCTCACGCATTTCCTCTTCTCTCTCTGCCTACGGACACGCCTCCCACCTCTCCTTCTTCGACCAACAGTAGTCCAATTTCCATCAGCACCCTGTTGGTTGACAGCACTGATGGCGGTCGTTGTTAACCCGGGCCTCGACCGATCCGGTATGAATTTTGTTTTGACCATTTGCATTTTTAAATGTGGCAGAAGTTTTACGCCGGATGCCCTTCCTGTCGCAACCTTCTGCATTTATCTGGACTTGGGACCGGCATAAAGATACAAACCACCATAAAGATATAAACCATATATGAGAAATTAATTACAGTCCAAAATGTAGTCTGGCTGTTTATAACACAACTGTAAGTCCTAAATAATTGTGGGAAAAGAGTTTTCATCTTACCAGCAGTGAGAAATCATCTTCACAGTCTGAGTGCACATCTGTGTCCATATAGATCTTCAGCAGCATGTAGGAGAGGCTGAATGTATTGGATCTTTGGCAATGGATACAGATGTAGATCATGTTGTCCTAAGCTATGTAGATGTTCTTCCTAGTATAGAGTGAGTTTTAATGTATGTTGTCTCTGTACAGCTAGAGGAGACTGAGCGGCGCTGCAAAGATCAACAAGATCAAATCTTTGAGCTGAAGCAGGAGCTGACTAATTCTACTGCCGAGCTGAAGTTACGCCTGTCCCAAGCTGAAAGTAGTGTCATACATTCACACGCACATAGGCACTGTTGTCCAGAATGACTTTAATAAAAGTTCTTTTTTACACACATTAGAACGCTTGGAACTGGAGAAGAGACGATCCAAACAAGCCCTTGATGACATGGACAGTTTACGTCAGAAGGAGGTACGTTTTATGTGACCTGATATCACATCACAAACGTGTGTTCTGAGTACACATCACACAAGATAACTGTTTTCTCTCTATATGCTACATGAGAGTGTGTTCTTGTACAGATAGATCATGTGACTAAGCACCTGGAGGAGAGTGAGAGAGCTCTACAAGACCGTATTCTTAAACTTGAGGGCCAGCGGATACAGCTTGAGGAGGTGTGATCATCTCATCTTTTAAACCAATCCATCAATCCTTACATCCATTTTGTCATATTTTACAAGAATTAAAGGTGCATTGAGTTTGATTAGTCATCTCACTCCCACCGACTGTAAATGACGTGCATGTAAATGACGGGCTCGTTGTAAGCTTATAAAAACAAAAAAAAAAATCAATGATATACTTATGAATACTATCTGCCAAGTTATATTCCATTTCCACTCCAAATCCTACATGAGAAATCTTTAGTAAAATTTTCTTGAGCAAAATCAAGTTTTACAAACTTTCAGGTTTTTATTCAATACGATCTCTCTCTCTACATCTACGTCTACATCCAATCACAAGGAATTTATGTCGATCCCTGAAGCTTGAATGATGCTCATACAGGGATCGTCATGACTGTGATTACAATGATCTACCATATGGTTCGCCAGGCCACATACGGACTCACTCACAGCTACGGGCAATTTGGAACAGCTAATTAACTTACTGTGCATGTTTTTGGACTGTGGGAGGAAACCAGAGTACCCGGAGGGAAACCACACAACCACGAGGAGAACATGCAAACTCCACACAGAAACGCCCAGGCCTGGAATCGAACCCAGGCCTTCTTGCTGTTTGCGGACGTGCTAACCACTACGCCACCGTGCCGCCCATTCAATACGATAACTGCACCAGAAGTGTTCTTATTCTACATAAACCTGAATTTAGTCTGATGTTTGTCAATTTTTACCTTGTGTGGGACTCTATATCTGACAGTCTGTAATAGAGAGTGAGAGCTACAGACACTGATTCAGAACGGGCATGTTTGACTGAAGAGTTTGCAAAAAGCATGCAGAGGTTTTGACTACCATGTTTGATTCCAGCCTTGCTTTCTACACAGGAGCTGAGTCGAATGAAGGCCTCTATGGTGACAGAGAGGGCTCAGGCAGACGAAGAGCTTGGGAAAGTGCGTGCACAGGTGCGCCTAGAAGAGGTATGGCTCGCTTACATAAAGGAGTTGGATGGTTCTTTTCAGCCAGAATTAAGAAATCACTTTAGAATGCATTATGCTCTAAGTGTAAATCTAATCATGCATTCATACTGCAAGGGTCTTATAAACATTGTTCTGAAGTGGTCCCTCTCTGCATATAACCCTGTAGCAGCAACATTTGAACTGCATGGAGGAGAAACTGAAGAGCATACGTCAGTCACGAGATGAGGCTCAAAGCCACTGCACACAACAGAAGCAGAGCATCACTGAGCTGCATAGCCGAATCGGCCAGCAGAGCATCGAGATGGACACCCTGCGGCGCAGGATAGATGAGCTGCAGCAGGTGTGGTGATCGGGACAAGAATGAAGAGTAACAGTACTCATATATAGATGGGTGGTGGATTAAAAGCATCACCAATATCATATATATTGGTGGTGTTGGGCAACTTGATCAGCATTAGAGTAGTTTTGGTGTAGATTCTATGATTCAACATCTGTGGGATTGTGCTGTAGGCACAGACACCCATTTTCTGAAATATATTTTCTCAGCTGATGTGTTGATGGTGGAGTCTCTGGTATGTACCTGATACCTACAAAATGCCCTTCACACTTTTCCAAGATATTTTGCTATCCTGACTAGTCTTGTCAGATCCAAATCCATCATTTTTAAATCACTTCAGCTAAAAGTTTTCAATCAGAGCCTTTACTTTTGAAACGGCTATAAATGGAAATCATACTTAAGATTGACAATTATCCATGGGTGTTAATTTGAGTGTGAATGGTGGTGTACTAGTATGTTCTCCAATCCAGTGAACTCTACCTTCAAGCAGACTCAGTTGACATAAGGTCATTGGGCGACTGGAGCCTGGCAGGATTAAATGGTTTTGAAAATGAATGAAAGGCATTATCACCTTGAAGCATGAAGGTGTGGTGCACAGGAGCATTGTGATCATGACAAAGAATAAAATAATTAAAAACAAACAAAAAACTTGCATTTTATTTTAAACTTGACTAAAATGGGGTCAAGAGAATTGATTGAATCTTTCTCTCCAGGACACAGTAAAAATGACTAATTTTAATAAAATGAAATCACACTTGCCATCTATCCTTATTGCCACATCCAGAAAAGGAGTACTTCAACTAATACAGAAAAAAATTGGCAGTTTCCTTATTTATAACATTAATGTATGTATGGCATTAATGTTACAGCTTTCCTGTCTACATACTAGTTACCACTTGCTTTCTTGTCTTATTACTCCTAGGAGCTTGTGGGGAAAGAGCAAGAGAAGGTGGCAGAGGTAACACGGGTTAAAGTAGAACTACAGGAGCAAATCGGCCACTTGCAAGCTGAGAGGACGGCACAGAATGGCTTAAAGGAGAAGATTGCTGCTTTGGAGAGGGAATTAAAAGGTAAAGTTACCTTCAAAGTTTATTGCTTTCAACACATAGGACCATTTGCTATACATAATGAAAAATGTTTTATGCCTTTATATATGTAATTAAAAACTGGAAATTAAAAAGCATAACTATCACTTTACTTTATAAGAGAATTTAAAAATCTGTCCTATATGTATATATATATATATATATATATATATATATATATATATATACACACACACACACACACACACACACACACACACACACACACACACACACACACACACACTTGAGTATATGTGAGTTGGGTGGCAGCTGAAGGCATGGGTTCTGTTGGACCGATTCTCAATTACTGACTCTAACTCTTGGGACATGGAGGTGAGCTATATGTGAGTTGGGTGGTAGCGAAGGCATGGGTTCTGTCTGACCGGTCCTCGGTTACTGACTCTGACTCTTGGGACATGGAATGTCACCTCTCTTGCGGGGAAGGAACCTGAGCTGGTGCGTGAGGTGGAGAGATACCGACTAGATATAGTCGGGCTCACCTCAACGCATAGCTTGGGCAATGGAACCACCCATCTCGAGAGAGGCTGGACTTTATTCCATTCTGGAGTTGCTCATGGGGAGAGGCAGCAAGCCGGTGTTGGCATCCTTGTTGCCCCCCGTCTCGATGCCCAAACGCTGGGGTTCTCCCCAGTCGACGAAAGAGTAGCTTTCCTCCGCCTTCGGGTGGGGGGGGGACAGGTCCTGACTGCTATTTGTGCTTATGCACCAAATGACAGTTCATAGTACTCACCCTTTTTGGAGTCTTTAGGGGGTGTGTTGGAGAATGCTCCCTTGGGAGACTCGCTCGTGGTCTTGGGAGACTTCAATGCCCATGTGGGCAACGATAGTGTGACCTGGAAAGGTGTGATCGGTAGGTACGGCCTCTCCAGTCTGAACCCGAATGGTGCTTCATTGTTGGATTTCTGTGCTTGTCACAGTTTGTCTATCACGAACACCATGTTCAAACATAAGGATGCCCATAAGTGCACTTGGTACCAGGACACCTGAGGTCACAGTTCGATAATCGACTTTGTAGTCGTGTAACCGGACTTGCGACCGCATGTTCTGGACACTCGGGTGAAGAGGGGAGCTGAGCTGTCTACCGATCACCACCTGGTGGTGAGCTGGCTTCGATGGTGGGGGGAGAGCTACAACCACGTCCCGGAGGAGGTGGGTGGCATGGAATCCGAATGGGCCATGTTTTGTGCCTCCATTGCTGAGGCAGCAGCCCATAGCTGTAGCCGGAAGGTTGCCGGTGCTTGTCGTGTAGGTAACCGCCGAACCCGGTGGTAGACACCTGTGGTGAAGGGGGCCATTGAGCTGAAAAAGAAGGCCCATCGGGTCTTATTAGCTTGTGAGACTCGCACTCTTGACCAACTCTATATGCTCCACAGGATCTTGGAGGGGGCATGGGAGTTCGCCCAATCTGTCCACATGTGTTCTGTGGATTTGGAGAAGGCCTTGTCCCTCGGACTATCTTGTGGGGTGTGCTCCGGGAGTATGGCATTCCGGACTCGTTGCTACGGGCCATTCGATCACTGTATCACCGGAGCCAGAGTTTTGGACCGTATTGGTAACCACAGGTCGAATTCGTTTCCGGTGAGGGTTGGAGTCCGCCAAGGCTGTCCTTTGTCACCAATTCTGTTCATAATTTTTATGGACAGAATTTCTAGGCGCAACCGAGGCGTTGAGGGGTTGTGGTTTGATGGCCATCGGATCCCGTCTCTGCTTTTTGCGGATGATGTTGTCCTTTTGGCTTCATAAAGCCGGGACCTCCTGCTCTCATTGGAGTTTAAGTATCTTGGGAGCTTGTTCACGAGTGAGGGAAGAATGGAGTGGGATATCGACAGATGGATTGCTGCAGCCTCTGCTGTTAAACAGAGCCTGTACCGGTCCGTTGTGGTGAAGGAGCTGAGCCACAGGGGGAAGCTCTCAATTTACCAAACCCTCACCTATGGTCACGAGCTTTGGGTAGTGACCGAAAGAACAAGATCGCGGTTACAAGCGGCTGAAATGAGCTTCCTTCGTCGGGTGAGAAGCTCTACCATCTGGGGAGAGCTCGGAGTAGATCCGCTGTACCTCTGCATTGGGAGGGGCCAGTTGAGGTGGCTTGGGCATCTAGTCAGAATGCCTCCCGAACACCTTCTTGGTGTTGTTCCGGGCATGTACAACTGAGAAGCGACCCCGGGGTCGACCTAAAACATGCTGGAGGGACTATGTCTCTCGGCTTGTCTGGGAACGCCTCGGTGTCTCCCCGGAAGAGCTGGAGAAAGTGGCGGGGGAGAGGGATGTCTGGGCCTCTTTGCTTAGGTTGCTGCCCCCGCGACCCGATTCTGAATCAAGTGGAAGATGATGATGATATATATAAAAGCAAGCAGTAGAATCTTGCAGTCACTGTATTTTCCAGGCCATAATGTGCACTGAACAAGGTGCAATATCAATGAACAGCTTTTGAACGGTCTCTGTCCATACATAGTGCACCGGATTATAAAGTACATTCGGCGAAACAAAAGTCAAATAAGTCAAACTTGATTCAACTCTCACAATAACTCTCAACATTGTTCAGTTGTAACAATATAACACAATAAACTCACTTTTTCAGTTCATTCCTCTTCCACAAATCCATCAAATTCTTCATTTTCAGTTTCTGAGTTTAACAGTTGTGCGAGTTCGACATAAAGCCCAGATCCCTCTATTATTTTTATTATTATATTATAATATTTTATTATCTATTATTACCCCGCAAATGGAGTCAGATCAATAGAGACAGAGATTAGGTGGAAAAAGATTTCCTGAAAAAGTCTTCTGGGGTCCTAACGTAAACTTCTCTCAGCCACTTCCCCTTAAAGTGACGGCGTCATCACAGTAACAAACATGGCGGTGCTCATTCACAGCGTGAGTATTTTGATCATTACAGAACGGAAGTCATTAGTCTTAAGGAGCTGTATCAGTGTAATTGTAAATTCAAGAAGGTTAATCGAGGTCTCAGGAGGAGATCTGTAGCAGTGTTTTATCCCGGTGATAAATGTGAGATTCTCATTAAACCAGCTGAGCGTCCTGAGATGCAGAAGCATCCTTGTAACAAGACAGATGGTGGTAGAGATGGAGATTAGGTGAAAAAAGTCTTCCGGTCTCGTGACGTAAACTTCTCTCAGCCACTCAGGCATTACTCAGCGAGTCACCTGACTATGATAGCCATAATGCCCGTATTTGGACATAAAGCCCGGTTCCCTGTGACTTATGATCTATTGACACCAATATCTAGCGGTTGGAGTTCTTTGGTTAATCCACCGGAATGATGGTAAGCTCTGAATTAGTTTGCTTCATTTGGGTTTTGATAGTATCAATGAGATGGGGTCGCAGAGCTTCATTCACACATAAGGCGCACTGGACTATAAGGTGCACTGAAATTTTTTTTGACGATTAAAGGCTTTTAAATGTGCCTTATAGTCAAAAAAATACAGTATGTCAAATGATTGTATGAGCTCTGCTTGAGGATCAGTCAGGCTGTTTTTGTGTACATATATCCATGTCCATGTGTCTGATAGTTTTTATTTTATTGGTGGAACAGGACTGAGCACCACTCATCGAGAGGCTATTCTGGACAAAGAAAGCGAGATCTGTTCATTGCAGGAGCGTCTGCGCATTCGAGAAGCAGAGATACTACGAGTACGCGAGGACGAGGCGCAGAGAGCCAGTTTTCTTCAGAGTGCCATCCTTAGTTATGTTCAGGGTTCCCCTCTTGGACAATACAGCCCAAAAAAATGACTCTTTAATTAACTCAGCATAATTACTTTATCATGTCCTTGGATGTTGATGTCCGCTGGAGTGCAGAGAGGTGATAAAATGAGAATGGGCTTCGTATTGGTGTAGACTTGTTCACAATTAAATTATCTGTATTCAGGAGAATAAAGAGTCAAAACCAAATCCAGTAATTTTGAAGAACAATTCCTAGAAGGTTGTGTATTGAGCTGCAAAAATATTTTGCCTGAAAATAAAGGTTGGTTTGCATTGCATTGGTTTGAGAAATTTAATCATAATTTTCTGAAACATTGTGGAATTATTTTAACTATGTATTGAGTTGACTTCACACATTTTATCCCAGAGTTGTGATATTGG
This sequence comes from Plotosus lineatus, assembly GCA_024760905.1. Classification (NCBI taxonomy): domain Eukaryota; kingdom Metazoa; phylum Chordata; class Actinopteri; order Siluriformes; family Plotosidae; genus Plotosus; species Plotosus lineatus. Next base: position 28,409,356 of record CM045730.1, read on the forward strand.
AGGTTTTTTTTTATTTTTTTTTATTTATTTTTTTTATATTCAATAAGAACAAATTTAACTTTACATGTAAATAATTGTTTTGTTTACCCTGGCCTTCTGATAGTCAGGAAAACTAAATTGAAGTAAATTCCAGCACTGTTTTCTATGTTTTTGTAATACTTGATATTATGTTATTTGTTGCATGGAATGGTCTTATATAATAAAATATTTTCACAGTTAAGTTGCAAATGTACATTCTTGACAACAAATAGCACATTTTCTTGGTACGGATATACTGTGTGTCTCAAAGTTCATATATGATCTGTGTGTGTGTGTGTGTGTGTGTGTGTGTGTGTGTGTGTGTGTTGTTCTCTCTCTCTTTCTGTCTCTCTCTCTCTCTCTCTCTCTCTCTCTCTCTCCTGACATAGAGGTACGTGATTGATTGGCCAATTAGTATTTCCCGAGGGAACTCTTGAAAAAGACAACACTAGACGAATAGAGACTGATTTTGGATTTATGGACTACAAGGGGAACATTTCCTGGTACCTGCTTCTATAATTTTATCAGCCGAATGAAATGATTCCCAGCCTTACTCAGGATGTGCATTCCAAAGCGTTCAAAGGGAGTGGCTGGAGTGGAGCTCTGGAGGGAAGCTTAGCAGATGCCCAGAAGAACAACTTCTGCGGATTTGAGTAATACCTCTGCGCAGCCCAGGCCACTGATGTCTAATAGTTTTGTGCTTACCTAGGTGGCCAGCCCAGAGAACAGCATGCCCCAATTCAAGTCCAGCACTTCTAGTTGACTAATTCAGGGCAAGGCAGGGCATTAAACCTGTGAAGGGAAGAAGGTCCTTGGTTTGAGTCCCAGGGCTTTGCAAGAGTGTTTGTATTTGGGATCTGCATGTTCTCCTTGTGCTTGCATAGGTTTCCTGTTCAATCCAAAAACATGCATATTAGGCTAATTGGCTCTTCCAACTGGCCCCTAGATGTGAGTGTGAGAGTGAAGAGCTGCGAAGGTGTTGGCCCTGCAACTGCCAAGCCATACACCACTTTGACCCAAAGTTGGCTACAGCATCCTTATGATCGTAAGGAGTTTGGCACATGAATAAATGAATGAAATCAGACTAACGGTCAATAACTAAACCCAAAATCCCCTCAGACACATAGAGATGCGGTACAGTCCAATGAGCCTAATTTGGGATTTAGGCTTCTGCGGCCTGACTGGTGATATCTATGGGCAGGGTACATAAATCTTTTCTATCCGATCAAAAGTGAACGTGAGGTGCGGAGTTGTGTGGTGGTAGTCATTGCAGTATAATTTTGTCCAGGTCATATTGATCCGATGATAGATTTATGGTGCCTGGTTTGATCCTAAGCGCCAGTGCTGTTCATGAGATTCACTTGTTTTCACCATGTTTTTATGGGTTTCCCAGTTTCCTCCTACCCCCGAAAACATCATATATTACATATAGTTGAAAATGTGTGGGCGTTATGGTTTCATTAAAAAAACTGGCATTTCTTTCAGACCACAATTTCATAGTTCTATTCACCACAACTCTGACCCAGAAGTGCTAATTGAATGTTACTGAACGAAAACAGCAAGCAGAATTGCTGTCACATTTAAAGGAATGACCTCGTCAGTAGAACAAGCGTTCGCCAGAAAAAAATGGATTAAACTTTTACTCTCATGTGCTGACTTGGTTGTAATCATAATTGATGCCCTATTCGTATTTGGTTAGAGGAGGTAGTAAAGACCCCTTGTTGCACATTTATATTAATTTAATCTACCACTGTGGGAATATAGCATCTTACATATGCCTGACGGAATCCTGATTAGCATTGTCCTGAATGAATCGGAATGACCTTCTCTATCCCTGGTCAAATCTTCAAAAAATTTCATTCATGCGATTTCTGGAATGTGGTCCCTGACTTCAACTAAATAAGAGTCACAATATAGCACAAGTCCATGCACATTCCACAGCTCCGTGAGAATGGCTTTTGATTGGTGTCTATGCAGAAGCTGCTGGAATAATGGTGGATGGAAACCTGGTCAGTAATGGCACACAATAGGACAGGAATTCTATGACCCCACACACACACACACACACACACACACACACTGTCCATGGTGTGTGTTTTCTCTGACATTACTAATTTAAGATTATATTAGGGCAGGGACTTAATCAACGCGAGCTTATGACCCGCGCTTACTGGGAATTCCTCGTTCATGGGGAATAATTGCAATCCCCAGTCCCAATCACGAATGGGGTTCAGCGGATTACCCGCGCCTCTCGGCGTAGGGTAGGCACACGCTGATCCGCCCATTGTGGCGCGCGTGCAGCCCCGGACATCTAAGGGCATCACAGACCTGTTATTGCTCCATCTCGCGTGGCTGAACGCCACTTGTCCCTCTAAGAAGTTGGACGCCGACCGCGAGGGGCCACGTAACTATTTAGCATGCCGGAGTCTCGTTCGTTATCGGAATTAACCAGACAAATCGCTCCACCAACTAAGAACAGCCATGCACCACCACCCACAGAATCGAGAAAGAGCTATCAATCTGTCAATCCTTTCCGTGTCCGGGCCGGGTGAGGTTTCCCGTGTTGGGTCAAATTAAGCCACAGGCTCCACTCCTGGTGGTGCCCTTCCGTCAATTCCTTTAAGTTTCAGCTTTGCAACCATACTCCCCCCAATGATTAATGGGGTAGTGGTGGTCTAGTGGTATCGGGCACTGGATCGCTGATCCAAAGGTTGGGGGTTCGAGTCCCACTCGCCACAAGGTTGTCACTGTACTCCCCAGTGCGGCTAACTGGGTTATCAAAGGCCGCCATGTCTCTCACTGTCTATGGTGAGAGGCATGTAAAAGAACCATTGCTGACTTTCGACAAGAGTAGCTGCAAAGCCGTCGGCTTGTTTCCGCCCTGCGATGGCCTGGCGAGCTGTCCAGGGTGTACTCTGCCCTTGCCCAAAGTTGGCTGGGATGGGTACCAGCCTCCCCGCGACCCTAATTAGGATTAAGCGGTTACAGAAAATGAATGATGATAAAGATTATATTATTAGTATCGGGTGGCACAGTGATGCAGTGGTTAGCACATCTGTCGCACAGCAAAAAGGTTCAATCCCCTTGTTTGTGTTTTGGCCTTGCTATCTTGGCGAGCTGTTCAGGGTATGCCTTGCCTTTGCCAATTGTCAGCTGAGATGTCTCCACAACCCTTTTATGATTAAGTAAACCGGCAAATGACTGAGAATGTGAGTATTAATACTGTGTCCTTTTTGTTCCGTGAGAAATTAAGTCTCAAGAGAAACGTCCTGTGCATAACTGCATAATTTCTCCTAGACCACAATAGCAAATGGACATATAAGGAAGATTCCTGTTTGAGTCACATCTGAGCGTGGAACGTTGCTATATCGTGATGCTTGTTTTGCATGGCACGCCAACATCTGTCCTTACATCGAATGTACAGTGAAAGATTGTGACCACGTTCCAAATTCCATTTCACATTTGAAAAGCATTAGGGAGGTCAAGCAAGAACAGGTGGTGCAGATGTTAATTCCCATTCATCCCAACAAAGTGTCGTTCTCCCACTCCAACTTGGGCAAGCCCTTCTTTCATAGAGCTCCCATGGTGTACAGTGTCACTGGTTATGATCTCAAATGAATACTCAATGAGACAAATGTGTTATCACTTTAAAACCCAAGTTCTTCTGGTTTAATGCTCAAGCTGTGCGTCACCGGGAGTCCATGGGAGCTAATTGGTGGGCTCTCACGGGAGGGAGGGAGGGATGGCATACACTCACTTCACCGTAACTCACAGTGATTGCCAGCCAATCATGGGTGTCTGTGAGCTCATTCATACGAAAGGCGGATAACACTTTCACTCCATGTTAGCCTGTCCCCAGATGTGCACATGCCGCAGTTCGAAAAGAGAGGTCAGGGTACATGTGTACATGCGTTCACCCCTCCCTGGTCAGTGGTGGTTGTTTGGTAGGAAAGGATATACTTGTTGGGTGGGAATTGGATATGACTATAATTAGTGAGAAAATGGGGAAAAATTTAAATAATAATAATAATAATAATAATAATAATAATAATAATAATTAACCCCTCCCAGTTCTTTCTTATAGTGCTGGGATGTTAAACTGTTGTAATTTTAAGTAAAACAAACTGTAGTGTAATTAAGTAAAAATTGTATTGTAATTTCAATTGAAATTGTTATTGCAATTAGGTGAAATAATTTTATTGTGATCTGATATGGTTGGGAAACAATTCAAAACAGTTTTTAGCACATGCGATGCGATATATTTTTATAGTGTGTGTTATTTGTCAAACCTGCTTTCAGTTTACATTGAAATAAATACTAAACATTTTGGGCAATGCTAGCTTAGTAGTTAAAGGCCATGAGTTACTGATTCGAAGGACAGCAGTCCAATTCCCACTGTCACCTCTGCTGGGCCCTTGAGCAAGGCCCTTATCCTACAATTGCTCAGTTATATAGAAATTATTATTATTATAGGTCACTCTGGATAAGAGCATTTGCCAAATGCTGTAAATGAAATAAAAATGAAATACTACAAGCCAAACAGGTGTTGATTTTACACCCGGAAAATGAGTCACCTCTCATGTACACACACACACATACACACACACATGAAAAATTAATTTAGGAACAGCCGATGGGGATTTACTGTCTTTATTAAGAATTTTTTTTTGACAAATTCAGGCTTGAAATCCATTGAAAATACAGCTATAAAGAGTGATAAAGTGATAAGCATATGAAGATGTACAAAATGCTGTCCATCGCATCAGTCTGAGTGTCTCGATTTACTGCTGTGAGATTATCTAACACATGTTAGTAATGTCATGCTGTAAGGAGTTAGTGAATTCTTATTTAATTTGACCATATGAGGTATGTAGTAGTGCTAATTAAAAAGCTGACTAGACTCCGGTTACGTGCACAATAATGTGAATTCATTATTTAACCGTTCTGTCCTCACTAAAACAGCATTTTTGAAAAAACTGAAGTGCATAAATTTGATAACACTGATTCCATATTGTAACAGACAGGGCAAGAAGAATTTTACAAATAAGAATGTACAGTGTGCCTTATACACCAAATCACACCCCACATGTGAAATGCAGTGAAATGCTCTGGAATTTGTGCAGGAGGTGGTGGTGGTGGTGATGGTGTTGGGGTGTTAAAATTTTGATTTGAATGTACAGCTGGCAGAATTTTAACAGAAAAGCTGTCTTGTTTAAATGTATCTGGTTTGGTGCAGACCAAAGTAAAAAAAAAAACGAACAAAAAAAACAATAAGTAAAAATGTCATTTTTAAAAATATAACAGGGCTCACGGTGTTTCCAAAAGAGTCTCGATTTTAGAGGCTGGAAGTCTTCAGAGTAGTAATCTTCAGAGACAGCAGGCATAACCATGGCAAAAGTGAGAGATTTTAAATGTAGCAGACTGTATATGATATATTTCCTGAAAACAGCTGCTGAATCAAACTGGTTTCTGGTAATACAACAAGATGCATGATGTAGGCATCCAAAAACTTCAGTAGTGAATCCGGATCGCCGGCCAAAAAGATACCTGTGTCGTATTAACACTTGCAAATATTTTTACACGTAATATCTTCCCTTTAATTGACACGAGTCATCTGAAAGATTGCCATAAACAACTCTACACTAGCAAGCCAGGAAGCCTCCGTCTATTGGCAGAAACGCTCCATTAGTCATGGCGCTCTTGTCACTGAGCAGAAATAGTACGGCATGGACCACATCCTCCACTTCTAGAAAGCACAAAACAGCAGATTTACCATTTAAAAAACAAACATATATATATATATATATATATATATATATATATATATATATATATATATATATATATATATATATATATTTATATATATATTATATATATATAGATAGCATTTCCAAGCTAACACAATTAAGCTTAGTTACATTACTGCATATAGTTCAGGTCAGCCATTTAAATACACATAACATCATGTGGAAAGTTATTGTACAGTAAAAATACCAAGAGGTTAATGAGCCTTATTCCAGCAAGTCACAGCATTTTACAACTTTCTGCATCAATGACTTGATGATCTAAGTGGTGATATTTCTATTTTAGAGCCTGGGACCATTGCACAAAACACCATCGTTGTCATCATCATCTTCCTCCGCTTAATCCTGGTCTGGTTGTGGGGGCCCAATCTAACTTGAACACCTTCAGCCTGATGTACGGTTTCAGTAAAACAGCACTATGACACACACACACACACCTCAAAGATCATTGGAACCGTTAATGTTTCAGGATCAGTTGATCTCACTGGTGATGTTAGGTGGCTGGCCTGTTCCCCTGCCATCTACCCTCGTGGTTTTTTGTTATTGTTGGGCCACATTAAATCATGAGTGTATACCTCACCCACCCCAAGCTGTTGAAGCCCTTAAGGTTTCATTTGGCAGGAGAGAGCCGCTATTCCAACCCACATGACCCATCGAGCCACGGCAGCTTTCAGAAATTGTACTGTATATAATATCAATAAATACATATTCAACGCTAGAAATGCTTATAATAACAATTCTTCTACTTTCTTCTTCTTTTTCTTTTCCCAGGGGTTATGATCATCTGATTCGCACATTTCATTTGGCATAGGTTTTTACGTCGGATGCCCTTCCTGACAAAACCCTTTTAGCAAGGGATAGAAACACGCTGATGGCTTTGCAGCTACTCTTTACGAAAGTCAGCAATGGTTCTTTTACATGCCTCTCACCATAGACAGTGAGAGACATGGCCCGCCTTTGATAACCCAGTTAGCTGCAATGGGGGACAATGACAACCTTGTAGACAGCGGGACTCGACCCCCAACCCTAGGATCAGCGATTCAGCGCCCTATACCACTAGGCCACCACTGCCCCGCTTATAATAACAATTAGACATACAAAAATAATGCATAAGATATAAATTAAATATAAACAGCCACACATACAGACGCACACACAGATGCATGTGCACACACTCAGATGTGCACCTCACATATAAATGTAAGTAGTTTTGATGGGAGTTTTTGGGTTGGGTTTTTTGTTTGGGTTTTTTTTTTTAAATAATTGGCCTTGTTTTTCAGCATTTTCCTTCACTTTTTCCCCTATTCTTCCTTAATTTCCTTATTTTTTAATTCGATGAATATTAAAAAAAAAAAAAAAAAAAAAAAAAGCGATACACTGAAGCCGCATGAATTGGAGCGCGAAGTAGCGAAGGATCCCTGTATATATAAACCATATTCAGCGTGATAAGCCCCCCCCCCATGTTTTTGATCTTACGTCTAATAACCACCCATGTGTACTGGCAGCATAATAGATCAAACTTACCGATTTTATTCGATCAGTCTCGGTCACGGTAAAATGAGGCTTTCACTGCCTGTAAAAGTGAGTTTACATGGTATTTCAAGACCCCCTGCCACTAGGGAATGTCTATAATGTTCATCGGTGACAACACATTTGATTGTTCCGCCGTGCTTTAAAAAACAGGAAAATATTTTGCTGTGTTCTCTTGGTAAATGTCCAACAGTCGATGAACCATTAAAAACTGCTACAGCAAAACTATCGGATGCTCTGAATGAATGGAGCGATAAGGCCAGATATGGACCAATCAGAAAGTGATGAGTATTTTTCACCCAATTCTCCTGCTCACTAACTTCATAGATTTAAGTACGTTCCTGGTCATGTGCTTTTGTTTATGTTCATGTTGATTGGTTCAACGTGCCATGTGCTAAAATTGACATTCGTGTTGATTGGCTCAATGTTACTTCCGGGAAAATGTTTAAAGGAACAGTACAGGGAGGGAAAAGTAAAGAGATCTTCTCTTTTAAATTTATGCTGTTTTCTGTTTATTTTCAGCTTTCATGTAAGTAGCTTGGTTGATACTACAAAATGAATAACACAAATACCAGTAAAACTCTTTTATTTTTCTGTTATTATTCATGTTTTCCACCTCCATGATAATGAGCACTTACCGTTCCTCTCCATTGGTAACATTTTAATAAGCGCCCACCCACTCCAATTCTTGAAGTGCCCTGGGCGTATTAATCCTACAAGGGAAATTTTGCTTCTGCATTTAACCCATCCAAACTAAGCACACACACACACACACACACACACACACACACACACACACACACACACACACACACACACACACACACATACGCTTGAAGTAGTGGGCTGCCACACATCTGAGCTACCTAGAGAGCAGTTGGGTTATAAAAGCCTTTCTATAGGACACTTCAGCAATGACCCCTACAGCCACACATTTTTACTGCTGGTTCAGGACTCAAACCCGCTTCAGATCGAAATCAAAACCCACTTCTCTAACCAACAGGCTATGGCTACATGAATTTTTATGTGTTCAAAAGCAACAAAAAGTGAATACTATTTTAAAAAAGGTGGTTATTTTCTATACCCACTGTTTTTATGAGGTATAAATGTAGGTATGAAAATTTCTAGCAGATGTCAACACAAAGCTACAGTTAATTCTACAGTTTTAAGTGAAATCCTCTCTGTTTAACTTAAACCCACCAGCAAATTTTCCCATCGGGATACGTGATATCATGGCACTGGCCTTCACAGGATCACTCCACCCTTTTTTCCCCATTTCCGTCATCACCACAGTCGGGTTTACAGAATTCACTCTGATCTGCACAAATTTGAATAATAAAATATATTAGAGAGACAGAAAAAACAGAAACATTATACTCTTCACTAGAGTGTCCAAAGCATGTGCCCGCAAGTCCACTGTCAAGGATGCCCACACTGGCTTACCACCTTTCCCCATGTGCAACTACAGATGGAATAAGGTCCAGCCCCTCCCAGGACAGGTGGATCCAGAGCCCAAGATATGTGTCGAGGTGAGTTTTTCTTTTTGTATTATCATATGCCTCTTTCCAAACTGCAGCGCACGCAATATAACACACTCGAAGGGAAAGCAGTATCTGCCCCTTTGTACGAATGAACTCACAAACCCCCATGATTGGCTGACAATCATTGAGTGACAGGGAAGTGAACGTTTGCCATCCCTCGAGCTTGATCAGTTAGCTCCCATGAACTCCTGGTCAAGGCTGTGGCATTAAACCGGATTCAAAATTGCGTTCTCCGGGATAATACTCATGCTCCTTGTTGATGCGCCACTCAGGAGCCGTGGGAAAGTGAGTCTGACTATATCTACTCAGTATTTCTCAACCTCCACACCTGCTCAAGCTCCTTCTCTGCCAGAGGGGTGACATTCCATATTTCAAGAGCCAGAGTAAGGTAGCCAAGAATCAGTCCGACTGTACCCATGCCTTCGGCTGCCACTCAATTCCTAACACAACCGACCACTATTGACCCTCCCACAGGCAGTGGGTCCATCCTTTTTCCCACCAGCATGCCCTCTGTGGAGAAGAAAGACCCTGGGGGCTTGGGTGGGGGTCCACCCTTTACGGGGGCTGAGGTTGCTGAGGTCCAAAAGCTCCTTGGTGCTGGGGTTCCAGGCTGGATGAGATCCTCCCTGAATCTCTCAGGGCTCTGGATGTTGTAGGACTGTCTTGGTTGACACGGCTCTGCAAAATCGTATGGTCATAGGGGGCGGTATCTCTGGACTGGAAAACTGGAGTGGTAGTTCACGTTTCTTAAAAAAAAAAAAAAATGAGACTGGAGATTGTGTTCCAACTATTGTGCTTTGTGGACTTGGAGAAAGCTTGAGGGACACGGTTGAAAGCCATCTTGTGGGGTGAGCAGGAGGAAGTGGCTGAGGAGAACTACATCAGGACCTAACTGTTTTGATTGCTGCCCCTCGTGACCTGACTCTGGATTAAACAGTAAAAGTTGATGATGACGATGACTGTTACGAAGCTGTGGTGGATGTTACCGAGCAGTCTCTGAGACAGAATGTCGACGACATGCATCAAGTCTGAGGTACATAACTGTTTTAGTGTATATAACACGAGAACATAAGCATAAAAATACTATTTTTTCATGGTTTAGTTTGTAAATCATGACAAATGCACAAATTCCATGCACATGTTCGAGCGAGTGTATAACAGTGTAACAGCATCTCTTTAACTCTCTTTAAGAATTTTAAGGAAAACTATACAGAAACAAAAAAACGTTGATGCATGTGGAGAGAGTGAACCAGGAAGTGTGAAGGATTAGTAAAAATGAAGTGTGAAAAGGTAGTTGGCCCAGATATGATATACGTACTGCACCAGTGGACGCGTGGAGAAGATTAGGTGAGATACCAGTGGGCTCCTTAAACCAGACTGTTCGACAAAATCATGGCAGGTGAGAGAGTGCCTGAGAGGGTGTGTGTGTGTGTGTGTGTGTGTGTGGTGGTGGTGGTGGTGGTGGTGGTGGTGGGGGGGGCTGAGTTAGGGTGTGATAGTGAGTGTATGAAAAGGTGAGTTATGAGTGGGTGTGTTAGTTTGTGATAGTGAGTGTGTGTGAGAAGCTGAGTGAGTTAGTCTATTAGAAAATGAGTTGTTGAGTGATAGCGAGTGTGAGAGGGTCAGTTAGTGCCTTATGAAATGCTATATTGGAAGTACTAGTCCTTCTCAAAAAATTAGCATATTGTGATAAAGTTCATTATTTTCGTAATGTACTGATAAAAATTAAAACTTTCATATATTTTAGATTCATTGCACACCAACTGAAATATTTCAGGTCTTTTATTGTTTTAATACTGATGATTTTGACGTACAGCTCATGATAACCCAAAATTCCTATATAAAAAAATTAGCATATTTCATCTGACCAATAAAAAAAAAGTGTTTTGAATACAAATAAGTCAACCTTCAAATAATTATGTTCAGTTATGCACTCAATACTTGGCCGGGAATCCTTTTGCAGAAATGACTGCTTCAATGCGGTGTGGCATGGAGGCAATCAGCCTGTGGCACTGCTGAGGTGTTAGGGAGGCCCAGGATGCTTCGATAGCGGCCTTAAGCTCATCCACAGTGTTGGGTCTGGTGTCTCTCAACTTTCTCTTCACAATATCCCACAGATTCTCTATGGGGTTCAGGTCAGGAGAGTTGGCAGGCCAATTGAGAACAGTAATACCATGGTCATAAAGCATTTAGCAGTGGTTTTGGCACTGTGAGCAGGTGCCAGGTCGTGCTGAAAAATGAAATCTTCATCTCCATAAAGCTTTTCAGCAGATGAAAGCATGAAGTGCTCCAAAATCTCCTGATAGCTAGCTGCATTGACCCTACCCTTGATAAAACACAGTGGACCAACACCAGCAGTTGACATGGCACCCCCAGACCATCACTGACTGTGGGTACTTGACACTGGACTTCAGGCATTTTGGCATTTCCTTCTCCCCAGTCTTCCTCCAGACTCTGGCACCTTGATTTCCGAATGACATGCAAAATTTACTTTCATCCGAAAAAAGTACTTTGGACCACTGAGCAACAGTCCAGTGCTGCGTCTCTGTAGCCCAGGTCAGACGCTTCTGCCACTGTTTCTGGTTCAAAAATGGCTTGACCTGGGGAATGCGGCACCTGTAGCCCAGTCCACTGCTTCCACAGGTCCCCCAAGGTCTGGAATCGGCCCTTCTCCACAATCTTCCTCAGGGTTCAGTCACCTCTTCTGGTTGTGCAGCGTTTTCTGCCACACTTTTTCCTTCCCACAGACGTCCCACTGAGGTGTCTTGATACAGCACTCTGGGAACAGCCTATTCGCTCAGAGATTTCTTTCTGTGTCTTACCCTCTTGCTTGAGGGTGTCAATGATGGTAGTCAGGTCAGCAGTCTTACCCATGATTGTGATTTTGAGTAATGAACCAGGCTGGGAGTTTTTAAAAGCCCCAGGAATCTTTTGTAGGTGTTTAGAGTTAATTGGTTGATTCAGATGATTAGGTTAATAGCTTGTTTAGAGTACCTGAACATGATATGCTAATTTTTTGAGAGAGGAATTTTGGGTTTGAAAGTTTAATTTTAAACAGTACATTACAGAAAATAATGAACTTGATCACAATATGCTGATGTTTTGAGAAGGACTAGTATTTCTCCTTGCTATGATGTAATTTTTGGTATTTTGAAAATTTCAGGTGCAGAGATGCTGAGGTAAAAGAGACTCACTTGGAATGGTGCAAGCTCCAGAGCCATGACTTTGGTGAGCATGTCCAGAGCTCCTTTGGTAGCACCTCCATTAACAGTTTAAAAAAGTCACTTTCAGACACCTTCATTTTAGAAATAAGTCAACATAAAAAAGTACAGCAGTAAAAGCAAAACATGATCACAGACCAAAAACACAACAGTCAATCATTACTGAACAATGAACCCTTTCAGGGTGACAAGATGCCTATCCAGGATCACTGTACTGTATACAGTTCCTTACATCAAAAACACAATCAGTATCATCTGCCATATTTGTGAACCCAAACAATGAATTTGATTCCTTTTTAAATCACTCAAGCAGACAGTGATGGATGTGCAGAGGATAATCAGGGGATGCTTAAGCGTGCTTAAATGTCAGGGATCCCAGCGAGGTTTAGGAAAAAAATAGAGGAAATGGGTTCAGACATAGAGGAAATTAAATATTTCAGCTAGGGGTCAAGGGGCGGAAAATAGCGGAATCCGCTAAATAGCGGAGATCTGGGATCCCTGTATGTGTTAACAGTCACTCTCAAGTCGGCGGCACATAAGAAAACACAACTATTTGTCACAAAAGCCTAAAAAAACAACCAAATAACCCTTATGGATTGTGTTTAGATGGCAAGTTGCCCCCTGGAACAAAGTATAGTATTCAGGAAGAACTCGCACAACCTCATAAAAATAGTGCGAATTGCACCCACCGGTTTCAAGTTGTTCAGTGAAGAACTGGGTTTATGCAGGACACTGCACTGTTACAACGTATATAAGCAGCTTCGGATTGTGAACATTTTAACACAAAAATTAACACAGAAACTCAGAGTGACACAAGTAAAGTAATTTTTCTTACTCACAATACACTGCATGGTCTTTAAAGGCACACTGCGAAGCTTGGCTGGAGATGTTCACAATGGAGCCACCGGTTCCCCTTGCTTTCATTCCTTTGGCCACAACCTATTTTTAAAGTCACCATTTACCATCAACATGTGGTATTTTAATGAGCAAGTACTGGTTCAGTAAGTTCTGGCCTTGTTTTTTCTCTCTCCTTACTTGTGCAACATGCAGGGCTGCTTTCACATTGACGTTAAAAGTCCTGCAGTAACAGTTAAAGCAAGGCAAATAGAAATTTGTCATTTTGGAATATACATTTATAAACAAAAGTATGAAAATGAAAATAGTGTTACATATCGAAGATGTCCTCTGTGACCTCAAGGAAGGATTGGAGCGTTGTGAAGGCTGCGTTATTCACCAGCAGGTCGATGGGACCCACATCCTTCAGCGCACGCTCTGTAGCATCCCAATCCGCCAAGTCCACACACACAGACTTAATAGAGGGACACTGCAGAAGAAAACAAATCATAATTTGTTTCACTTTTGCAAATGATGAGCGGAAGTGATATGTTAAGTGTTTGGCTTGAATTGAATTATAAATAATACTGTAGTTCAGAATAAATGGCATTCAAGAGAACTTCTGTAAAAGATAAAAACACTGTGTCTGTTGCATTTGTAGACATAAAGGAACCCCATCGCAACATCTCAACCAACTCTGGGCCAGGGCAGGAGTACACCCTGGACAGCTTCCCAGGCCATCACAAGACGACACACACACACAACCATTCATTCTTACACCTAGGGGTGATCTGGAGCAGCCAGTTAGTGTACTGTGCATGTTTTTGGGCTGTGGGATGAAACCGGAGTACCCAAAGGAAACCCACACAAGCACAGGGAGAACATGCACACTCCACACAGGAACTCTTGAGCCCGGGAATTGATCCCAGGCCACCTTGCTGTCCTCCTCCATCCTGCCCCTTGGGCCAACTTTAGTTCAGTTCATTTTCTGAATTACTTAATCCTAATTAGCATTGCAAGGAGGCTGGTGCCCACCTCAGCCGACGCTGGGCGATAACAGAGTACACCTGGGTCAGCTTACTAGGCCATCACAGGGCAAAAACACACTTATGGCTATGCAGTCTACTCTTTACGAAAATCAGCAACGGTTCTTTTACAGCCTCTCACCATAGACAGTGAGAGAAATGGTCATCCTTTATGGGTCAACTTCTGATCTTTAATTTTAGATTCATGAATCCTTTTCTTCTTAACAGAGACCATTCATTAGTGTGTATCCTATGTATTTTAAATTCCATTGGCAGTTTATTTTGGCTGAATATGAAGGTTTCCTGAAATGAGTAACCCACAGACTTGGTACTGTTTTACATCTTACTTTGGTAACAGTAAGACCATCACAATTAATCAATCAATCGGTATGCCATGCCAGAATTCTGATGTAGGCGGCAGCCATAACAGCTCTTGTCATGGATGTATACGAAGGGCAAAAAATCCGCAGTAGAGACCCAAAATTCTTTCTGCAGGGTGTTTTTATTGAGACACCATCTCTAGCTAGCTGGCCGTTGACTCTAAAGAGTTCATCCGCCCTTTGATAGGTCTTGTTTTTATTCCTACTGGGTTAATAGCCACCCTACTCACTAAATTTAGAACCTGGTGGGGGAGCCGGTTTAGTCGCCGACCACTCGACCATGCAACAGGTTGTACTGGCTTACATGTTACCAGTAGCAGAGCAAAACCTGACCTGACATGAGATCATAAGATCATCACAAGGCCAGAAAACCAATTTTGTGCACAGACAATAACTTGGCAGTGCAAACGGATGAGTAGTAGGCTGAAAGGTCCGACCCCCAGTGCAGCTAACTGGGTTATCAAATGCCGGCCATGTCTCTCACTGTCTATGATGAGAGATTCATGTAAAGGAACCATTGCTGACTTTTGTAAAGAGTAGCGGCAAAATCGTCAGCATGTTTCTGTCTCTTGCTAAAGGGTTGTGTCAGGAAGGGCATCCGACGTAAAAACCTATGCCTAATTAAACATGCGAATCAGATGATTCACTGTGGCGACCCCTGAAAAAGGGAAAAAAGCCGAAATAAAAAGAAGAGGAAGTTGAAAGGTCCGAGATGATGTATTAAGAAACAGAAGGGGGTATGATATGATTCCAAGAGAAAGAAACAAATAAAGATAGTAAAAATAAAACATTTGCACCCAGTGCAGGGGTCATTCATACTTGTGTACAGGAGTGAGCAAATGGTTTCTGACAGACTCTGCAGTTTAACTTAAAGGGTAGCTGTACCCAAAATTTACAGCATTCAAAAAATATCCACTGTACTTTATTATTAACTTTTAAACATCGCATGATGTCAGTAGTTTATTTATAAGACCACATTTCCTTTTCTTCTGTATGACATTCCTTGCTCACAAAGGTTGAGCGCGCGGACATGTTGGCTTCTTTTCACCGGGGTTAAAGGTCATTGTGACGTAACATTGTTGACAGTCGTATAGCTAATTGCAGAATGTCAGTATATTTTCCTCAAGCAATTCATGTTCTTTACAACAATAGCACTCCTGATCAGTTTTTTTAGCGCACACATTTTCCACATGAGCACCAAATATTTGCTGGTTGTTTGCTACGATTTTCCTGTATAAGAGCTTCTGCCGACTCTCCAATATCGTCCTCCGAGTCATCACTTTCCTGGTCCGATTTCACTAAATGTGGATAGTCTTTCTTCAGTGGTTCATATAAATAACCTTCTAATCCTTCTACGAAACTGTCTTCGTCCATGGTTTTAAAAAAAAACTACTATAATGTCTCTTTTTTCCAAGTTTCCGTGAGCTTGTGTTGTATATGTCATGTACACAGACGCTCCCCGACTTACGTTCATCCGTTTTTTTCGATTTTACGTTTTTGTTGTCCCCCCCCAAAAAAAAAGTAAAATTTTGAGTTTAGACGTACCTACGTAGTACACTGATGTCATGACGCTGCATTCATTGTTTACAAATGACAGACTGCGTGTGTGTGTGTGTGTATATACATATATATATATATATATATATATATATATATATATATCAGTTATATAGTGTTAACCTTGTGTTAAGACGTCATCTCTGTGTTTACACTGTTTTGCGGACTTTTGTAACCCTAACAAATCTGGTTGGTCAGACGTGCAAGTCTCCTAGCATGGGTGCAAGTCTCATACACAGATGAATTAACTATCTGCTCAGATCGGCACAATCTTTATATTTATTATCTTTTAGCAGAATCCTAAGAGTGTATACTTATTTTTATATGAATATTCATTAGGATTTGTACTTGTTCTTTGTATGCATCTCTTGAATAAAGTTTACTTACTTACACAAAAGAAAGAACTCTCCGCTTTGCTGGGAGACTGCAACAGTGCAGGCTGTGTTCTAAACAAGTTCAAGGCACACTTGTGCACTTGAAAGATCGGACGTCAGTATAACCCACAGCAAGTACACTACTTTTGCAAGTACACTACTTTCGGTATTGAGCACTTCACATATTGTAAGCGTTGATTGGCTGTTTTAAGCTTCATGTAAAGTGACTCGGTATAAATAAGTTATTTATTTGAAATTAATGTTGATATTATTTGATATTATTTACAATGTTATGTTTATAATAATTGATTTCGGGGTGTTTTATGAGATACGGTAATGGTATTTATGGATGTATAGTACACTATTAGCGTCATACGTCACTGTAACAACTTACGTTCACTTTCAACTTACGTTCGGCCGTTCGGAACCAATTAAAAACGTAAGTCGGGGAGTGTCTGTATAGCCTTACGTTTACATTGCAATCTCGTAGTTCCGGTCGAGGCTTTGCCAACGATATTACATCACGGCAAATGCGTAAGCCCTTAAATCGCTGAAAGCTGGTTTGTGAGAGAATATAATAAACGCGTTATAGGTGTATTGTCACTAGCTATACACAATACATCAAATTAGGTCTATGAGCGCTTTCACTACAGGTACCCTTTAAGCTTATTTTTAAGAGGTAACACTTGTACTTCATGTTTATTTACTATTGCAATATATGGAAAGTAATTTACCTCCTTTTAAACTTCATTTTCTGTAACCGATTAATCCTGATTAGGGTCGCGGGGAGGTTGGCGCCCATCCCAGCCTACTCCGGGCGAGGGCCGAGTACACCCTGGACAGCTCGCCATTCCATCAAAGGGCAGAAACACACTGACGGCTTTGCAGGCTACTCTTTACGAAAGTCAGCAATGGTTCTTTTACATGAACCACACACCATAAATAGTGCGAGACATGGCCAGTCTTTGATAACCCAGTTAGCTGTGCTGGGGGGGGACAGTGACAACCTTGTGGAGAGTGGGACTCGAACCCCCAACCTTAGGATCAGTAATGATCCAACACCCTATACCACTAGGCCACCACTGCCCAGCTCCTTTAAAAAGTGTACCAGACTTATGGGTTTTCTCGGGTCATTCAGGGTTTTGGCATTTCTCACCTCAAAGTTTTTACGAAATTGCGCCCACAACGAGCTCGACTCGGCCCCTGCTTCGTCATGGTGATGGAACAGAAAACGGAAACATTTCTGTTCGTGTATTACTGAGGGAAGGGAAAGGTATTTAAAAGAAGGCAGTGCTGGGTGATTTGTGAAGAACAGCAGTTGGAGATACTGTATAGTTATACCTCACGCACGAGCGTGTCCAGGTCGGTCTGTGTGCGCGTGACCGCTGTAACTTCCGCTCCTCCGCGCACGAGAGCCAAAGCTGTGGCTCGACCTATACCTGCATGGATCACATCCGGTTAACGGCCATGATAGACTCTCATTTATACACATTTAACAACGTCAGCAAACGAGCAATAAAAATAACGATAATAAACCGTCTTTAAGAGAGCATACCTTTTCCGGCTCCGGTCACGAGAGCGCGCTTGCCCGTGAACGTGATCTCCATGGTAACAGAACAAAACAAAAAAGGGGGGGAGTGCAAACTTTTTGACTTCTCTACTCAAATTACTGTTTACACGGCATAAAAAATTTGGTTGCTGCTGTTCCTCACAGTGGTTATCTCTGTGCGTGTGCGCGTGTGTGTGTGCGCGCGCGCAGGAAGGGGGGAGGGGCTGTTTAACCCTTAAACAGACACAAGTGAAAAATACTGTAAATTGTAAAAGAATTTTTCTTTTTAAGACCAAATGAGAATTATTCTTAATTTTTTTTAAACAACATTGTGTACAAGTATGGATTTTATGAGTTTTCTTTATTAAGATGTTTATCAGTGTAAATCTGAAGTATCTCCTGGTGTGTGTGTTCAAGGTTCAGAGTTTGTTTGGTTAAACTGGACTGTGACACTGCAGGACAAAAATCATGAATAAGAGACAAAAAAAAAAAAAAGAGATCCTTCTGAATAAGATACAAAACACAGATTTTCATCAGTTCATTTTCTGTAACCGTTTACTCCTAATTAGGGTCACAGGGAGGCTCGCGCCCATCCCAGCCGACTCCGGGCGATGGCAGAGTACACTCTGGACAGCTCTCCAGGCCATCGCAGGGCAGAAACATGTTGACAGCTTTGCAGCTACTCTTGTTGAAAGTCAGCCATGGTTCTTTTACATACCTCTCGCCATGGACAGTGAGAGACATGGCTGGCCTCTGATAACCCAGTTAGCTGCACTGGGAGGGACAGTGACAACCTTGTGGAGAGTGGGACTCAAACCCCCAACCTTAGGATCAGCGATCCAGCACCCTATACCACTAGCCCACCACTGCTATACACAGATTTTAATTACCTTAATTTGGTTTTGAAAAGCTCAATTTTTTTGTTGGAATTTTAATCATCATCATCATCTTCTTCTGCTTAATCCAGGGTCAGGTCGCAGGGGCAGCAGCCTAAGCAATGAGGTCCAGACGTCCCTCTCCCCAGCCACTTCCTCCAGCTCTTCCAGGGGGACACCGAGGCGTTCCCAGACCAGCCGAGAAACCTAATCCGTCCAGTGTGTTCCATGTCGATCTGGGGTCTCTTCTCTGTTGGACATGCCCGAAACACCATACCAGGGAGGCATGAGGGAGGCATTTTAACCAGATGCCAGAGCCCCCTCAACAGGCTCCTCTCATTGTCAAGAAGCAGCAGTTCTAACCCCGGAAATGTAGATCGACTGGAAAAATTGATAGCTTGTCTTGTACCCCAGCTTCCTCTTCACCATGACGGACCGGTACAGGCTCTGCTTTTCAGCAGAGGCCACCTTCCGACTCCAGCCTTCCCTCACTCATGAACAAGACCCTGAGATACTTGAATTCCTCCACTTGGGGCAAGACCTCATTCCTGATGTGGAGGATGCATCCAACCCTTTACCGGCTGAGAACCATGACCACCACTTGGAGATGCTGATTTTCATCCCGTTCGCTTCACACTCACCTGTGAATTGCTCGTGAGCTGGAGGTACCAGATTGATGATGCCAAAAGGACATCATCCACAAAAAGCAGCGACGAGATCCGATAGCCCCCAAACCAGAACCCCTTAACTCCTCGGCTACACCTAGAAAATCTGTCCATAAAAATTATGAACAGAATCGATGACAAAGGACAGCCTTGGTTGGACTCCAACCCTCACCGGAAACGCATTCGACGTGTTGTTTCCAATACAGACCAAGCTCTGGTTCCAGTGATACATCGGCCAAATGGCCAAATAAACTTCGGCTATTTTGTTGAGAAAGGCACAATGGCAGTGTACCTGTGATGACTGCATAATAAATTTCATACTAAAAAAATGAAATCCAAAGGTTATTGGAGAGTATTTATATAAGTATTAAACAGTTTTTTTTAGTAAATAAATTTCTAATAGGGCTGTTGACAAAATGTTCACCAGATGTTCGCAACAACCCAAGTAATCCACACAAAGAAATTGAAATAATTACTGGTTCCTACTGTGTAGACAAGCTTCTGGCATCACTGGCCCGTGCATGTATCCACTCTCTCTTAGTGAGGGCAGAATCCCTCCTGGACAGCTCACCGACCATCACAGAGCAAAAAGCACGCCTACGGATATGCAGCCTACCCTTCACGAAAGTCAGCAATGGTTCTTTTACATGCCTCTCTCCATAGCCAGTGAGAGACATGGCCGGCCTTTGATAAGCCAGTTAGCTGCACTGGGGGAACAGTGACAACCTTGTGGAGAGTGGAACTTGAACCCCCAACCTTAGGATCAGTGATCCAGCACCTTCTACCATCAGGCCACCACTGCCACAATTGAAATAATTAAGTCCATAAATGAAGTACTGTAATATGTAATAAGTGAAGTGACACAGGAAATAAGGACTGCTGAGCACACGAACAAAAGGAGGTGCAAAACAGTCACGGAAATCTGTCAGTATTTAGAAAGCAATCCAATCGGTGCAGATGAATATTAGCTGGTTTAATACTAATTGATAAAAGGCCTATTAAAAGGTTTCTCACACAAGAAGTGTCACACAGAAGCATCTCATTATAGGTAAAGACAAAGCGCTCTGAAGACCTTCGCAACCTTATTGGTGCAAAACATACTGATGTCATTGGTTACAGGCGTATTTCAAAACATCTGAATGTCCCAGTGAGCACCATTGGAGATGATATGGAAGTGTAAAGCACATCATTTCACCATAAACTAGCCGTGACCAGGTGCTCCTCACAAGATTTCTGACAGAGGAGTCAAAAGAATATACAGATGAGTTGGCCAGCAGCCTAGAATTAGCAGGTACTGTTGTTTCAGAGAAAACATTGAGTAATGCACCAAACCGCCATGGCCTCTATGCATGTTCACAAGAGTCCTTTGCTGAAGAAAAAGCATGTTGAAGCTTGTTGAAAGTTTGCTGAGTAACATTTGTCCAAGCCTAAGAAATATTGGGAGAATATATTCGAAGAAATGGCACTGCACATCACCCCAAAAACACCACACCAACAGTAAAGTTTGGAGGTAAGAACATCATGGTGTGGGCTGTTTTTCAGCACATGGTACAGGCAGACTTCATATGCTTGAAGAAAAGCTGAATGGAGAAGTACTGAGACATTCTTGATAAGAATCATACAATCTACCAAATGATGCTGATGATGAAACGGCAGAGGACATTACAGAAAGACAATGAACCCAAACACACTGCCAAGGAAACCCTCAATTGGTTTCAAAGACAGAAAATAAAGCTGCTGGAATGGTGCAGGCAATCACCTGACTTGAATCAAATTAAAAATCAACAGAAAGATAAAAAATCAGAATTCATAGAACAGACCCAGGAACCTTCAAAAGTTGAGAATAGTTTGTGTGGAACAACAAGCCGAAAACACCCCTGAGCATTGCATGAGACTAGTTTCCTCATCTACAGGAGGCATGTTGAAGCTGTAATAACCAACAAAGGCCTCTATTAAGTACAGCCGCTCCCCGACTTATGTTTTAAATTGGTTCCGAACGGCCGAACGTAAGTTGAAAGTGAACGCAAGTTGTTACAGTGACCAGAATTCCATTACCATATCTCATAAAACACCCCTAAATCAATTATAAACATAACATTGTAAAATAAAAATCAAATATATCAAATAATATCAACATTAATTTCAAATAAGTCACTTTATACCGAGTCACTTTACATGAAGCTTAAAACAGCCAATCAACGGTTACAATATGTGAGGCGCTCAATACCGAAAGTAGTGTACTTGCGAAAGTAGTGTACTTGCTGTGGGTTATACGGACTTCCGGTCTTTCAAGTGCGCAAGGGTGCTGTGAAACTCGTTTAGAACACAGCCTGCACTGATGTGAATCACCAACCATATTTGCTTAGGGTTACAAAAGGCCGCAAACCAGTGTAAACACAAAGATCACAGAGACGACGTCTTAACACAATGGTAACACACTGTCTGTCTGTCTTCCTTTCGGCTTTTTCCCTTTTACTCAGGAGTCGCCACAGCGAATCATCTGATTCGCACGTTTGATTTGGCAGAGGTTTTTACGTCGGATGCTCTTCCTGTCACAACCCTTTTAGCAAGGGACAGAAACACGCTGAACATGCTATACAACTGATATATATATATATATATATATATATATATATATATAAAACCGAACTGGGAAGGAGGGGCACGTTCAGTCTGTCGTTTGTAAACAATGGACGCAGCATCATTACGTCAGCGTACATGCCGATACGTCTAAACTCAAAATTTGACTTTAAAAAACAAAAAAAGAACCCCCCCCCCATAAAATCGAAAAAATGTAAAACGGATGAACGTAAGTCGGGGAGCGTCTGTATTACATTTGGTTAAGCATCAGTACTTATTTCCTGTACTATTACACTATACATGTTCATTTATGGACTTATTTGTTTATTTGCCGATTTTGAGCAGTGGTGGCCCGAATGCAAGGTGCTGGATTACCGATCCTAAGGTTGAGGGTTTAAGCCCCACTCTCAACGGCGGTTACTGTTTCCCGGTGCAGCTAACTGGGTTCTCAAAGGTTGGTCATGTCTCTCACGGTCTACGGTGTGAGGCATGTAAAAGAACCATTGCTGACTTTTGACAAGAGTAGGCTGCAAACCTGTCAGCGTGTTTCTGCCCTGCGATGGCCTGGCGAGCTTGTCCAGGGTGTACTCTGCCCTTTGGAGCTGGGCACCAGCCTCCCGCAACCCTAATTAGGATTAAGCAGTTCAGAAAATAAACGAATCAATGTTTTGTTTTCTTTTGTATGTGTGGATAGATATGTACTTGGGTTTTATCCAACATCTGGTGAACGTCATGTGAATAGCCCCATTAGAAATACTTACTGAAAAAAGTTTATGTGTTTAATACCCCCCCCCCCCCCGACCCGTATTAATGTTTTCAATAAGTTTTGTATATTAAGCTTGATACATGTGAAACAGTGGGGACATCGCATGAACATTGCTGAGGTGATGCAAAGGCTTTATTTTTTTTTTGTTGGTTTTACTTTCTTTTGGCCATAAAAACTGTGGCATAAATTTGGTCGTATGATTGGAAAGATTTGCTGGAATTCCGTATACTTGACAACTGTGTCCATGGGTCACATGACCTGGCAACTATCCTGCATCAAAGCTTACCATTTTCAAAAGCTCTGGCCATAGAGTAATTTCCTGAAAAATCATGATACTTGGAATACAAGTTCCACTCCTCACACATAACAACTTTACTCTTTGGGCTGTAAGTTTGCCATATTGGATTTTGAGCCAAATTGCATATAATTTAGGGAAAATATCAATTGGACTGAGTCACACGAAATATAAAATTTAATCTTGAACGCATTCTGAACTTCAATAGCACAGGGAATGCTTCTAGGGCAAAAAGGCTCTTTCAAGACAATAAAGTGGTCATTTAATAATGAATAGTTCAATAAACCAATATTATTCACCACTGCATCAAACATTCTGAAATTTTTTTGCACACTGCGACAATGACTACAAGAGGCTATTTTAAAATTAAAAGCACTTTGTCAAGAAACACACATTCCACAAGCTTTAAAAATGTGTAACGTATGGATAAACAATAAAACAACATGGTTTATTTGAATGAGAAATGAAAGGCAGGATGAGACTCAAATAACAACAGTATTTGGTGGAAGGTCTTCTTGGCTTAATTTTCTGTTCACACAACATTTCTGTCATGGCTAACACTCAAACTAATAACAGACTGTTTTTTTGGCAGGTTCACATAAATCACTGACCTGCAGTGAAAAACCACCTCATATTTTAAATAATAAAAAAAAAAAAAAAAAAAAAAAAAATACAGTTTCTCAGATTTTTAAAAACATGTTAGCATTGAGGCATGCTTTTGGACAATTATAAAGGCTGACACTGACTTATCACATTTAAGTATACTTTGAATATCCTTGGCACATCGACCTCACAATATGGTCCTGGGTTGGAAGAAGCTGTTGGAGTTGTCTCTCCATGCTTGTGTGGGTTTCCTCTTCCAGTTTACTCACACAGGCCAAGGACATACACATTAGATTAATAGGCGGTTCCAAATTGCTTTGGTGCGAGTGTAACTGATTATGTGGTGACCCTGTGATGGACTGGCGAGCTACTTAAGGTGTACCCCACCTTCATCCAGAAACGGTCAAGATAGACTTCATCCTCTGCACGGTCCTGGGAGAGTTAAGCAGTTCGGCAAATAAATGAATGAATCAGTGATCCTTAAATTTTAGTCCTGCAGGAGCTTCTGGACTGAATTCATGCAACTAGATCTTCAAGTGTAGTGCAGTGGAGTCTTATTTAAACACTTCATGACTACGACTATTTTTGTTTAGGAATCTGTCGATCTACCCAGACAGATTTTACTACCGCATTCATTCTTACAAGAACAGCTTCATTCATCATTTTAAAGCCATAAACTGTCAGAAACTGGAGGGTCAAAAATACAAGCACAAAACAAACCCACATGATGGGCGACTAGCTTGCACTTAGTCTTCAAATTAAACATTGAGACAAAATAAATTAGCTTTTCAAAAGAAAAATAACAATCTGCACCAAATGCAGCAAGCCTGGCACAGTAAATATGTTTGTTATATGGTTGCATCAATGCCTGAAAGCAGTCTAGTGGAAGACAACATAGGATACCATTTGTTTGTATTTTCTCCAGAACAATGCGCCAAGATCAGTGATGACGGTTGAGGAGACACCATTCAGTCTCAGGATAAAGTAAGCAGTGAACAGTCTTAAACCTTAAAGGAGAAAAAAAATACAATCAACATGTGGTCTAAACCATGAAAAATAAGCCACAACACGGTGAATGGTAACAACATTCTCAATAATCTCTTTACCGTGAAGGATCCTCAGTCAAGGAGAATATTCCAGCAACGGGTACAACATTCCTCCTGTTCTCAAAACCACCATAACTGAGGGTGACCTGCAGTTTAAAAAAAAAAAAAAAAAAAAAAGTGTATACAGTGAGGAACAACATGCTGAAAGATTTCACAGGTTCATGGACTACTCAAGCAGGCCTCACACAGGAACAGTTCTGATGGTGGTTCAGCACATTTCCAAGCCATGTTGTACGACAGTGGTGGTCTGGTGGTATAGGGCGCTGGATCGCTGATCCTAAGGTTTGGGGTTCAAGTCCCACTCTCCACAAGGTTGTCACTGTCGTCCCCCCCAGTGCAGCTAACTGGGTTATCAAATGCCGGCCATGTCTCTCACTGTCTATGGTGAGAGGTTCATATAAAAGACCCATTGCTGACTTTCGTAAAGAGTAGCTGCAAAGCCATCAGCGTGTTTCTGTCCCTTGCTAAAGGGTTGTGTCAGGAAGGGCATCCGACGTAAAAACCTATGCCAAAAATCAAACATGCGAATCATTCGCTGTGGCGACCCCTGATAAAGGGAAAAAGTCGAAAGGAAATCTCTGTTGTACTGCAGTGACATCATCTTCACGCCATTATGGTATTTGGCATTGACCAGCTATAAACTGTGAGATTTTCAAAATGTTTGAAACTTCATGGCCTCACACCACGTAAAACTGTACCCTCTCTTCCTTCACCTTTGTGGCTGAAGTGCCCTTGAATAAGGAACATAACCCCAAATGGTTCTCTGGGTGTCATATGTGTGGCAGCCCACTACTCCTTGTGTATGTGTGTTCACTTTGGATGGGTTCAATGCAGAGGCAATGCATTCCCCTGTGGGATTTATAATGTAAATCCAAAAAAGAAAAGATAAAGCACTCACTTGAATACTGTACATGCACAAAACACCACATGCCTACAAGCGAACATTCAAAGCTGCAATATAAATGTCAAAGTATGTTTTTGCTGTTTTATTTGAAAATATGGCAAATAATTAATATAAAAGAAAAATAGCAACTAGAACTACAACACGAGTGCTTGATACATTTGGAAATGGTAAATTCCTCAATCATCGACACACTATTATGTACATCAATACTTTCTGCAAACTCATTCAGTCCGTTTAAGTCATTGTTTACAGCAGTGGTCCCCAATCACCGGGCCACGGACTGGTACCGGACCGTGGATCAATTGGAACTGGGCTGCACAAAGAAATAATTATTTATTTCTATTTTATTTATTATCTGGATCGGAACGATCTTTTATTTTTGAAAAAACTTTTGTTTTGAAAATGACCGGATTCTCTCGGTTACATGTCGGTCAGTTGAGCACTAAAATCCAACCCACAAGGGGACAGCACATGAACAGAGGCGAGTTGGTCATGTTTCAAACAATAGCGGGGATTTCGGGTGAGACTGAGCCTGAGCCTTCATTCTTCCAGCTGGTGCACCATCACCTGTGTTTTTTTTTTTTTTTTTTAAAAGAAGAGTTCGAGCTTGATTAAAAATGTCACGCTTAATCCTAATTAGGTAGGCTGGCGCACATCTCAGCTGACTCTGGGCAAGGGCAGGGTATTATATTTAGCGGGCCACGTTAAATTGTCAAGCATTGACCGGTCCGCGATGATAAAAAGGTTGGGGAGGTATGCTTTACAGTATACTGGACAATCACAAAGTTCACGCTGTAGTATTATCAGCTGTTGTGTTGATCATGAAATCATGACCCTGCTCGGTAGTTATGAGTGTGAAATCAAGTCTGGCAGTGTGTGAATGAAGAGAGGAAAGAAACCTGTTTGAGGACGTCGGGAGCAGGCATCCTCTGGAGGTTCTCCAGATGCGAGTGGAAGAGGTTGGTGTGTATCAGAGGAACTTCCAGTAGTGCTTCGATAATGTAACCGATGGTGCAATCATCTGGGAGACGGATCTTCTCTGCTGTTGTGATGAAGTTCCCGAGACTGTGACAACCAAACATCACGCTGCATTGGTACGCTATATCATCAAAAATACTTGGGCGCTTAAATAGGAACACCCGCTCATTCATGCAGCCTGTTGTTTCCCGACATTGGAATCCTGAGTGGAACCTGATTATGCGGGAGATGTTTGGCTGGAGTTTACAGAATTCCGAGCTGCTTTTCTGCTCACCATGAGCTTTATCAAATTATTAGTTATTTGAGTTGGTGTCTGATTACAGTAGTCTAGTAGTTCATCTCAGAGCTCTCTTATCTTCATCAAGAAGAGAACTCTGTTGAACTATTTGCAGTTATCTGTTTTTCTGCATAAACGCCACCTATTCATAGAAATCCCAGCCATTTTTGATCTAATGAAAAGCAGCCCATCAAGCATTATAGCATGGTTAACTGCATTCTGATGGGAATTCATGGGAAAGTTAACTGAAGCTCTGCAAGGTTTTATGCACTGATATGATAGGCTGATGATAATTCCAACGAGCGGCTGTTCCTAATAAAGAGGCCTGTGAATGTGCATGCACTCACACAATGATTATTCGGAGGAGGAAAAAAAATTATATATACACACACACATGCACACACGCATACACACACACACACACTAAAACATTCTATTTTTGAATACCTTGCCCATGGACTCATTTTGAGTGCCAGGCCTCGGCTGATACAGAAGCCAGCACCTCCAGTTGCAAACCAGAATTTGACAGATGTCTGGAAAAATCAACATGCACACAGTTACAGATGCTGTCCCATGGCAAAGACCTGTATGTTCTGGGTGTCCTAGTTATTTCCATTTTTAATTCAAATAGAATGCAAAACAACTGTGAGGAAAAAGCTTTAATGTTCTAATTATTTTGTTACTTCCACTGACTTTTGTCCTGTAACGACTGTCCTTGTGACAGTAACAACTAACATCTTAAACTTCTGGATCCAAATGTTTTCTTTCCAAATCTTTATACAAGCAAAAAAACTGAAATCACATAATTATTAGTACACACTACACAGAAATGGCACTATTTGATTGGTTCACTATCTGGGGGTGTATGTCACTGAAGAGTTAAGTTCATGACATTCCACTGAAACTTCGGGGCATAATTATTTTAATATGTCCTGCATAGGAATAGAAAACCAAAAAAAAAAGCACAGTAAAAATGAGATTTGTATGATTTGTATTTAGTTGTTTCAAAGTTTATTTATTTGTAAATCATGATAGATGTAAGTAAAGTTGGTTTTTTTTAAATATACTGTATTAATCCTGTAAGGGAAATGTTTTCCTCTGCAAAGTGAGCACACACACACACACACACACACACACACACACACACACACACACACACACACACACACACACACACCCACACACACACACACACACACACACACACACACACACACACACACACGGAGCAGTGGGCTACCACACACATTGGGGGAGCCTGGAGATCAGATGGGGATTAGGGTGTCTTGTTCAATGGCACTTCAGCCATTTATGTGGAGGAATAGAAGGTGCTGCTCAATTCGCCACTGCCACACATTTCCCGCTGGTCTGGGAATCGAAACAAGACCTTTTGGTTCCAAACCCACTTCTCTAAACATTAGGCTACAGCTACCCCATGACATATAGAAACAGGTGAATTTAGAATACAGACCAATAAGTAACCTCCATTCCATGCCATGATCCCAGTTTTATCCTGTTTAAAGTCATGGAGAAGCTGGAACCAACCCAGTTGAATCTATATGAAGTGGAGTACAACACTATACCATTTAAATATGATACAGAGCGTGATCATGTTCTGCTTGTGGAGCACGCCTGGTACGGTCATTTTTTAAATTAGCAAAAATAAACTAAACTCTGAGGAAGCCTCCTCAGACTCTGAGGAAGACCACTGAACATTCAGGGACATCTTAGCTTCAGTGAATAAAAAAGTTTATAGAAACACAGCTTGTGTACTTGAAATAGTCGTGTACTACTTTCATGTGCTTATATCAGTTTGAATTGCTCACCGAGCCATCGCTCCTGACCCTCTCAGGAGCCTCTATAGGGTGATCGAGACTGGGGCGGCCCAGGTACACATCTTGTGTTGGGGAATAGGACGATAGCAGTTGCAGCAAACTTGGCAGGATGACATAATTATCATCATCCACGTGACAGAACCATCTAATATGAAGCAGAGACAAAGAAGAAGAGATTATAGACTGTTTGAACCACAAATATGTTGTAAACAATTATTATTAGATTTCAAGTATTTAGCAAGTGCATCATAAGGACCACGTAACGCCCGGCAACACTGTTTCCTCTACAGGTCTGAACATGGGGTCTGTGAAGCAAAAGCAGACAGTCTGGGAGTTTTCGATTTACTTACAGCTGTAGATATCACAACCCACTCTTAACAAACTTATATTTACTGTTAAGCTTGTGGATTTGTACACCTATTGAGGTTTTGCACGTGACGGCACAGGGTCACGTGACTTCTTGATCTGCCATATTGGACGGCATGATCCGGACGGCGTTCGCTCATTCAACATCGCTAAACATTTTAAAATAAGTAATAGTGGTTCAACATTACCCAACACTATGTTTGTGGGTTACTAACTTCCCTGGAGTGATACAAAATAACCCAGTGAGTACTGTATGGTTATATCGTGTTGCACTGTTGGCTGTGCAAATAGACACAGGAGTAAAGCCTGCACTGTCATTTTATCGTTTTCCATCTGACCCGGACAGAAAAGCCAAGTGGATCGCAGCAGTAAATAGGAAAGACTGGAATCTTACAGAATACAGTAGAATATGCAACGAACACTTTGTATCAGGTAAATATACACACACACATATATATATATATATATTATATATATATACATATATATATATATATACATATACACACATATTATATATATATATATATATATATATATATATATATATATATATATTATATATATATACACACACACAAAAGGACAGGACAAAGACTTTCTATTGAAACTCCATTTATCACTACAGATCTGTTTCGAGGGGTGGTGAAACCATCCTCTCTCTTCAGGTGATTATAGAAGAATCTATATATATATATATAGAATATGAATATATATATATATATACATATATATATATACATATATATACATATACACACATTATATATATATATATATATATATACACACATATACACACACACATATATATATACACATTATATATATATATATATATATATATATATATATATATATATATATGTGTATATATAAGAATATGTGAATTTATACAAAAATTATAAGCAGTTTATTATTGCATAAGCGCTTGTTTGTGTAGCTCTATTTGGGGATAGAACACACACCTTAGCCGTTATGAGGTGGTACTGTACTGTACTGTACTGTCTCTTCCCAGTTCCTGGCTCCCATTGTTGCGTACAGCTTACAAATCCAGCAACAAAATACGTGTAAGCTTCCATTGATTTGTAAGCCTTTAACTCTTTGCCAGTAAATGGAGATGGGCCGTGGACAAAATATGTACAAAAGATCCAAGTAGGCAAAAGCAGGAAGAGAGGAATGGTCGCATTCTAACTCATTCCTAAACATTGACTGCGGCATTAGATATGGATCAGCAATCCCCAGCTGCTTTATTTTACTCGGATACCTCGCCCTCTGCTCACCTGTCAGATGATTGACAATATCTGACAATATTATAGTGTCATCTCTTTTGCCTTCGACACGCTCGCATATTTTGCTTTCGCTGTCATTATCGGGTGTTGTTGAAGCCATGCTTAGTAAATCGTGTGTGTGTGTGTGTGTGTGTGTGTGTGTGTGTGTGTGTGTTATGGATCACGCTTGCCGTCCAAGATGGCGCATGAAGGTATTGGGGTCACGTGACTGCAAAACCTCAATAACAACGTTCATAAATAAACTCTAACCTAGTGATGGAAGGAGAAGGTATGACCATTCTATGGGATATGCAAATCCAGACAGGGAGGCACATCTGTGCAAATAAGCCAGACATAGGGAAGAAAAAGCGTCTTCTTTTCCTTTCGGCTGTTCCCTTCAGGGGTCGCCACAGCAAATGATCTGCCTCCATCTCACCCTATCTTCTGCATCTTCTACTCTTACTCTAACTACCTTCATGTCCGCCTTCACCACATCCATAAATCTTCTCTTTGGTCTTCCTCTTGGCCTTCTGCCTGGTAGTTCCAACCTCAGCATCCTACTACCAATATACTCACTATCCCTCTTCTGTACATGTCCAAACCATCTCAATCTAGCCTCTCTGACTTTGTCTACAAAACATCTAACATGTGCTGTCCCTCTGATGGACTCATTCCTGATCCTATCCATTCTCGTTACTCCCAAAGAGAACCTCAACATTTTCATCTCTGCTACCTCCAGCTCTGCCTCCTGTCTTTTCCCCAGGACCACTGTTTCTAAACCATACAACATCGCCGGCCTCATCACCATCTTGTACACTTTTCCTTTCGTTCTTGCTGATACCTTCCTATCACACATCAAACCGGACACTTTTCTCCAACCAGCCTGCACACGTTTCTTCACCTCTTTTCCACACTCTCCATTGCTCTGGATTGTTGAGCCCAAGTACTTAAAATGCTCCACCTTACTTATCTCTGCTCCCTGTAACCTCACCGTTCCTCTTGGGTACTTCTCATTCACCCACATGTATTCTGTCTTACTGAGGCTAACCGTCATTCCTCTCTTTTCCAGGGCATACCTCCACCTCTCTAGATTTTCCTCCACTTGTTCTCTGCTCTCACTACAGATCACAATGTCATCTGCAAACATCATAGTCCATGGAGATTATTGTCTAACCTCGTCTGTCAGCCTGTCCATCACTCACTCCAGAATCTCTCCTTCTCTTCTAGCTCACATCCTGCCTGTGGAGCATAAGCACTAACAACATTGAACATCACGCCCTCAATTTCTAAGTTGAGACTCATCACTCTGTCTGACACTCTTTTCACATCTAGAACATTCCTGACAAACTTCTCCTTCAAGATGACTCCTACTCCATTTCTCTTCCCATCCACACCATGAAGAAACAGCTTAAACCCTGCTCCTAAGCTTCTAGCCTTGCTACCTTTCCACCTGGTCTCCTGAACACACAGTATGTCCACCTTCGTCCTCTGCATCATGTCAGCCAGCTCGCTACCTTTTCCGGTCATAGTTCCAACATTCAAAGTCCCTACTTTCAGTCCTAGACTTATGCCTTTCCTCTTCTCTCTCTCTCTGCCTACGGACACGCCTCCCGCCTCTCCTTCAACGTCTTCGACCAACAGTAGTCCAATTTCCACCAGCACCCTGTTGGTTAACAGCACTGATGGTGGTCGTTGTTAAGCCGGGCCTCAACCGATCCGGTATGAAATTCTTTCTTGTGATTGGCATATTTTATTTGGCATTTGTTTTACGCCGAATGCCCTTCCTGACGCAACCCTCTGCATTTATTCGGGCTTGGGACCGGCATGAGGGAGAGACACTGGTTTATGGCCCCCCCATGGCTGCATAAGACGTATCCGATATCGCGTGCAGAAAAGATCACATCCTTGATTAGATTGTACTGGCTTGCCTAACATAAGGTCGACGGATACCCAAGCATATCCATGGAGAGAAAGCGATATTAGCACTGACAATCATGAACAACAATCTAAGAAATTAGTGCGGGATTTCCTGGATGTGTTTTATATTCATAACCGCATCAAAATGGCATGACCATTATCACACCTGAATAAGTCTACAATTAACGTTAGCCAGCTGGCGCTTCAGTTTGCATGCAACCTACCTTTCCCTTGCCCAGAGTTGGGGCGAGGTGGGTGCGAGTCAAGAATATGAAAAAATACACACACACACACACACACACACACACACGTACGTTTACATGTGTGCATATACAGGGATTCCTCACTTTCCGCGGTCAATTGGGACCAAGATCCCACCGCAACCACCGAATTCCGCAAAGTGGGATCAACCCCCTCCTGACAGACATATACGTACATGTATGTGTATATAATATTAATAAATGCATATTCAATGGTATAAATGCTTATAATAACAATTAAACATTAAAAAAAATGCATAATATGTAAATAAAATCTAAATACACACACATACAGACACATGCACGCAGGTGCGCATGCATGCACTCAGATACGCACCTCACAAAAATGTAAGTAATTTTGATGGGAAGTTTTGGGTTGTTTTTTGTTTTGAGTTTGCTTAGGGTTTTTTTTTTTTTTTTTTTTTTGCATAATTGGCCTTGTTTTTGTGGCATTTTCCTTAACATTTCCCCTATTCTTCCTTAATTTACTTATTTGTTAATTCCATGAATATTTCAAAAAACAAACAAACCACAATGCACTGAAGCCGCATGAATTCAAGCGTGAAGTATCGAGGGATCCCTGTATGTATATATGTTATTTTTTAAAAAACTGTCAAGTAGTTTTATTTCAAATTTTCCTGCTTTTTGTAGAATAACTAGAATCAATAGAACAGCCAACTGGCTATTTCTTATGTTAGTGTTTAGCCTAGAGATGGCATGGAGCACACAGATTAATAAACTAAATCCATCACGGTTTAAAAAGAAAAATACACAAGTAAATAAATATTTACACCCAACACACCCACCCAACTACACACAGGGTTACTATACCCAGCTGAGGTCAACAATGAATTTGATTGAAATGATGATTTCAAAACCCAACCTTTTCTGCGACTCGATAAATTTGTCGTATTCCACAGACATCTTGCAGCAAAGTGCTTGTCGTGTGTGAGCGGCTGAGCAGTTGGTGTTGATGACATTGCCTCCTTGGATTGAAGAAGAAAAAAAAGCAAGGAGTTAGAGTCTGAGTGAGATTTATTATGCTTTTATGGATCTATGAGATTTCCATGATGATTACACAGAGCCCTAGATTGTTAATTTATTAATAGTTTCGTTTAAGCTGATGTTTGCTTCATGTATACATCATTACCTGCTTTCTGTTTCAGCTCCTTATCCTCACCATCAGTGAAAATGAATGTCTGAAAGAAACACAGAGATGATGTATAAACCATACTGGCTACCGTTTTAGTGCTGGAAAATATTCCTGACTATCTCTCTCTCTCTCTCTCTCTGGTGTGCACATGGCCAGATATGACTAATGTTACTGGCGTTTCCAACACAATTAACTTCCAGCACAGTTTAATCCTTGTGCAGGGTGATTATGTAAGAAATGAAACAAGAAGGGGTGATGTAATAAAGCAGACCACCGTTTCATCTCTAAAAGCTGATTACTTTTCTGTAAAATCAGAATGCAAAGTGTTGTGTTCTTTTTACAATCCATGGTTTTAGGTCTAAAACCTCAGCAGCATTCAGAGCTGTTGGCTGTTGTAAAATCCTTCACACACACATCAATAAATGGATTCATCATTCATTTTCCAAGCTGCTGAATCCTAATTAGGGTCAAGGGGAGGCTGGTGTACATCTCAGGCAACCTGGACAGGTCACCAGAAAATTACACACGCACATGGGTGATTTGGAACAGCCAAATAGCCTACTGTGCACCATTGTTGGACTGTAGGAGGAAACCCATGCAAGCATGGGAAGAACATACAAACTCAAATCCTGGACCTTCTAACTGTGAGGCGGACAGACTGCACCACCGTACTGTCCTCCATAAACAAATTATTGTAGTGTATTAGATTTATATAGCGCTCCATCCACACTGAATAGCATGCCCCCCCTGCACTCCGGGCACCCATCGCCAGTTATTGCATTGTTCTATCCTTTTGATCTGAGCACCAAGCAGGAAGCAACAACTCCCAAATTTTAACATCCTATGGTATGACACGGCCGGATTTGAACTCCGACCTTCCGGAGGACAAAGTGGACGCTCTACCAACTCAGCTAAATCCCTGGTATCTAATAAATGTATTAAAATGCACCATGCTAAAACAGTGCAATTCTAGTCCAATACACTGTCAAATTCACAAGTATTTCCTCACAGTCTGCTAATTTAAACCTATATGGGTTTATATATAAATATACAGCTGGTATAGCTATAGCTTTAGATGAGAAACAAGTGGTCTGAACCACACCCCACAACACTATTCCAGCCAATCAGAAACATGAGGGGCTTTTGTGCGCAAATTGGAGGAATGGGGGGGTGGGGGGTCATGGGGTGTCCTTATATGCCTTTAACAACATATCCATGATTTATACGGGTGGAGTTTATGAAGGAGTAGTGAAGGGCATTGCAAGTACTTATTAGGCTGTTAAGATCAAATATCTTTGTCGTGGTGGGAGTGTTTGCGTAGGACCCAAGGATGGAGGAGACTGAAGGAAGGTTCAACAATTTATTAAACGTTCAGAATTGGAAATCGCTAGAAAACTCAGAATAAGCTCCAGCCTCAACATATTCATAGTAGGATTAAGTCGTTTAAAAGAATGGATGGATGTTTGGTCACTTGGTTATAATGTGACGTTGAGAAAGTGTAAAGCTGCAGTATTATTCCTCTGACTATACTGCTCTGACACCAAAGTGAAGTAAGTGTTAGTTCTGTTCTGGGCTGTTGCTAGTGTGGGTAGAGTTGATTCAACTTGTGGACAGTTTAAGAACCAGTTTGCTTTACCATGGGATAGAGGGCCACCACAGAGCCATGTTATTACTGCATGATGAAATACATCTGAACATCTTTCCCAGCCCAGTGACGCATGACGCTCATACTGTACTATACATCCATAAATACCATTACCGTATCTCATGAGACACCCCTAAATCAATTAATATAAACATAACATTGTAAAATAATATCAAATATCAACATTAATTTCAAATAAATTAAATTCAAGCAAAATTATTTCAAATTGATAAATTTTAATCAAATTCACTCATGAAATATCAAATACAATATCAAGTATAACCTTTAACATTCTCTATGATGCGATCTTTCTGCTTGTAAATGGTTCCGATGGTTGACGGATGGTCACATGGCATGAAGCGGAGCTGAATCACATTACATGAAGCTGAGCCAACTCACTTTACATGAAGCTAAAAACAGCCAATCAACGCTTACAATATGTGAGGCACTCAATACCGAAAGTAGTGCACTTGCTGAAGTAGTTTACTTGCTTGAAACAAAGCATGGATTATGCAGACTTCCGGCTTTCAAGTGAGCAAGGGCTTCGTGAACTAGTTTAGTACTCAGCCTGCACTGATGTGATTAACTAGCAGAGCAAAGAGTTCTCTCTTTCCTGGATTCGGTTTTCATATTTTACAACTTTGCTTAAGTGAGTATGCATGGTCGATTGTGCTGATCCGAGCAGATTGTTAATTCATCTCTGTGTATGAGACTTGCACCCATGCTGGTAGGCTTACGCTTCTGACCAACCATATTTGCTTAGGGTTATAAAAGTCCGCAAAACAGTGTAAACACAAAGATCACAGAGCCGGCGTTTAAACACAAGAGTAACATGCTATATAACTGATATATATATATATATATATATATATATATATATAAAACTGAACTGGGAAGAAGGAGGGGCACATTCAGTCTGTCGTTTGTAAACAATGGACGCAGCGTCATTACGTCAGTGTACTACGTAGGTACGTCTAAATTCAAAATTTGACTTTTTTTTGGAGAAAAAAAAAACAAAAAAACGTAAAATCGAAAAAACAATCAAACAAAACAAAAAAAACGTAAAACGGATGAACGTAAGTCAGGGAGCGTCTGTACAACAATGATGTCATCAGAGATGAAGCATCACAAAACACAAAACCCCCAACCACTCGTGCTATTATTAAAAGAAATGATGCTGGTCGCAAAGATTTCTTTGACCTTGGGAGCAATGACAACCCTTCCCTCAGCATAAACTAATTCGAACTTGCGATTCCGCATTAATAGTCATGCACCCTGTCAGTGCACCACTCAGGAGCATTGGTTGATGCTAGGACGGGGTGTGTGATGTTTTGCTTTTGTGTAAACCCCTCCCCCTTCTGCTAATCTAGTACTTATCTTAGCACAGCCCAGTTTTACCGCATTAAACGTGCACCAAACGTGATGAGAAAATTCAGCAAAAAACGAGGTATAAATTATCTATCATAACTCTGTGTTTTAACTGCAATATCAACACAATTTAAATGGGGTGTATAGTTTGAAGTCTGCACTTCTGACACAAGTTGACATGGAGACTCGGTGAGAACGCGGTTTACTGCGATGAAATCTTAAGTTCATCACATGATTTGAACACATCGGTACATCCGGCAAATCCGGGTTACATTTGTGAGGCGCTCCACCAAGTGGAGGCGCTTGTTGCAAGTGACGTATGGTGCTTGTGAGACAAAGTGCGGCTTATCCGGACATTTGATCTTTCAAGTGAGCAAGTGCGCGTTGAATACTTGTTTAATACTCAACCTTCACATGCTCACTTGAAAACTCGGAAGTCCGGATAAGCCGCGCTTTGTCTCACAAGCACCATACGTCACTTGCGACAAGCGCCTACATTCTGTGAAGCACCTCACATTTTTGCTTTGTTTTGTTTAATTATCACTTGTGCATTGATGTTTGAGTGCTGTATCGACAGCTGATTTACATGCCTAGCATTAATACAACACCATGGTTTCGCCAGGCATTGGAAATCTGATCAGAGCTGCTGTTATAAAGCAAATTAATCAACATCATCTGAACATACAGAACAGCACTTTGGTACAACACGCATATAACAGTTTGGGGATTGGGGAACGATTTGTGATTGGTTAGCATTGGCCGAGCTACATTTTCAAGCATTATGCTCCATCTGTAGTCCTAATAGGTCTCTTTAGTTGTTTATCCAAATAATGGTGTCTGGCTTGCACAATCATGGTGATTTTCTCAAGGCTCATGGCAAAAAAAAAAAAAAAAAAAAAAAAAAAGAACTCTTTCAGACTACATTACTATATTTTATCAAGAGGAAATTAATACCAACACCAACATATAAGAGTTGCTTGGGATAAAACCTGACTTCAGATGGGTTTTTTTCCCCGAACAGATAGGATTATTAATAAGGCTTTACACAGTGAAATAAATTAAGTGGCACTCCGAGGCTGGGCAACCTGTGAAAAATCCCTGTGTGTTTGTTAAGCTTAATGTGATTGAACGGGAACTAATGATTTGATGTTATGAGGCTGATTGTGAATTAGATGTCCCTGGGCATGGCTGTTGCTCAACACTGACCATGAACATAAATGTTTGTTTAAGGCCAAGATAGAGATTTAGAATGTGTTGTTGACAAGCCATTTCTCTAACTAAGCACTAACTGATTCGTGTAGCTCTCAATTCATTGTTTATAAATCACATATTCAGCAGATGTGCCCCAGCTGGAGTTTTAGCCTACAATCAATTTTGCATGAAAGCAAACATGCTGCATTTTCAGACTTAAATATCCTTCTTGTCTTGTTTTTCAGTCATTTGCTCTCAACCAGGCATGTTGCCAAAAAACAGCTGCCCTCCTCCCCCATTGGCACACACTACACCTTGAAACTGCCATTCATCAAGTGAAATCAGTTTAGGCATTCAAATCAACAACATCAGCAGATGAAAAAGAAAAA
Organism: Plotosus lineatus; assembly: GCA_024760905.1. Classification (NCBI taxonomy): domain Eukaryota; kingdom Metazoa; phylum Chordata; class Actinopteri; order Siluriformes; family Plotosidae; genus Plotosus; species Plotosus lineatus. The sequence continues at coordinate 28,447,636 of CM045730.1, forward strand.
AAAAAGAAGGAACAAAAAAAAGGTTCGGACTACAACCAAATAAACTATTTCTACTCTCTGCTCATGTAAATGGAATGTCTATGGACACACAGAAATCTCTCTGCAGTATAAATAGCAGCACATCGAAGCTGTTAATCAATGTGTGTTTTACCTGCTCCCTGGCCTTGGACATCCAAGTCTTGAAAAGCAGCTCCAGACGTGATTTGTGATACTTCCTGGTTGTTTTGACTGCAATAAAAATGTCTGTCAGTCCTAGAGGCTCATTGGACCGTGAGCTGAGGAATTCAGCACCTACCATGCCCCTTGGGGATTTGTCACTAGGAAAGACCAGCCGACTGACACTATTGTGCATAGCATCACTAGCACCTTTGTATGCTGTGGTGTTCTCTCTTCTATGAGGCAGAGGTCGTGGCAACTCTCCTTGCCGCTGCTGTGTCTGAAGAGTTGGGATCAGCAGCAGGACGATGGCACACAAGGCCGAAGAGGCCAGGAAGCAACGTCTGTTTGTGCCAACTGGAGACAAATTCATTCTGCCGGAGCTCAGTTCCAGCTCTGCCACCTGGGCTCGGCCACTTCTGCTCTTTGATGCCCATCTTCAATGCAACAAGCTGCAGTCTGGATGAGTAAGGGTACGGAATGGAGAAAGAAGCAAACCAAGAATGTTAATACTGACCATAACAGATATGAAGTAAATTCATGTAAATGTGTGTCATCAATGTGAGATCTTTGTGGACGTCTACTGTTAGAGACGACACATTAACTACTCACACATGTACAAAGTCATACTCAGAACCTTGGAATGGTCCCGACAATCCCCAGTTCAGAAAGTGATATTAAAACAACAAGGTTAATCTTGCCATTAACAGTAAACAAAGCAGCATCTTTTAATATTTCATCAGATGGGGAATTCCGGAGGTATGTAATACAGTAGGCCCTTGACATTCGCGGGGGTTCGGTTCCGGGCCCTCCCGCGAATCGAGATAATCCACAAGTTCTGTACCCGGAAGTAAAACCCCATGTATAACGTCAAATGAGTGAATGAGCAGCTGTAAGTAAAATACTATGTATCTATTACATGCGCTAAAATATGCTTCTTAAACACATTCTATAGACAGTCTTACTCATTAACACAGTATTAATGTAGTAAAATGTAGTTCTGATTAAGAAAAACTTTTCAATTTTTACTGTTATATTTATTTATGCTAAAATATAAACATTATAGAGCATAGAAATAAAACACCTTTCAGTGCATTCTCTTTATAAACATACAGCACTGTAGTTTTCAAAAATGCCCACTAGAGGAACGAACTTGGGCATGACACGATTGAATTCAGGTATTAACTGCATTAAGTCCGAGCAGCTCAGCCACGCACCCCCAGCCGGAGCCAGTACAAAACAGAATTTTAGAGTGATAGAGTAAGAGGTGTTACAAACCAAAGAAGCGGTGATATTGATGCGAGTTAATCCTCTGGCGCAGAGGTGAGCATGCTTTTGTTTATTGGGAGTAAATGAGAATAGTGAATTCAGGGGTGTGCTACCGAGCAGCTCAGCTACGCCCCTCAGGAAGTAAACAGTTAGTTAGAGGCACAGCACCAAAATCAAAGTCCCCCTAAACACAGATCATAACAAAAAGGACATAAAAGAATAAGAAATGTAATAGATTGGATAAACAAAACACAATGAGAAACATGCTACACCACAGTAAATAAAATATAACACACAAACATTTTAAACATTGCCTTTGGTCATGTACTGGAATAATAATTAAAAAAGACTTTAATAGTGGAGTGTTTTACAACAGTTCAAACAGTATTCCTCTTCAGCAATGATGTGAATTCAGAGAAAACGGTCATTTCTTCCTGAGAAAGTCTTATTTCTTCAGAAAAGACATCCAACGGCATTACCTTTTTCTGGTGCTTATGCGTTTGAGTGACATCATAGAACTTAACTGGTAATTAAAACACACTAAAAAAGGCTCATTGCCAACTTGTGCGCGAATGAGGAAAAAGGGGCATTACACCACCTCAACCAATCAGCAGGAAGGAGGACAGCCATTGGCTGAATTTGAATCACGTGCGAGCTGCTCGGCAGTCCGTGAACACTCAAACCGCGAGTGCAAAACCGCAAATATTCAAGGGCCTACTGTATTTGCTTAGGATTACAAAGGTCCGCAAAAACAATGTAAACACAAAGATCACAGAGACAGTCTTAACACAAGGGTAACACGCTATATATATGTTTTGACATCATTGCAGCATTATATTTTGTTATTGCCAAAACCCCTCTACAATCGTGATGATATTGAAGCAGAAGGAGACCTTAAAGCAGAAATACAGTGAAGGAGGCAATTATTTCAGCACGATATTGAAGCAGAAGGCGCAGGAGCAGAGTGCTTCGTTGAACAAGACCTCCGATCTCGCAAGCAAGCAAGATAATATTGAATGAGGACCTCTGATCTTTCAAACAGGTACTGTAATTCCGCTTTAAATAAAACATCCCGTCCATTTAAACATTTAAATAGAATTGTTCCGTCAGCTGCGCGGGCAGAGCCCGCATTCGGCAAAACGCACCATAGAGACAGAGTTTTTGTGTGTGTGTGTGTGTGTGTGTGTGTGAGAGAGAGAGAGAGAGATAGTGTGTGTGAGAGTGAGAGACTGCCTACAGAGTCAGTCAGAGATGAAAGGAGGCTTAACTCTTTAGTTTTTAGTTTAGTTTTTTTAAGTTGTTTAATTCAGTAAATGTTTAATAAATGTGGCACGCTCACCGAATGTGAGCAAAAACGCGGCTCATCTGGGCCTCCAATCCCTCAAGGAATCAAGTTAAAGTTAAGTTTGGACCTCCAATCTGTCAAGCAGGGAATGCGCTTTTAATTCCCCATCTTAAAATGCTCTGGCGTCCTAGTGTGGGCAGAGCCCGCATTCAGCAGAGCCCACAATACACATTTAATGTGTACTGTGAGTATGCGTGTGTGAGTGAGAGAGACAAGACTGAGAGTGATTACAGTGTTTTGTGTGTGCGTGTGTTAATAAAAAAAAATTTTTAATAATGGTTTAATTAAAAAATATGTTAATAAAATTGTTTAATATGTTAATAAAATGTTTAAATGGTTTAATAAATAATTTTCCTTTTACACACGTTTCATACAAAATTGGTGTACTTTTACCATTTTTAAAGGGTTTATGGGGTAGTCTTGGAACGAATCAGGCGTTTTACATGTAAAAATACGCCACTACTTATGAAACCTCTACGTTACGAAAAAGGCTCTGGAACAGATTAATTTCGTAAGTAGAGGGCCAACTGTATAATAATATATATATATATATATATATATATATATATATATATATATATATATATATATATATACATATATACACACACATACCTGAACTGGGAAGGAGGGGCATGTTCAGTCTGTCGTTTGTAAACAATGGACGCAGCGTCATTATGTCAGCGTACTAGGCAGGTACATCTAAACTCAAAATTTGACAATTTTTTTTGGAGGGGGAAACGTAAAATTGAAAAAACGTAATACGAATGTAAGTCAGCGAGCGAGCCTGTTTACATTTTTTATGTGAGGTGCTCATCGGAGTGTGTATTTTTATTTTATTTACATCTTATGCATTTTTTATGGGGCCGGTGGTGTAGTGGTTGGGGTGCTGGGCTCATGATCAGGAGATCATGTGTTCAAATCCCAGTTAGACCCTGACTGTGCTAAGACCCCTGGGTCTTAACCACAAGTGTGTCTCTGTTCACCCAGCAGTATAAATGGGTACCAGTAAAATATACTGGGAAGGTAAGATGCCATGGACTGGTTACAAGTCGACACATTTGTTTTTAGTGGCAGAAATTGGCTTCCGTAACGAGTAGATTTACACAATACAGTAATTTAGATTCAATAATGGTGTACTGTATATAAAGCAGAACAGTGTCTCTGTTACTGCTGAACAAGGACAGATTTCATCCTCCAGATATGTTGGAGATAAATTCATCAACATCCACTGAAATACCAGCACACAAACAGCTCACTGTCCGTTTAGGTACAATCTTAATTCGAAATGTAGTGCACTAACGTATGTAGCAACACTACATACAAGTGCACACCCTGAAAGTGCACTTATACAGGGAGTGTGTGCCCGTTTGGGATTCAACCAAAGTCAATTCTTTCACCCGCTCAGAAAGTAGCTACTCCACACACAAAAAGAAAAAACTGAAGGACTGATCCAGTGAAAGTAAATAAGAGGAAAACAAACAAGGAATTTAACACAATTTGTAATAAAATGTTAGCCTTACCGCGAAGCAGTGTGTGTGTGGTAGCACTCTCCATTTCAGACCATCTGTTTTCATTCTCTCAACTTCTCAAACAGGTAGCAAAGAAATTCAAAGCCGAAAGTCCGAGGAGGAGAAGTGAAGGAAATCACACCATAATAGAAACTTCCAGTTTTAAACGTGGGCTGAAAACATAACGCGATGACGTAATAATCCCACAGGCAGCTATAACAGCCGTATGCCGTCTTCTTTCATTAACACTGCTCCGAGTATTCACAAACAAATCCTGCATTCTTCTTTCAGCCTGTTAAATACCCTCTGAGTCATGCAGCGTAGAGCATTCACCACTTCGCGTGCCACTTTAATATGTACCAGTGGTAATGTAGTCCGACACGTCTGATTACCGTAATTACCGTATGTTACCCGCACTCATTCAAGCATGGTACAAATGAACAGGACAATGAAGCCGCACCGTCGCCATATTGGTGCTCCCTAGTAAATATCAAACATGTGTCTAAGAATAGAAACTAGGGCAACCACATAACTGTTCTGACTTTTGAGAGAAGTTATTATTTAAAAATATATCTACTCTAGGTCACAAAGTCATGACAGGACATTTATAGGCACTATTATTATGACCTGAATAAAATGTGAACTGAACTGCATTCCTAAGCATTATATTTCATGCAGCACAAATACATGGGCGAGGGGCAAGGGCCCTCCAACAGGCCCTGTGTTGAGTTTACATGCTTTCCCCATGCTTGCGTGGGTTTTCTCTGGACACTCCGGTTTCCTCTGTCCGGTCAATGTACATCTTCTTCTTATTTTCCTTTTGGCTTTTTCCCTTTGGCCTTTGATAACCCAGTTAGCTGCACTGGGTGGCTGTTTAAAATTGCCCTTAGGTGCAAGTGAGTGTGTGTGTGTGTGTGTGTGTGTGTGTGTATTTGTGTGTGTGTGTTTGTGTGTGTGCTCTGGCTATTAGCTTTAAACTCATTGGTAGGATGAGTGCATGATAAGTAGTTTGAGACAACTGCAGTGACCATGTGGAGTCTTTCTTTCTTCCTTTCGGCTTTTTCCATTTCTTGGGAGTTGCCGCAGCGAATCATCTGATTCGCACATTTGATTTGGCATAGGTTTTTACGTCAAATGCCCTTCCTGTCACAGCCCTTTATCAAGGGACAGAAACACGCTGACGACTTTGCAGCCGACTCTTTATGAAAGTCAGCAATGGTTCTTTTACATGCCTCTCACCATAGACAGTAAGAGACATGGTCCGCTTTTGATAACCCAGTTAGCCGCACTGGGGGGGGGGGCAGTGACAACCCTGTGGGGACTCGAAGCTCCAACCTTAGGATCAATGATCCTGCACCCTATCCACTAGACCACCACTGCCCCCATGTGGAGTCCACATGGAGATAATAATAAAAGGGAAAAAAAAAGGATGTTGAAATAAAGGGTACATCCCCCAGTGCAGGTAACTGGGTTATCAGAGGCCGGCCATGTCTCTCACTGTCTATGGTAAAAGGCATGTAAAAGAACCATTGCTGACTTTTGTAAAGAGTAGCTGCATAGCCGTCAGTGTGTTTCTGTCCCTTGCTAAAGGGTTGTGTCAGCAAGGGCATCTGAAGTAAAAACCTATTCCAAATCAAACGTTCGAATCAGTTGATTTGTTGTGGCAACCCTTGAAAAGGGAAAAAGTCAAAAGAAAAGGAAGAAAGAATAATAGTTGAAATAAAGGGTACATGTTAGGTTACAAATATCAAAGTGAAATACAATGAATCCACCCTTGCTTGGATCATTCCATTAGAGAAGCCAAAATAAACAGAGTGTTGAAACTGCCTTTTATAACTACAGTATATAAAAAGCATATATCACATGATCTGGAGAGGTCTACTAATTATATTTGGGAAAAAATATATATTATTCAGGATGAATATACTGATGGACATATGAGTCTCTATGGGAAGATAAATATACTGTAAGTAAAGATAGGAGAGTTACTCATGGAGGTTTACAGTGGAAAATGACAGTATATGAGACAGAATATTGAGCACTTTGTTACTTGTGCCAAAGAGGTTACACAGGACACTGCAATATTATTACTCCCTAGTAACTCAAACAATGCCTAACAGATGAAACTAAAGCATGATAAGTTCTGTAACTGATTTGATATGAGCTTAACATAGTAAAATATATTCATTCTAGTTTACAAAACCATGAGCTTCATCATATTGAGCCTTTGCATGTCTCCACTTAGTGTTTGGTTCATAATTCCTACAGTTAATGATCGTATTGCACCGCATTGTTCTTTGCCAACCATTGAGAAACATCAAGAAGAAGAAGCATAACATAACTTTTGATTTGAAAGCAAAGTGTCAAATGTTTCAAATACAGTATGAGACTATTTATTTGATCAAGAGAATACTGTATACAGTATTTACTGTACAGTACTTACAGTATTTATTTATGTGTACAACACAAGTCATTATGGTGCATACTCCACACCAGTTGGTGGCGGTAATGCACGAAATATCGGTTTTCTAACCGCGATAGAAAACGACAAAGAAGAACAAGAGGCGCAGCAGCAGCAGCAGCAACAGCAGAAGAAGAGGCAGCACGAAGACGCCCCCCAACATTATTAAAGCTATACATGTCATACCATGTTATAAATCATGGTGAAATCTTGCTGTGCTGTTGGATGCACGAGTCGTTTTACGAAGGAAAAAGCCATTACCTTCCACTTGTAAGTACTAGAGTTCAGAGCTAACAATATTTGATGCATATTTCAGGAAATTTTGATTGCATTTGAAACTGTTTCCCTCCCTTCGATCGCCCAAAACTTGTCAACTGTCAGAAACTGACTATCACAATCAATTGTCAACTGTCTCCACAGACATGCATATTTAAAGTAGACCGATTATGACCTTCTACATTTTTTTTAGTCTTGTAATTTTATACTGGAAATGAATGTGGACTTCTGGTAGTGGCAGAAGTGAAGGGTTTCCTTCAAGTGGTGACGTCATGCGGTGCAATTGGGCGCACAAATCGTTTGTCTGGTGAGACAGATATAACATTTGATATTGTAAGTAATATAAACACATATTCCATACGTTCACATGAACAGGTTAAACATATTTTCCCCTCTTCATCTCTCTGGATGAAATATCCAGAAAGTGTGCTTTAAACTCTTGTCTTTTTTGGTTTGGAGGTGATTTAAGGTCCCCCAGTTATTTTTGGATAAAGTTTCCCCCGTGTTTCATATGTGGGTATTAACCACGTGTGTGTATGTGTGTGTGTGTGTGTGTGTGTGTGTGTGTTTTATAGGACAACATGGTGGAGTAGTGCTTAACACATCCATCTTCCAGCAACAACATCCTGGGTTTGAGTCCCTGGGCATTTATTTTCAGTATTCTGGTTTCTTCCCAAAATCCAGAGACATGCCCATTAAACTAATTGTTTCAAATTTCCTCGAGAGAGAGACAGACAGACAGACAGACAGACGGAGAGTGTATGGTCACTATGAGATGAGACTTTTGCCACTGCCAGAAGTCAGTGCATGTAAGCCATGGCTGCAGCTTCTAGTATTTGAGCAAGCAGTTTACCTCCATATATACATTCATGGCTGTCTCTATATCAGATCACATTGACATGGAAATGAAGGATATCTCAATTACCTTTCTCATTGCCTGATCATGTAAATATCAATGGTATGAAGGGCTTAACAGGATGTGGACAAACTGATTTCTTGAGGGATGAACTCAAAACTGATTCATGTTTTAACATGGACGGATTATATTTAAATTTCAATGCATTGGAAGTGTGTAAGTATGTGCTTTGTGAAATGTAATTTAATAATAATGTCTATGCATAGCACCTTATTATATAAGGGTGTGTATAAATGAGTAATATACAGTAATTACTTTAAATAATCGTCCTTAAAGCTATAATGAAATTTCAAACTTTGTTACAGATTTCCAAAAGCGCCATCATTACGTGAACAATGGATAAAGGCCATCGACCGTCTTGATTTTGTCACTAAAAAGCCTTGGCAGCCTTCACCCCATGATTATGTGTGCTCCAAACATTTTAAGCCATCTGACTTTGTCCTGACAAGGCATGCACAACACAAAAAGCTTAAAAAAGATGTTGTGCCTTCCATTATGTCATGGAAAACAAGAGAAAAGGTAACGCAAGTAAGTGACTCCGTCACTATTATTCAATTTACCAGTCACCCTTTTTCCTTATTACAAAATATCTCACTTCATTTGTTTTTTTTTTTCTTTCAATGTACTAAATATGGTTTCTGTCCTTCAGAGCATGAGTAGGACATCAACGGTCAGACAAGAAGCTTCAGCCATGCCAGAATGTCCTGCCTCTGTCAATCCTTATGGTGACCAGGAGTGCGCCGTTGACTTGACAACGTCAAAGCGCAGGATTGAAGAAGCATCTGATCAGTTAGAAAATATCAGAAAGAGGTTAAGAAATGGCAGGAAAAAAAAGAAAATATCTCAACTGTCAGTCAGTGCCCTCCTTCAAGAGGCAAGAGGCATGCATGCGCTTTCACTGGAAGCTAGTAATGTGTTGGAAGTATATAAAGGTAAAGCTTCCTGATGATGCCATTTTGAATTTATTTGTTTTTGTGCTGGCGGAACAGGGTGTGTGTCGTGTTGCTTTCCTATAAGATAAATAATGTTATTTTCAGTCTAATTTTGAGGTACTTTTTCACACAGATATCCCTATCGACTTATTTTCTAAGCCTGCAAACAAGTACAGTGACGAACAGAAGCAGTTTGCATCAACTCTTTACTTTTATGAACCAAAAGTGTACTCGTATCTGAAGGAAAAGTTCAACCTCCCAAACCCATCAACCCTTCAGCGGTAAATTAAGCTTGAACATGATTTGACTGACTGCTTTCTTTTCAATTTTTTTTTTGTTTCTTTGTACATTTGCTTTCATAATGACAAGAGTTTTACTGGGAATTTCAGATTTATTTCTTGTTTCTACGGATCTTAACATTGTTTTAAGAGAGTTGAGAGATTCAAAATTTTTCGAACTTTAAGACATGGGTCTCCGTCCCTGTTCCTGGAGAGTTACCTTTCTGAAGACTGTTAAGGCTATTATGGCATTTACTCGTTACAGTCGGCCCCCTTCTTACGAAAACCCCTGAATACGAAAAATCCAGTATACGAAAAACATTTTCCTAAATTTTTGTCCTCTGTATATGAAAAAAGTTCTTCTTACGAAAAGCACCAAACGCGCCATTAAAACATTAAAACGCGCCATTCAAACAATGCGCGAGTTGCTCTCTCATTGCCTGCCTCCCAACATCCCACCCTGCTGGCATCCCATTGGCCTCCCATTGGCCAGGAGGGAGCTGACTCTCCATTGTACTATACCTATAATGCTTGTTTGTCACACGCATAAAGGAGAGTTGTACTGTTGGTTCATGAGTTTCGTGATTTTTTTTCAGAGTGCTCATTGCAGCTTATTTTTCATTTTTTAAGTTGTTTAATTCAGTAAATGTTTAATAAATATGGCGCGTTCCATCGAATGTTGGCAAAACGTGGCTCATCCAGACCTCCGATCCCTCAAGTAAACAGGTGAATGTTGAGTACTAAACAAGTATTCAAAGCGCACTTACCTGCTTGACAGATCGGAGGTTCGGATGAGCCGCACCCTGTCTCAAAAGCTCCGGCATCAGCTGCGACGCCACCCGCATTCAGATGTATAGCATGCACAGTAAGCAATAATGATGGCAGAGCCTAGCCTGTCCATTAGCTTTCCTCATTCTTGTTGTGTATATTTGGCATCCAATTTGGCGCCCGCATTCAGTGGTGCGCGCCATGGAGCATACCACAGATGTGGAGTTTGCATGTTCTCGTCATACTTGTGTAGGTTTCCTCCAAGTACCCCAATTTCTACCCACGGTTCAATGACAGGAACACTAGGCTGATTGGCTGTTTCAAACTTCCCGTGTGTATATGTGTGAGTGTGTGTATATGTGTGAGTGCGTGTGAGTGCGTGTGAGTGCGTGTGTGTGCGTGCGCGTGTGTGTGTGTGTGTGTGTGTGTGTGTGTGTGTGTGTGTGTATATATGTATTTGTATGTGTATTGGTTCTTTGATTGACTGGCGAGCTGATTGGGATGCATTTGTCCTTTGCTCAGAGTTCTTTGAGATGGGTTCCAGCCTCCGTATGACTGCAGTAGGATTAAACATTTTAGGAAAAGAATGAATGAATAAGATTGATGCACTTTGTAAAATTGATTTTTTTTTTTGTCTTGTTTTAAACACCTGTACATAATTCAATAAATCGATTATCTATAAATTGAGTAAATTATACATTATTTGCAAATCCTTTATCAAATTTAATCTTGACTTACATAAATAATAGTTGCACATAAAGTAGTTCGGCAGATGTATAAAAATATTACATAGCTCATTACATAGACACCCCCCGCATGCCAAGGGATTAGCATGTCCACCTCACAGCAAGAAGGTCCTGGGTTCTGTTTCAGGCTCGACAAGGACATTTCTGTGTAAAGTTTGCATGTTCATCTTATGTTTGTGTGGGTTTCCTCTCGGTACTCCAGTTTCATGGCATGCACATTATGCAAAATCAGTGGTTCCAAATTGCTCCAAGGTGTGTGTGTGTGTGGTGTGTGTGTGTGTGTGTGTGTGTGTGTTGGCCCTTTGCCCATAGTTGGCTTAGATAGGCTCCTGCCTCCACAATTTTTGTAGGACTAAGCGGGTTGACGAATGAATGAATATTTGGTTCCCTTTTTATTTTGCAGGTGGCTTCGAAACAGCTCCTCAAATCCTGGGATGTCTTCACAAGTGTTAGACATGTTGGCAAAGAAAAGGCAAGAAGACCCCACAAATTTTGGACTGTGTACTTTGATGATCGATGGAATGTCAATACGCAAGCAGGTGGATTGGGATAATAAGAGGAAGGAGATGGTGGGTTTTGTGGATTTTGGCTCTGGACCACTGGAGAGTGAGGCTCGAGAGGCTCTTGTAATTCTTGTGGTTGGTTTGAGAGGATATTGGAAGGTACCAGTTGCATACTTTCTAGTAAATGGAGTATCATCTGAGGTGCTGTCACAGCTCATCCTGTCTGCTCTAAGTAGTCTACATGAAGTTCACATGAGGTGTGTCGCTGTTGTTATAGGTGGCCACCCTACTAATGTGAAAACAGCTGAAGTTCTAGGTTGCACTGTTGAACCCAACAAAATGAAATGTTCTTTCACACATCCTGCGGATGCTTCATCCCAGGTGTACATCTTTTTTGATGCATGCCACCTTTTGAAAAGTTTGAGAGATTCATTGTATGCACTTCAGGAAGTGAGTGAACCATCCATAGGGACAGCTAGATGGAAGGACATTGCTAGGCTGGAAAGTCTCCAGGGATGTGAGCGCTTAAGAGGCACCAACAAATTAACCACTGGGCATGTAAACTGTCCAAAGAAAAAGATGAATGAGAACATGAACATGACTGCTCAAACATTGGGTTCTTCTGTTGCGAAGTCCCTGGACTATGGCACCCTCAGGAACTACTCTGGTTTCGAAGATTGTCATGGGTCTGTCCGATTAATCTCCCTTGTTGATCATCTCTTTGATGTGTTCAATGGTAGGACAGCTGCATGCAAAGGGTTTAAAGGGCCTTTGCGAACTTGCAATTTGCCTGACAGAGAATCCTTCCTTATGGAGGTGAAGTCTGTTCTATTGAACCTGAAAGATATGGCAGGAACTAAAGTCTGTGTTGGGAAACACAAAATTGCTGTATTGGGATTTGCGTTCAATATTGATAGCCTCCTTGGTTTAGCAAAGGAATTGTTGCTCGGTGATAATCCTCCACTTAAATTTTTATTGACATATAAACTGTCACAAGATCACCTGGAGCTATTGTTTAGCTCCATCAGGAGGTATGGTGAGTGGATCCAAAATCCCTCAGCTTCACAATTTGCTAGTGCGTATAATGCATTGCTTAATCATGCTGGCATTATAATTTCTAGTGATGTAAGGACTAACTATATTGCCCAGGGTACCACTTCAGTCTTGAATGTTGATGCACTGACTAATACTCCCTATCAACCAGTTCTCTCCTTCAGGGAACCTTTTTGTCACCATGATCATATATCTAATGGCAGTCGCTTGAGGAGTTTTGTTGAAAACATTGTTGAGTACATTGCTGGATGGGTAGTCCGTGATGTCGCAACTCAAGTTTCATGTCAGGAATGTTCTGCGGCACTTGTTCAAAAAGCACGACTTCGAAGCCAGTCTGGTTTACTTGAACTTAAGAACAGTAGTGGCTTAGTCATTCCATCGGATGATGTCATCAAAGTTTTGAACCACTGTCAGATTGTTCTTAGTTATTCTCTTAATGCTCAACATGTCCAAAGTTCACGAAGTGAGAAAGTTGCAGTCAGCAAGCTCATGGCTGGAGTGCCATCTGAATCATTTTCCTCCTTAAATTCTCATTTTCTGGAAACTGCCAGAGGCATTGACACTCACTATTGCTCTTTGATTCAAATGTTGTGTGAGAAATATCTCAGCTTAAGGAGATATCATTCAGCCAACCTTACCAGCTTGACCCGGGAAGATGTTTCTGTGGGCAGTACTATTGTGTAGAAGTTAGCACAAGGGTCAGCAACCCGCGGCTCCGGAGCCGCATGTGGCTCTTTCACCTCTCTGATGTGGCTCCATGGCTTTTAAAAATTATGAATGTGTACTTTACAAATGTGCTTCATACACAAAAACCACTGCATCACCACAAACAACTACAAAAAGAAAATGCCGCTTATTTACTCACACATCGAAAGCACTCTGGGCTCCCAGGGGTAAAGAGTTAAACCAGCTTTCACCTGAATGCTGGGATAATCTACCTAAGGCAGAGTCCTGCAACGGTCAGGTACTCACAGGTACCCAGTGCGTAACCTTGCAAAAATGCTCTTTTAGGGTTGAACATTACATAGATGAATATTAACAGTCATGGGTGCGGGCGAATATTTATTTGGTGTGGGCGGGGTGGTTTTGTGTGTGTGTTCTTGTGGACATGGCTATCGTTCTATTAATCAGCTACATTGAGCGTCTTAGTGTTTTTGATCTGCTGTGTTGGTGGATTTCCAAACCCTTGTGCTCATGGCAAGCAGTGTTCTCACCATCCCAGCAGCAGCGCGGCGAGCGAGCAAGATTTTTCCATCGCCGGGGTTTGTAATCCAGGAACGGAAATCACAGCTGAAGTGAGAGACGGTGGATGAGATTTGGTTTATGCACAGCAATCTCCGAATTAAATAACTCTCCTCCGAGTGACAAAATAAAAGACTGGATCTGATTCAGTCTCCATCTGAGAATTGGTCGGTCAGTGCAGTATTAAGCATTAATATTATTTAAAAGAATTTGAGCAAGCTCCTTCTTAAAATTAGTCTTCATATACTTTTCTGTGTTGTTGTCATTTTTGTAAATTAAAATGATGACAAAACAACATTAATATAATGAATAAAGAAAAAGAAGATCACACGAAGGGAGTGATGGTGAGGTGGGCTACCCAACCCGTTAACACATCTGGCTGTATCCCGTCTCTCTCTTCGTTTGATATATATTATTTTTATTTATAAAAATACAAGAAGGACTCAAACACATTCATTCAATTTCTGAACCGCTTCATTTTAATTAGGGTCGCAGGGAGGCTGGCAATATTTTTGAATCTAAATATTTTTGTTGCAAACAGAATTTAATTGTCTCTGCAGTTGTTTAAACCAATGCAACACATTCTTTTTTATATTAACATGAATAAAAAAAGGGGTAAAACATTATATGCAATGTTATTTGATTTTAAATGTCAAAAAAGGATTTATGGCTCTTAGTATTTTCTTTACTGTGGAAAACGGGTCCAAGTGGTTCTTTGCATGGCAAAGGTTGCTGACCCCTGGGTTAGCACATCCGCCTCACAGAAGGAAGGTCCAGAGGTTGAGTCCTGAGCTTGGTGATGGCATTTCTGTGTGGAGTTTGCACGTTCTTCCTGTGCTTGCATGAGTTTCCTCTTGGTATTCTGGTTTCCTCCTACAGTCCAACTCCAAAGACTAGGACACATTAGGCTAGTTGTCAGCTCCAAATGCCATGGGTTGAACTGATGAGTTGTCCATTGAAGTTGTCTGAGATAGGCTCCTCTGTGACCCGTGTAGGATGAAGTGTTTTCTGAAAATGGATGGATGATATTGCTGTGTGAAGACCTTTTGACCAAAATAATTTCATTTTGAAATCAGTGATGACACCGTCCCGCAACTATGCTAACAAATGATGAAGAGGCCTCTTAGGATGTTTAATTTAGCTAACCAAACGTTCAACTTTGTCCTAGTATATTTTCAATAAGGTGATGCAGCTTACCTGGTTAAATCATGGTGGACATTGTTCTGTACTTTTTTTTTTCTTTGCCGATCCTTGCAGACCACAATTTATTAAAATGTTCATATAAATTTCTACCACATTTTGTCTCGTGTCATGTTTCGGTTTCTCTTATATTTTAGTATTGCATGATCTTGCAATAAGGGAGGATTATCCTTATAACTCACCATAGTGATAAGAAGCATGGTGAAGAAATTGCAGAAAACCTTTGTTTAGGAAGCTGTTATTTGCTTTTTGTGTATTTTTTTTTTAATGTACTGAAATATAATATATGGATCCCTCACTTTCCGCGATTAATTGGGACCGAGAACCCCCCCACGACCTCTGAATTCTACGAAGTAGGATCACCCCCCCAACCCCCTCGACTGACGTATACATATGTGTATATATCAATAAATACATATTCAATCCTATAAATGCTGATTACTTACTTACTTATCCTCTTAGTGTACAGGTACACATAAGGCCAGTGTCATTTGCCACCATGCCAGTCTGTCCCTAGCAATTGTCTCTGCTTCACCCCAGATTTTCCCCATCTGCTTCAATTTTGTGTTAATTATTCTCCTCCATGTTTCTTTTGGTCTACCTCTTTTTTTAGCTTGCCATCTGGAGTCCATTTGAGGGCAATGTGTGCTGGTTGATCTTTGTCCATCCTTATGACTCGGCCAATCCACCTCCATCTTCTTTGCTTAGTTTCTGTTTCCATGTCTTTTTGTGCAGTTTTCTTCCACAGGTCTATGTTGGAAATTGTAGCCGGCCAGAATATCTTGCATATCTTTCTCAGACAGGTATTGTGGAATGATGACAGTTTCTTCATGTCACTTTGGATGATTCTCCAACACTCGCAGCTATAGAGAAGTATGGATTTTACATTGCTGTTGTAAATTTTTCAGTGAAATACTTCTCGACTTCCATAGTGGTCTAAGTTGACAGAATGCTGTTCTTGCCTTATTCAGACATGCCACTATCTCTTTTGTTGTTCCATTATCCTTGCTCACTATACTGCCAAGATAGGTGAAGTTTGCGTCTTCTTCAATGTTGTTTCCTTCTATTTGTATTGGTGTTGTATCCATGTTATTGATGGTCATTATCTTAGTCTTCTTGGCATTTATTTCAAGACCGATGGATTTTGCTGTCCTCTCAAGGCTAGTTGTCTTTCTCTGCATCTGTTGTTTGTTACTAGAGATGAGGCAGATGTCTGAAAAATCGAGGTCTTCCAGGAATGTCTGCATTGTCCATCTTATTCCTGTTGTGACATTTCCAAGTGTTCTCCTCATGCATCAGTCTATAGCAGTTATGAAGAGGATGGGAAATATGATACAGCCTTGTCTGACTTCCGTATTCTCTTTGAACCATCGTGTCTGGCTACCATTGTGCATAACACAACATTCATAGTGGTGTAGAATGGCTTCATGAGTGTGATTATCTTGTGTGGAAGTCCATATGATTCAAGGATTTTCCAGAGGCAGCTTTTGTTGATACTGTCAAAAGCCTTTCTGAAGTCAATGAAGTTAAATATGATCTTACTCTGCCATTCTAAGCTCTGTTCAATGATGTTTTGTATGGTAAATATGTGGTCTATGCATCCGCTGTTCTTCCTGAATCTTACCTGTTCTTTCCTCAGCTTTGTGTTGATAGGTTCATTTATTCTGTTCAGCAGTACTCTGAGAAATATCTTACTCAGTATGGACAACAGTGTTATACCTTTCCAATTATCACATTCTGTTAAATCTCCCTTCGGTAATTTTATGATCAGACCCTTTGTCCAATCCTGAGTGATTTCTTCATTTTTCTAGATCTCTGAGAAGAGGGAGTGGAAGATCTTTGCGGTGATGTCAATATCTGCCTTTAGTACATCTGCTGTGATGGAATCAATTCCTGGGGACTTCCAGCTCTTGACTTTCCTGATTACATGCCTGACCTCATCTAGTGTTACATCTTCTATATCGACATCTGTTTTTTCCCCAAAAGGTGTGATAGTTGGGGCTGGTCCAATTGACTCCTTGTTTAAAGTCTCCTCAAAATGTTCGGCCCATTGTTGCAGTTGTTTGGCACTTGCTGTGATAATTTCTCCATTCTTGGTCTTGACTGGCTTGTTACTGCTATTTACCACACAGCTTCTTGTTTATCTTGTATAGCATGCTCAAGTCTCCCCATTGTGCAGCTGCCTCTGCTTCATTACCAAGTTCTTCTATGAATTTCTTTTTGTCAGCTCTTGCTTTTGACTTGACTTCTTTATCTTTTGCAGAATACTACGCCAGGATTCTTTCCTTCAACCTTTCCAGATTTTACCTGGAATAACTTCTGTTTGATGTTCTTCCTATCCATTACCGCATCCCATGTTGGTTCACTAATCCATTCTTTTCTGTTCCTGTCTCTGACTTCAAGGACTGTTTTTGATGTTTCCTTGTAGATGACCTTTATTGCTGACCATTCATTCTCTATATCTTCGCTTGTGTTGTTTGCTACTTCATCTTCTACAAGCAGAGCCTGATAACGATTTTTTAGTTCCAACTTGAACTTTTGTTGCGTTGCGGGCTGTTCAAGCTTTTGGATGTTATATCCTTCCCGGTCAGAGTGTTTCTTGCCTGGGGTCTTGAGCTTCAAGCGGATCTTGCAGATTACTAGGTGATGGTCGCTTCCACAGTCTGCACCTCTCTTTGCTCAGACATTAAGTAGTGATTGTTTCCACCTACCATTTATGACTATATGGTCTATTTGGTTGACGTCCTTTGTTTGGAGAGTGCCATGTCATTTTGTGGATGTCCTTGTGGTGGAATAAGGTTCCTCCGATTGCTAGATCATTTAATCCACAAAAATTGCTGAACAGTTCACAATTTTCATTTATATTTCCCACACCAGCTTTTCCCATGGCCCTTTCTCTGTTGCTGTTATCATTCCCAACTTTGGCATTAAAATCTCCACAGAGTATTAGCAGATCATGTGCTGGTACCTTGCCGACAACACTTTGTAGTTTCTGGTAGAAACTATTCTTTGCTCCCTTTTCGGCATCATTTGTTGGTGCATAGCACTGCACTATGGTCATCTTTGAGTATTTTGGGAAGAATCTAGCTGTTATTATTCTCTCGTCTGTTGGATGCCGTTCAGAGCTTTTTGTGCTTTTTTGTTCATACTTACAGCTACTCCTCTAGAGGGATGATTGTCCATTCTGCCGGAGTAGATGACCTGTTCACCCGTTGATGTCTTGACTGTTTCACTGCCTGTCCACCTGCATTCACTCACACATAGTATATCTAGCTTGTATCGCCTCATTTCTTGTATCACCTGACTTGTTTTTCCTGTCTCATACATTGTGAGAACATTCCATGCACCAATGTAAAGTTTGTGTTTGGGGCGCAGAAAAAATTATTCCTGTGGTTAGCTCCATGTCTGGTTTGGCTAGCGGCAATCATAAAGTTGCTTCCACAACCAATATCTGCAAGGCTCTTTTTGCTTGGCTTTATGACTTGGTTTTCGTAGCGTTTGGGAGTTTTATGTGGCTGGGCTGCTAACCCTGCGCACAACCCTCCTCCTTTCTCATCCGGGCTTGGGACCGGCCATGGCGGAGTGAAAAAATGCTTATAATAACAATTAAACATTAAAAAATAAAATTTTGCAGGAAAAAAAAGCAGATCACAGACATGACACAAAACTAAAGTCATTTCAAATGGCAACTTTCTGGCTTTAAGAAATACTAAAAGAAAGCAAGAAAAAAATGTGGTAGTCAGTACCAGTTCCTTTTTTTTAAATCAAGCAGGGGGAATAATTATGTAATCAGTCAATTTTGAGGCAAAAATTATGGAATTGTGAAAACCAACAAAAGAACACTTCAACACACCATCTCTGGCTTTTATAACATCTCGCAGTCTAAGAGGCATGAACTTAATGAGTGACAAACAGTACTCTTCATCAATCGAGCTCCAACTTTCTCTGATTGCTTTTGCCAGCCTTGTCAAGGACCATTTTCTTCAACTTCCACCACAGATTTTCAATTGGATTGAGAGCTGGACTATTTGCAGGCCATGCCTTTGACTTTATGTGTCTTTCTTCAAGGAATATTTTAACAGTTTTTGCTCTATGGCAAGATCTATTATCATCTTGAAAAATTATTTCCTCATCCCCAAACATCCTTTCAATTGATGGGATAAGAAAAGTGTCCAAAATTTCAATGTAAACTTGTGCAGTTATTAAGATAAGATAAGATACAGCTTTATTAATCTCACAATGGAGAAATTCACTGTTACAGGCTCTTGAGGTACTATCAGTAGGGGGTGCAAAAATAGATACAAGTACAAACATACACACATACATATATATTATATAAGTAAATAAATAAGTAGATACATAAATAGTATAAATTAATAAACAATAAAAGAAACATTGAAGATGTAATGACAGCGATCTCACCAGTATCTTTACTTGATATGTAGCCCCATATCATCAATGACTTCAAATGTGCATGTTTTCTTTAGGCAGTCTTCATAAATCTCATTGGAATGGTCCCAAACAAAAGTTCCAGCATCATCACCTTGCCCAATGCAGATTTGCGAATCATCACTGAATATGACTTTCATCCAGTCATCCACAATCCACGATTGCTTTTCCATAGCTCACTGTAACCTTGTTTTTTTCTGTTTAGGTGTTAATTATGGCTTTCCTTTAGCTTTTCTATATGTACAATTCCATTTCCTTTATGTGAACTCTTACAGTTCGGTCACAGATGTTGACTCCAGTTTCCTCCTATTTGTTCCTCGTTTGTTTTGCTGTACATTTCCTGTTTTCAAGACATATTGCTTTAAGTTTTCTATATCGACACTTTGATGTCTTCCTTGGTCTACCAGTATGCTTGGCTTTAACAACCTTTCAATGTTGTTTGTACTTGGTCCAGATTTTAGACACCGTTGACTATGAACAACTAACATCTTTTGCGACATTACAGGATGATTTACCTTCTTTAAGAAGTTTGATAATCATCTCCTTTGTTTCAATTGACATCGCTTGTGTTAGAGCCATGAGTCAGGTCAGTCCACTTGGTGCAACAGCTCGCCAAGGTGTGATCACTCCTGTTTAACTTTAGTTTTGTGTTATGTCTGGGATCCATCTGCTTTTTTCTGCAAAATTAAACAACTGAATGAACATTCTCTGAGACTGGTGAGTCTATAATTTTTGCCAGGGGCTGTATATACATACATGTATACTGTGTATACACGTATAATTTTTTACATTTTTCCCTCTGTGGGAAATTCTTTCCTCTGTGATGGTATGCAGGTCAGCAGCATCTGACTGATCCTTTAATGATTTATTCAGTTGATTTTTTTTTCTGAATTAATTTCACTTGTTTTGTGAAGTTAAACATACGCCTAAAATAAACCTTTCATTCATTCATCCCTTTTCTGAATCGCTTAAAAATAATTAGGGTCATGGCGAGGCTAGAGTACACCCTGGACAGCCCACCGGATGATCACATGGCAAAAATAAACCTTAAACTGTAAACTTCTATAAGCATCCAGTTCAGGCACCATTGGGAATAAAATAGAGTACACACACACACACACACACACACACACACACACACACACACACCACATGCACATACACCAGTATGGCTCCATATAGCAAAAATAGCTTCTCTCTTTTAAACTGAATGGGGAAGCCAATGCCTTTTCCAGTTGGTCTTGTCAGTCATCTTTCAAAACAAGATGGCAGAGAGATGGAACTGGGTTTTAACACTGTCAGGCAAGTACTTAGTCTTTTCTTTTCTTTTGCGAAATGACCTCATTTATAATTAAAAAAAATCTTTGATTAAGCCTTATTCCTGAGCCCGAGGAAAATATCGATGAGATTTTGACTGTCGAGTGGGAGCTTCCTGCATATAATTTTATGATGGCGTCAGTGTTGAATTATATCGCTGTACTGAACCCATATTACTATGTGCCCTGTTCTATATGTAAACTTTGTATGTGGGTGACACTGAGTTTATTGAGCCACTTTTCACTAAAGTCAAGACTTGTTTTCATTTTCTTTCTACATGATGTCTGTAAAGTAGCTCACGTTTGTTCTAATGACCAGAAGCTGAAAGTTTCATTTCCAGTACTGACAGAGAGCTGGTGTTGCCTTCCATCTACTATGTTGTACCTGTACAAGATTTTACCTCACTCTAAAAGATTTTTTCAAATTAATAAATATCAAATTAAACAGCATTTCTCTCTCCTCAGTGGGTATAGTCTGCTTGCTGGTGGTCCGAGCGGACATCATAACACAAGCTTCTGTGGGGCAGCTGTTTGTACATGAGCTAAAGAGAGAAGTCTATCAGAATGAATTCGAGCCATTCCTCAAACTCTATGGTAAGATCTATTGGAATATCATTGGAGCTCCTGAGTAGAGTTCTATAGTGTTGGAACACAGCTTAGTTGTTCTGTGTCCCGTTCGGTGTCTGTGCATGCCCGCTACAGGGAACTCAATAAGCCTGCCATGTTGTTAAATTGTACTGATTGACTATTATGTATTGCTGACTTAATTATTGGTGGTCAGCAATAAAAACAATAAGCAGTGCCTGAATCCTTATCCTAAATTCCATTTTATTAGCAATCCAGAAAATAAAAGGTGACTTGAACCGATACAAAGGTTTGCAAGCTAAGCGTGCCAAGATAGCTAATGTAGAGAGCAAAAGGTTCACTGTACCATATTTCTACTCCATAATTTCGCAGTTTGTACTCTGTGCATATTATATTCGAACCATCTTAATCCTAGCTAACATTAACCATCAAGTAAAACATTAACCATCAAGTAAAATGGTTAAAATTCAAACTGGACTTCTTTCTAAAACTGGAGTGTGATGATGCATCTCAATAACAGGTGAAGCCAAACTGCACCCAACAGAGAGCTGTAGGAATGATGGAATTTCCAGGATCATTGTGGGAGCTCCATTTGACTCCATGCAATTTTAAATTTTTTTGATAAAATGTGCAAAATGTACTTTTAGTTTAAATTAAAAACTATAGAGAGTCATATGGTGCTCCCACAATGATCCTGGCAATTCTGTAAAATGTGCAAAATGCACCTTTCATTTAAATTGCTTCACCTCATTTCTACAACTCATACAGGTAATTCAAGGTATTATGTTTTGTAAATCATGCACATTCGCATCATCTTTTTCACATCTCTTTGTTTAAAAGGGCGTGTGTATAATGACCCAATGGTGTTCAAGTGCAACAAGCAGCAGTTCCCAGATCTTCCACGCTGGCTGCGCTACACACAGCGACACCCATATGACAACGGTTTCCTGTACGGCACACCCTTGCCTGAAGACCTGGGCAAGAACATCATAGAGGTTCGATGCATCTGAGTTAACTGAAAATGTCTTAATGTAATTAAATGTAATGTAATTAAGTATTGACTTAATAATAATGATGTTGTCTGTCCCTCTTGTTTATTAAGGTTTTTGTGACAAATAAACGAAGTTACGAGACTTTCAAGGATCGCCTTGTTATAAATGTCGGACCTGCAGGTAAAAAAAACAAAACGAAACACTGACCTCCAAAAGGTATTCACACCTTTTTAATTTTGTTGAATTATAACCTGTTATCTAAATGGGTTTTGTCTTGGATTATGTGTAATGGACCTACATAAAATAAATATATATATATTTTAATATATACATATATTATATATATGTGCTTGGGTGATCTGTAATGAGAGCAGAGAACAAGTGCAGGAAAATCTAGAGAGGTGGAGGTATGCCCTGGAAAGGAGAGGAATGAAGGTTAGCCTCAGTAAGACAGAATACATGTGTGTGAATGAGAAGGACCCAAGAGGAACGGTGAGGTTACAGGGAGCAAAGATAAAGAAGGTGGAGGATTTCAAGTAGAGTGATACCTCAGCTCACGAACATAATTGGTTCCCAGAAAGTGTGTGTAAGGCGAAAAGTTCGTCTTCCGAACATTTATTTCCCATAAGAAACCATTAAAATGAGAATAATCCGTTCTCAGGTCCCCATAAAACCTAATTTTCTACTAAATAAGCCTTAAAACTACACAAAAATATACCTTATTTTATGTATAATAAATGTGCTATTGTATTGTAATTAAAGAAATAAACTGTACTGTATAATAAAGTCGTTTTATTTACCTTTGTGATGGTAGTTGATGGCTTGATGGAATGGAGTGGGAGGAGGAGGGAGGGAGGGAGTAACTGTTTGGAAGGAGAGTCACCTTCCATAAGGACTGTAGGTAACTCAACCTGTGGTGGGGTCTTTTTCGGTCCCATAATAGCAAAAGTACACTCAATATGGTCCAAAATGTCTATCAAACACAAACCACGTCCGCACTCAAAGAAAGGGGTGATTTAACTGGGACGCCGTGAGCGTGCGTCAGCTTCTCGTGGCCGCCACCGTGGCGCTGTTCGACCGCGTGGTTTGGTTTGTCCGCCGAAAACTAGTTCGTCAGCAGAGACTATATGCTCGCGAATTTAATGTTCTTGAGGCGAAAAGTTCGTGAGCTTAAGCGTTCGTCAGCGGAGGTTTTACTGTACTTAGGCTCAAAAATCCAGAGCAATGGCGAGTGTGCAAAAGAGGTGAAGAAGCGTGTGCAGGCAGGTTGGAATGGTTTGAGAAAAGTGGATTTCAGGCAGGCAAAATTGATTTTCAGGCCTGTTCCATGGGCACGAATCTTTTGACGATATTATGTAATGGAGATGACAAGATATTCAAATTTGTCACCATTTTACACAAAGGCTGATTATTCTGAAATTCTTCTGAAAATTATTCTAAAACCTCTGCTCAGATGTTCTTTTTAAACCCAGTCATGATACTGACCTGTTGCCAATTAACCAAGCTTTTCTTTTGAAGCAATTACTTTTCCAGGCTTTTTTCTTTTTTCTTCTTTTTATGATATATTGTATTAATCCCGTAAAGGAAATTATTTCCTCTGCATTTAAGCCCTCCAATGTGAGCACAGACGCAGTTGGGAGTTTTGGCGTCTTGCTCAAGGGCAGTGCAGCCATGAATGAAGGTGCAGCTCACTCCCCACTACACAATATTTTTCCTGTTTATTCAGGCATTGAACCAGTGATCTTTCAGTCCCAAAGCCTTTTTCCTTTAACCATTAGGCCATGACCTGTCACCTGGAGGGTGGCACCCATCTCAGCGGACTCTAAGTGATGGCGGGGTGGGGTAAACCCTGGACAGCTTGCAAGGCGATCACAGGGCCTTTTTGAGATATATCATAACAAATTGAAAATTTTCAAATTATTGCATTCTGTTTTTGTTTACATATTACACAACATCCCAACTTTTTCTGGAATTTGGGTTGTATGTCTATGAAATAAAATGACAAAAACAATAGGTGAGAAGTAACATAACCATGTATTTGTTTTTTCTCCCAGTTAAGCTGATGCCGTACCAGGCTGAATTCTTTATTAGACTGAGGGAGATTGAGAAGGTCCTACCCTCTGAAGTTCAGGAGGAGATAAAGCAGGACATGCAGCTAATCTGGGGAACTGATAGACTAGACTTTGTCAATATCACCTCTGCTCTGGATCGTGGGGGACGTGTTCCTCTGCCTCTGCCTGGACACTATGAGGGGTGAGTTAAAGTGTTTTATTTAAGGGGAGGCACAAGCCAATGTTCTTTCTCACGCCTGTCCCAAGCCCGGATAAATGCAGAGGGTTGTGTCAGGAAGAGCATCCGGCGTAAAACCAATGCCAAATCAAACATGCAAATCATTAATATGACTTCCAACCAGATCAATCGATGCCCAGGTGAACAACGATCGCCATCAGTGCTGATAACCAACAGGATGCTGGTGGAAACTGGACTACTGTTGGTCGAAGAAGGAGAGGCGGGAGGCGTGTCCACAGGTAGAGAGAGAAGAAGAAAGGCATGAGTCTAGGACTGAGAGTAGGGACTTTGAATGTTGGAACTATGACAGAAAAAGCTAGAGAGCTGGCTGACATGAGGAGGAAGGTGGACATACTGTGTGTTCAGGAGACCAGGTGGAAAGGTAGCAAGATTAGAAGTTTAGAAGCAGGATTTAAGCTGTTTTATTGTGGTGTGGATGGGAAGAGAAGTGGAGTAGATGTCATCTTGAAGGAGTGGTTTGTCAGGATTGTTCTAGAAGTGAAAAGAGTGTCAGACAGAGTGATGAGTTTCAAGTTAGAAATTGAAGGCTTGATGTTCAATGTTGTTAGCACTTATGCCCCACAGGCAGGATGTGCGCTAGAAGAAAAGGAGAGATGCTGGAGTGAGTTAGATGAAGTGATGCAGAGTACCCCCAGAGGTGAAAAAGTGGTCATTGGTACAGACTTCAATGGACATGTTGGTGCAGGCAACAGTGGACGAGGAAGTGATGGGCAGGTTTGGTATCCAGGACAGGAACACAGAAGGACCAGAAGGACAGATATTGATAGATTTTCCAAAAAGGATGGAAATGGCTGTTGTGAATACTAAGGGCACACAGGTAGACTACATCTTGTGTAGACAATGTAATTTGAAGGAAGTCGGTGACTGCAAATTAGCAGTGGGTGAGAGTGTTGCCAGACAGCATAGAATGGAGGTGTGCAGGATGACGGTGATGGTGAGGAAGGTGAAGAAGGCGAAGGTAGAGCAGAAGACAAAGTGATGGAAGCTGAAAAAGGAAGTGTCGTGTTGTCTTCAAGGAGGAGTTGAATCAGGCTTTGGGTGGTCAGGACGTGCTTCCAGATGACTGGACAACTACAGTTAATGTAGTCAGGGAGACCGGTAGGAGAGTGCTTGGTGTGTCCTCTGTAATAAAGTAGATAAGGAGACTTGGTGGTGGAATGAGGAAGTGCAGGAGTGTGTACAAAGGAAGAGGTTAGCTAAGAAGAAGTGGGACATTGAGAGGACCGAAGAGAGTAAACAGGAGTACAGGGAGACACAGCGTGAGGCGAAGGTAGCAGTGTCAAAGGCCAAACAAAGGGCATATGATGACTTGTATGATAGGTTGGACGGTAAGGAGGGAGAAAATGAATTATACAGGTTGATACAGAAGAGAAATAGAGATGGGAAGGACGTGCAGCAAGTTAGAGTGATTTAAGGACAGAGAGGGAACTGTATTGACTGATGACAGAAGTGTGCTGGGAAACTGGAAAGAGTACATTGAGGAGCTGATGAATGTGGAAAATGAGAGAGAACAAAGAGTAGAAGAGGTGACCATAGGAGGACCATGAAGTAACAAAGATTAGTAAGAGTGAAGTGAGGAGGGCATTGACGAGGATGAAGAGTGGAAAGGCAGTTGGTCCTGATGACATACCTGTGGAGGTATGGAATTGTCTAGGAGAGGTAGCAGTAGGCTTTTTGACTTTCAACAAGGTCTTAGAGAGTGAGAATAAGGGAGACGTGTAGAGTTGTGGCAATTACAGAGGGATAAAGTTGTTGAGCCATACGATGAAGTTACAGGAAAGAATAGTGGAAACTAGACTAAGGGCAGAAGTCAGCATTTGTGAACAAAAGTTTGGTTGCTTTGAGGATGTTAATAGAGAAGTACAGAGAAGCTCAGAAGGAGCTGCATTGTGCTTTTGTGGATTTGGAGAAAGCATATGACAGGGTGCCAAGAGAAGAACTGTGGTATTGCATAAGGAAGTCTGGAGCGGCAGAAAAGTATGTTAGAGTTGTGCAGGATATGTATGAGAGATGTAAGACAGTGGTGAGGTGTGCTGTCGGTGTGACAGAAGAGTTCAAGGTAGAGGTGGGACTGCATCAAGGATCAACTCTGAACCCCTTCTTGTTTGCTATGGTGATGGACAGGCTGACAGATGAGGTTAGACAAGAATCCCCATGGACTATGATGTTTTCAGGCGACATTGTGATCTGTAGTGAGAACAGAGAACAAGTGGAGGAAAATCTAGAGAGGTGGAGACATGCCCTGGAAAGGAGACGAATGAAGGTGAGCCTCAGTAAGACAGAATACATGTGTGTGAACGACAAGGACCTAAGACGAACGGTGAGGTTACAGGGGGGAGAGATGAAGAAGGGAGGATTTTAAGTACTTAGGCTCAACAATCCAGAGCAATGGAGAGTGTGGAAAAGAGATGAAGTGTGTGCAGGCAGGTTGGAATGGTCGGAGAAAAGTGTTCGGTGTGATGTGCGATAGGAGGGTATCGGCAAAAATGAAAGGAACATATCTGCAAAAATGAAAGGAACGTGTTCAAGACGGTGATGAGGCCAGCGATGTTGTATGGTTTAGAAACAGTGGTGCTGAGGAAAAGACAGGCGGCAGAGCTGGAGATAGCAGAGATGAAAATGTTGAGGTTCTCTTTGGGAGTAACGAGGATGCATCGGATCAGGAATGAGTATATCAGAGGGACAGCACATGTAAGAGATTTTGGAGACAAAGTCAGAGAGGCTAGATTGAAATGGTTTGGACATGTACAGAGGAGGGATCTTGACTATATTGGTAGTAAGATGCTGAGGTTGGAACTGCCAGGCAGAAGGTCTAGAGGAAGGCCAAAGAGGAGATTTATAGATGTGGTGAAGGAGGACATGAAGGTAGTTGGTGTAAGAAAAGAAGAGGCGAGATGTAAGCAGATGATTCGTTGTGGCGACCCCTGAAGGAAACAGCTGAAAGGAAAAGAAGAAGCATGATGTAGTTTGTAGTTATTCGGACCCCAAAATGTAATGCAGAAGATTTAATTCATGATAATCATCAGCTCACTGTACATTATCCCACTGATTACATAAGTTGGTGCGTGTGTGTGTGTGTGTGTGTGTGTGTGTGTGTGTGTGCGTGTGTGTGTGTGTGCGTGTGTGCGTGTGTGTGTGTGTGTCTCAGTGTGTATGTGAAGCTGGGGTCTGATCAGCCCTATTCCACATGTATGCTGAGGCTGCAGACAGCAGATCATCTGCGAGAATGTGATGCTGGAGGGAAGATCATTGGAGATTGCAGTGTGTGCGCCATCCCTGCTAACTGTGTCACTTGGTGCAAGTCAGCTCTGGTAAGCATTTACAACATTGCAGTAAAGTGTAAGCAGTGATGACTTAAAAGATTAATAATACATATACCTTAGTGATGAGACGATAGGAAGGTTAAATCATAGGTATTTGAGGTTTAAACCAAAATAAGTGAGTTGCTGTTCATTTTGAGCATGAGAGAAGAAATTAGAAAGAGCAGCATTGCAAAATTCAATTTTCAAACATTTGTGCTTCATAATTGGACTTGTTGAAGAGCTCAGAGATGTCATGCGTGACATTCTGATTCAATGCCAGCTTTTCAATTCTATGGTTCATGGAATTTTATCCCTGCTGGATATCCACAGCCAGCTGTATGTGATATTAGAAAGAGGAGGCATTTAAAAACAAAACCAAATCAGCCACAAAATGGAAGACCGCATAAAATCACAGAGGGAGGGTAACAACTGCTAAGCTACATGGTGCTGAAAAGTCACCAACCCTCTGCAGATTCCATAGCTGAAGGGTTCCAAACATCTGCTGGTATTTATGTAAGTGCAAAAACTGTTTGGTGGGAGTTTCACTGAATTTCCCTCATCGTGCAGCTGCACACAAGCCAAGCCTCACATCACCAAATCCAAGTTTCGGATAGAGTGGTGTCAAGCACACCAACACTGGACTGTGGAGCAGTGGGAATGTGTTCTCTGGAATGACGAATCTCTCTTGCCTGTTTGGCAGTCAGATGAACGAGGCTGGGTTTGATGGATGCCAGGAAAATGTTACCTGCTTAACTGTGTTGTGCCATCTGTGAGGATTGGTGAAGGAGGGATAATAGCATGTGGCTGCTTTTCAGGGTTTGTGCTCAGCCCCTTATGTTCAGTCTTAATGCTTCAGCATCACAAGCTATTTTGGATAATGCTATGCTTCCAACTTTGTTGGAGCCGATTGGAGAAGGCCCTTTTCTATTCCATCATGAATGTGTACTTGTGCATAAAGACATGCTTCGATGAACTTATTTGGCCTGCACAGAGCGCTACCTCATCCCATCAAGTACCTTTGGGATGAACCTGAAATCCAGGCCTTTTTATCAAACATCAGTTCCTGTCCTTATAAATACTTTACAGAATGAATATGTACAAACCAGGTGCAACCATGGCTTTATGGTTAGAGAAATGTCTTTGGGACAGAAAGGTTGCTAGTTCAATTTCTAAACCAA
The DNA here is from genome assembly GCA_024760905.1 of Plotosus lineatus. Lineage (NCBI taxonomy): Eukaryota > Metazoa > Chordata > Actinopteri > Siluriformes > Plotosidae > Plotosus > Plotosus lineatus. The sequence continues at coordinate 28,476,424 of CM045730.1, forward strand.
CAGGAAAAACGTATAGCAGCAGGGGAATGCGTTGCACCTTCCCTTTCTCCACCTTCATGACTGACGTGCCCTTGAGCAAGGCACCTGTCTCCCAACTGCTCCCTTCCCATTGTTCTATGCCTGTATATGTGAGCTCGCTTTACATGTTTTAAATAAATATGTCAATGATTAAGCTTGCATCACTGATCCTAAGGTTGGGGGTTCAAGCACCACTCTCAACGGGTTGTCACTGTCCCCCCAGTGCAGCTAACTGTGTTATCAAAGGCCAGCCATGTTTCCCACTGTCTACGGTGGAAGGCATGTAAAAGACCCATTGCTGATTTTCGTAAAGGGTAGCCGCATAGCTGTCAGTGTGTTTCTACCCTGTGATGGCCTAGCGAGCTGTCCAGGGTATATTCTGATCTTGCCTAGAGTTAGCTGAGATGGGCACCAGCCTCCCCTCGACTCTAATTAGGATTAAGAGGTTACAGAACATGAATCATGAATTGAACTGATTAAGCTTCCAGGATGAATAAAGCATGTATACACACACACACACACACACACACACACACACACACACACACACATATATAATATACTATGTGTGTGCATATATATATATATATATATTCTTTCTTTCTTTCTTTCGGCTTTTTCCCTTTTCTCGGGAGTCGCTACAGCGAATCATTTGATTCTCACGTTTGATTTGGCAGAGGTTTTTACGTCGGATGCCCTTCCTGTCACAACCCTTTTAGCAAGGGACAGAAACACGCTGACGACTTTGCAGCCTACTCTTTACGAAAGTCAGCAATGGTTCTTTTACATGCCTCTCACCATAGACAGTGAGAGACATGGCCCGCCTTTGATAACCCAGTTAGCCGCACTGGGGGGACAGTGACAACCCTGTGGGGACTCGAACCCCCAACCTTCGGATCAGCAATCCTGCACTCTATCTACTAGACCCACTATGTGTGTGCATATATATATATATATATATATATATATATATATACACATATATATTTATATATATATCTAAAATCCTACAAAAACAATCCAAAATTGTGTGTGTGTGTGTGTGTGTGTGTGTGTGTGTGTGTGTGTAGCACCCCTATTGAATATTGTCTGCTTTAAAAGCAAATGCTACTGACTGTACATACCAGTTATGCCCAACGCTGTGCCTGGGGATCTACCTGCCTGAAGACCTTTGCTCCAAGCCTGACAATCTCCTTTGATCATCTCAACACTCGATCACAGCTTAAGACTTTGAAATAAAAAAGCAATGATTAGATGATCAGGTGCATCATTATGTATGGCGCTAAAGTCTTCATGAAGGTAGATCTCTAGAACCAGGGTTAGGCCCCCTTGCTATGCACTCCTCAATATCTCCAGCACAATAATACACAGAAAAATTGTTAGGACGTCCAAAACCAATAAAACCCATCAATAAACAATACAACCATGTCATCTCTTTATCTCCATCAGATTGATTTGTCCAAGCCCCTGCCTCCAACTCCAGCACCAACTGTGGGTTCAGGTATTCTGACATGGGGAGGAGAGTTTATACCACCTGCCTCTCCACCCGAGAGAGACTTCATCCCTGACTACATCGTTACCATCATCATACCCTTCGCTCTGGCCATCCTCCTCTGCCTCATTTTAGCTTATGTGATGTGCTGCAGGAGAGAAGGAGTGTAAGTTCTCGTCATTCCAATCCCAAAAAAATATATTTCTGAAATGAAAAATGTTGTGTTGGCTATGTCTGTGAGTGTTGACTTGTTCTATTTTTCTGTTTCTGCAGTCAGAAACGTGATGCCATGACCCCAGAGTATGTATGCCAAGTTAATCTTAATCGTAATATTCACATCCCACTGTCACATGTATGTGCTACAAGTGAAAGGCATTTAATTACAGATTTTATAATAATAATGACAGACTGTACTAGTAGAATTATTATGCACTCAGCCAAGTTTACAGGGAACCCTGGTACATCTGCATGAATGTGCACATGCACCAGGGTTCCTAGTAAAGTCGACAGTAAGTGTATAATGATTCTACTCATTTTCTAAGATATCTAATCCCAATCAGAGGATAGTCTCGGGGAGACTGGTGCCCAACTCAGCCAACATTGACAAGTGAGGTACACCCTGAATAGCTCATCAGGCGATGATGGGGCAACACACATACAGCCATTCGCACTCACTCACACTCATCTAGGGACAATTTGGAACAGCCTGTCAACCTAAGGTGCATGTTTTTGGACTGTGTAAATTAATCTGAGTAACCAGAGAAAACCCACGCAAAGACAGAGAGAACATGAAAAAAACAAAACAAAAAACAAGCAAACAAAACAACAACGGCTTCTGCCCTTCAGGGGTCGCCACAGCAAATCATCTGCCTCCATCTCACCCTGTCCTCTGCATCTTCTTCTCTTACGCCAACGACCTTCATGTCTTCCTTCACCCCATCCATAAATCTCTTCTTTGGTCTTCCTCTAGGCCTTCTGCCTGGTAGTTCCAACCTCAGCATCCTACTACCAATATACTCACTATCCCTCCTCTGTACATGTCCAAACCATCTCAATCGAGCCTCTCTGACTTTGTCTCCAAAACATCTAACATGGGCTGTCCCTCTGATGTGCTCATTCCTGATCCTATCCATCCTCGTTACTCCCAGAGAGAACCTCAACATTTTCATCTCTGCTACCTCCAGCTCAGCCTCCTGTCTTTTCCCCAGGGCCACTGTTTCTAAACCATACATCATCATCATCATTTTTCCCCTGTGGCGTCGTGGACAACCTTGGGGCACTTTTGCTGGAATTGGGTACCCAGCAGTCGCAGGAAATTGGTCTTCGCCATCTATGAAGACTCGATTTCATTACCTTTTAAAGCACTGTAATAAAATCGCTTAAATTAGCTAGGAGAAAGAGGTTACTTCACTTCCTAGTCGCTAGTGACTCCGTTGGCTCATTCTGCCGCAAGGCCGAGCTACCCAGGGTGCACCTGTCCTAATGACGGAGGTGGAGTCTGGCTTGAGTGTGATAGGCGTTTAGATTTAGCAGGGCTTACAGTACGACTGCCATCTAAGTCTAGCGGATAAATCCGAAAGTTGAGCTTCAACACTCCATGCACATACAACATCGCTGGCTTCAGCACCGTCTTGTACACTTTTCCTTTCATTCTTGCCGATATCTTCCTATCACACATCACACCTGCCACTTTTCTCCTACCTATTCCAACATGCTTCTTCACCTCTTTTCCACACTCTCCATTGCCCTGGATTGTTGAGCCTAAGTACTTAAAATCCTCCCTTCTTTATCTCTCCCCCCTGTAACCTCACTGTTTCTCTTGGGTCCTTGTCGTTCACACACATGTATTCTGTCTTACTGAGGCTCACCTTCATTCGTCTCCTTTCCTGGGCATGTCTCCACCTCTCTAGATTTTCCTCCACTTGTTCTCTGCTCTCACTACAGATCACAATGCCGCCCGCAAACATCATAGTCCATGGAGATTCTTGTCTAACCTCGTCTGTCAGTCTGTCCATCACCATAGCAAACAAGAAGGGACTCAGAGCTGATCCTTGATGCAGTCCACCTCCACCTTGAACTCTTCTGTCACACCGACAGCACACCTCAACACATCTCTCATACATGTCCACTCTAACATACTTCACTGCTACTCCAGACTTCCTCATGCAATACCACATTTCTTCTCTCGACACCCTGTCATATGCTTTCTCCACAGTATATACTAGTACAGTCGGCCCCTAACTTACAAAGACCCCTGTGTACGAAATCCCCGGTTTACGAAAAATATTTTCCTGAGTTTCCGTTCCCGAGATAAGAAACAACCCCTTCTTACAAAAAGAAATTCAAAATTCAAACTCGCCAATCAAAATTTCACACGACGCACGAGTTGCTCTTTCATTGGCTGTCTGTCAACATCCCGCCCCCCTGGCCTCCCAGATAGAGACAGAAGGAAGCTTCACTCTTTAGTTTTTAGTCTAGTTTTTTAAGTTGTTTAATTCAGTAAATGTTTAATAAATGTCGGTGCGCGCGAGAGAGAAAGAGATAGAGAGAGGTGTGTGTGTGTGTGTGTGTGTGTGTGTTAATAAAAAATGTTTAATAATGGTTTAATTAATAAAGCGCCTCTTCTTTTCCTTTCGGCTTTTTCCCTTTCTCGGGAGTCGCCACAACGAATCATCTGATTCGCACATTTGATTTGGCATAGGTTTTTACGTCGGATACCTTTCCTGTCACAACCCTTTTGCAAGGGACAGAAACACACTGACGGCTTTGCAGCCTACTCTTTACGAAAGTCAGCAATGGTTCTTTTACATGCCTCTCACCATAGACAGTGAGAGACATGGCCGGCCTTTGATAACCCAGTTAGCTGCACTGGGGGGACAGTGACAACCCTCTGGGGTTTAATTAATAAATATGTTAATAAAATGGTTTAATATGTTAATAAAATGTTTAAATGGTTTAATAATTTTTTTTTTTTACTTTTAACACATATTTCATACAAAATTGGTGTACTTTTATCACTTTTAAAGGGTTTATGGGGTTTATCCAGTACAAAGACTGGAGCCTTGGAACGAATTAGGCGTTTAACATGTAAGATGCTACCCCTACTTACGAAATTCATACGTTACGAAAAAGGGCTCTGGAACGATTACTTTTGTAAGTTGGGGGCCGAATGGTGCTAATTTTTTGAGAAGGACTAGTGTGTATGTATATATATATATATATATATACACAGAGAGAGAGAGAGAGAGAGAGAGAGAGAGAGAGAGAGGATTTTCTGAGTAGATCCTTCCGTAGGAGAGTGCTCAATACTTTTTGGTAGAGCAAATAAACAATAAAAATGAAAGGACAGGACAAAGACTTCTTCTATAATCACCTGAAGAGAGAGGATGGTTTCACCACCTCTTGAAACAGATCTGTAGTGATAAATGGAGTTTCAATAGAAAGTCTTTGTCCTGTCCTTTTATTTTTATTATATATATATATATATATATATATATATATATATATATATATATATATATATATATATATATATATATATATATATTTGGAGCATGGCAGACATAAAATAAATTACTTATTACCCTATAAGTTTGGTCAGTGCAGAAAATTCTCAACTTTGGCCTTGATGCAAGCAATACATACAAGCCTTGCTCTGTAATCTGTTTGTGCTCACAGGTTACAGTATGTATTGCCTGCATCAAGGCTGAGGTCAAGAATTCCCTGTACTAACCGAACTTACGAGGTAATAAGTTATGTATTTTAATCGCAAAAAAAGAACCAGAAGTTGATGCTCATGTCCAGTAGCCAAAAGCCGAGGCTCTTCACTTTGTGGTTATGCGCACTCATACTGAACTTGCAAAAAATCCTGCAAAAGCACAGAAAATGGCCATTAGCAACCTCACCCATTTTCTCCCTAATTTAGTTGCATAAATTTCCAATCCATCAAGTTTTGCCTTCCCGTTTCACACGGCTACCACCAAGTAGGGAGGGGCAAAAGCATGCACACGCCCCCTCTGTGTGGCATGCATTATGTTACATGGGAGTGGCAGTAACCTGAATTCAAACGCATCTTTTTTTCTCAAATACTGCAAATACAAAAAAGAAGGAATGGTGCTCAAGCCAATAATTCCAGAATGCCCACTTTCTCTTTGTGAAATGTGTATTGCTATTGCTGAAAGCATCCATATCAGTGAAACTTTTTAATTGTGTTTTTCCTCTTACAGGCTCCAGCTTTATCATCACCACACCATCCACGGGAACAGTGGTGAGCTGCGGAGCATGGCAGGCAAACGTGGTGCTGTATCACAGCCCCTGTCTACGCTGCCTATGTTTAATGCCCGTACTGGACAGAGGGCACCTCAAGAGTACCCATCCGACAGCGTTCGTATCCCCCTCATCATGGCTCAACAGTAAGCTGTTATTCATTTTGCTTATTAACTCTTTTTTTTTTTTTTTTTTTTTTTTTTTTTTTTTTTTTTTTAGCCTTAATTGTTCACTTACTCTCACATCGCTAAAGTGCATACATGCATGAAGCAGCAGAGGATGCTCTCACTGAGAACAAGGATACCCCTAACAGAAAGAAGTGTGGACTTAAAACTAAGCCAAAAAGTTTACAAAATATGATGCACATTGGTTTTCAGAATACAACTTCAGTAGCGTACAAGGTTAATATGAATTTAGTATAAAATAATATATATTCTTGTTCTCCCTCTGCTTGTTTGGTTTGTTCCACCTACTCCGGTTTCCTCCCACAGACCAAAAACATACTCGATAGGCTAATTGACAGTTCCAAATTGTCCCTAGATGTGCGTGTGAATGGCTGTATGTGTATTAACTCTGCAATGGGCTGACGAGATGTTCAGAGTGTACCCCACCTTCATGCAGAGTTGGCTGAGGTGGGCACCAGCCTCCCCACGATTCTAATTAGGATTAAGCATCTTAGAAAATGATGAATCTTCTTCTTTTACTTTCGGCTGCTCCCTTCAGGGGTCGCCACAGCAAATCATCTGCCTCCATCTCACCCTATCCTCTGCATCTTCTTTTCTGACTCCAACGACCTTCATGTATTCCTTCACCACATCCATAAATCTCTTCTTTGGTCTTCCTCGAGGCCTTCTGCCTGGTAGTTCCAACCTCAGCATCCTACTGCCAATATACTCACTATCCCTCCTCTGTACATGTCCAAACCATCTCAATCTAGTACATGTCCAAACCATCTCAATCTAATGAATGAATTAATTATTTATTCTGGTTCTCTTTTGATTAATTTACTCATTTCAAAGGTTTAATCGATTATAAAATAATTAAATATAAGTAATATTGCGTCTGTGTCAGCACTACAACAGGTACAGTGTTCAGGGTGTAGCTTAGTTCTCACCTGAATTCAGAGGAAAAAGTGACGCACTAACAGTTAGTTGAACTGCCTTTAGCTGTGATTACTGCATGTACTTGCAGTGGCATTGTTTTCATAAACTCATGTAATGCCCTGACTGTTATTTCAGACCAGGGTTTATAAATTTTGTCACCGAGATCTTGCGTTGACGATAAGAGAGTCAAACCACTCCAGCATCCCAAACATTCTCACTTTGGTTAAGGTCACGACTCTGTGGTGACAGTTCATGTGTGAAAATGATTTTCATGCCTCTCTGAACTACTCTTTCACTATTTGAGCCCCAGTTTCATATGTGAATTTTTATGGTATATTTTATAACACAGTACTGCATTGTGTTTGTGTAAAGGTGTTTACATGATAATTTTAAATAGTGACAACAAGGCTGGGTATACATAAACAACTCACCAGATCATTGTAGAGCCAACAAACCCCCAACCATTCTCACTCACATCTAGGGGCAATTTATAACAGCTGACTAGTTTTATTGTGTTATGTCTTTGTACTGTGGAAGAAAGCAGGAGAACACAAAAGAAATCCAAGCAAGTACATGCCAACTTCACACAAAAATGTCCCTGACAAGTCCAGGACTTCAACTTCGTGCTTTGAGGCGGTTGTGCTATCCAGTACACTACCAGGCAGCAACAGTTTTTTTTTTTTGTCTGTTTGTTTGTTTGTTTTAAGAATTAAAATCTATATATTATGTTTAATATAAGAAAGGTTTTCCCTGGATTTATATTTCGTCTTGACCTTTAGACCCACTGTATGTTTAAATTTGCTTTGTTTACTGTAAATTGTTGGAGTATAAGTTGAGATGTCACGCTCAATTAGAATTTAAAAATGTAAGGGACTTAAAATACAGCAATGTTTTTGTTTTGCAGTCAGGCAGTGACCCCAGAGTGCGGATCAGACATGCTTATATCAGTGCCATTTCACATCTACACTCTGAGATTTTGTAATAAATGTAAATTCTATAACACAGACTGCTGTCTGTGACCGCCCTCAGGCAGTACAGTAACTAACATGCTGTACTAATATAGAGTAATTTATGGATTGAGTAGTATACAGGGATCCCTCACTTTTCACGGCTAATTGGGACCGAGATCCCCACATGACTACCGAAATCCTCGAAGTAGGATCACCCACCCACCTGCCCAACTGACGTATACGTACATGTATATGTGTATATAATATCAATAAATACATATTCAATGCTATGAATGCTTATAATAACAATTAAACATAAAAAAATAACATAACATGTAAATAAAATATAAATACCCACACATACAGATGCGCGTGCATGCACTCAGATGGGCACATCACAACAATGTAAGTAGTTTTGATGGGAGATTTTGAATTGTTTTTTATTTTGTATTTGTTTAGGTTTTTTTTTTTTTCTTTTGCATAATTGGCCTTGTTTTTGTGACATTTTCCTTAACTTTTTCCCCTATTCTTCCTTAATTTCTTTATTTTTTTAATTCGATGAATATTTAAAAAAAAAAAAAACGATGAACTGAAGCCACATGAATTGAAGCGTGAAGTAGGGAGGGATCCCTGTATATACCGACATGATAAGTGCCCAGGGCACTTAAAAAATTGGAGTGGGTGGGCGCTTATTAACATGTTACCAGCGGAGTGGAACGATAAGTGCTTATTACCATAGAGGTGGAAAACATGAATAATAACTGAATAATAAAAGAGTTTTACTGGTATTTATGTTATTCATTTTGTAGTATCAACCAAATTACTTACAAGAAAGCTGAAAATAAACAGAAAACTGCATAATTTAAAAAAAGACCCTTTAATTTTCCATCCCGGTGCTGTTACTTTAAATATTTTTCCCAATGCAAAATTGAGCCAATCAACATGAATGTCAACTTTAGCACATGGCACGTTGAGCCAATCAACACAAAGGTCAACTTTAGCACTTTTTAAATGTATGAAGTTAGTGAGCAGGAGAATTGGCTGAAAAATATTCGTCATCACTTTCTGATAGGTCCATATCTTGCTCATCGCCCCATTCATTCAACTCATCCCATAGTTTTTCTGTAGCAGTTTCTAATGGTTCATCTTGTTGGACATTTACCAAGAGAACACAGCAAAATATTTTCCTGTTTTTTAAAGTTTGGTGGAACGATCAAATGTGTTGTTACTGATGAATATTATTATAGACATTCCCCAGTAGCAGGGGGTCTGGAAATACAGTGAACGTCTCATTTTATCATTACAGAGACTAATCGAATAAAATTGGTAAGTTTGATCTACCATTTTGCTCCGAGTACACGTGGGCGATTATTAGACATCAAAACCACTGGGAGAGGGGAGGGAGGGTTATTGTAGCAGGAGGCTTATTACGTCAGTTACGATATATATATATATAGTATTATTTGTATATATTGTATTATTTGTATATTATTTGTATTAAATTTGTATCTTATGCATCTGGGCACATGCCTACACCAAACGGACATGGAACGACCATCCAAGCCATATATCCTGACTATAGTTCTCTACTATAACTAGAATTTCAAAAGAATTGAAACATATCATGCAGATTTTCATTAATCATGCTGATAACTTTTTGCACAAACTAACACATAGTGGTACTGTAATAATATACTTCACAGGTGACAATCTTGAGGTTTGTTGGCCAAGTCCAGTGCTCCCAACTCATTTTATGTCTGCCTTCCAGAGTTTAGTGGATAAGGCTATGGGTTACTAATCCAAGGCCAGCCTTTCAATCCCCACTATCACCACTGTTTGGGGCCTTGAGCAACGCCCTTAACTCTCAATTGCTCAGTTGTATATAAAATATATATAAAAATGGTAAGTCTGCCAAGTGCTGTAAATGTTTATCATGTGTTGTCTTCTCATTAACCATTGCTGACTTTCGTAAAGAGTAGGCTGCAAAGCTGTCAGCGTGTTTCTGTCCCTTGCTAAATGGTTGTGTCAGGAAGGGCATTCGACATAAAAACTCATGCCAAATCAAATGTTTGAATCAGATGATTCACTTTGGCGACTCCTGAAAAGGGGAAAAAGCCAAAAAGAAAAGAAAAAGAAGAAATCTTTTCATGAACCACTACAATGAAACACAATTCATCATCCATCCACTAGGTGGGGCCATCCTATTTCAAGTGAACAGCTAGTCATTCATAGCTCAAAAAAAAGATGGGATGCTAGCTCATCACTGTTGTCAAAAAAGAGGACTACTACTTTTAAGACTAATCAATTTATCATGCAGATTTCAAAGTTGCCCTTTTAGAATAGATGCTCAGTGATTATTCGGCACTTCACCTAGAAAATCAGTGATGTTTCCCTTAGTGAACATGAGTTTGGCACATGTGATCCACTAACATCATCTTGATCCTGACGACAGAGAAGAATAGTCCAGGTGTCAAATCTCTGTAGTCGGACTTCCAATTAGTTCCAGAATGAATATGGAAGTGCTACTTCATTCTTAAACCTTCTTCTTCTTTTCCTTTCGGCTGTTCCCTTTCAGGGGTCGCCACAGTGAATCATCCGCCTCCATCTTCATGGAAGTCAGATTACTGATTCGCATGTTTGATTTGGTATAGGTTTTTACATCGGATGCCCTTCCTAACACAACCCTTAGCAAGGGGCTGAACCACACTGATGACGAAAGTCAGCAATAGTTATTTTACATGAATCTCTCACCATAGACATTGAAAGACATGGCCGGCCTTTGATAACCCAGTTAGCTGCACTGGGGGGGACATTGACAACCTTATGGAGAGTTGGCCTCCAAACCCCCAACCTTAAGATCAGCGATCCAGCACCTTTTACCACCAGCCCACCACTGCCACGCTACATCATTGTTAAATAATTGAAGCATAATATGTCTCTGGTGGTAGTGATGGCCTGTCGGTAAGTTGCTGGATCAAAGTGCGGCCATGTCTCTTACTGTCTATGGTGAGAGGCATGTAAAAAAAACATTACTGATTTTTGTCAAGAGTAGTCATCAAAGCCATTGGCTTGTTTCTACCCTGCAATAGCCTGGCAAGATGTCCAGGGCGTACTCTGCCCTCACCCAGAGTTGGCAGAGATGGGCTCCAGCCTCCCTGCAACCCTAATTAGGATTAAGCAGTTCAGAAAAAGAATGAATTAATGTCTCTTTGGTGCTTGATGCAGGTCATTTAGGAGTGAGTATACATCATGAAGCAGCAATTAATTGGAAATCGTTATGTTTATCTGTCTTAGGCGCGGCTAGTTTAAAATTCCAGGTGGGAATCATTTCTGTGTTCTTATGACCCCCAATCAATTTTATTTTCCCTTATATTCTTTTAACCTTTTATTATTTAATTATAATAATTTTCTCAGCTTCTCACATTTCTATTACTTTAATCCATTGTTTTTGCTGATGTAAGGTATTTTGAATGACCTTTGTAGATGAAATGTGCTTTAGAAATGAATTTTTCTTGCCTTTTCTGACAGATAAAAAAAATACAGTTTGGAAATACTTTTAAAAACTGCTTCTTATTTTCATTTCTACAGGGAGCCCAATGTTGACACCTTTCCCAGGTAATTGTCATCTCTGTCTAAAATCATTTTAATTTAACTTGTGTAATTAATTTACTATTAATTAGATGTTATAACTACAAATCTGCGACTCTGTAACGCTTGTTTTACTTCTCAGGAAATGAAGAGGTGGATCTTGGAAACCCAGTAAAGGATCATGAACTTCTGAAGAGTTTTTTTTCCTTTTCTGTTCACTGTGGGTTTTTTCTCTGATGTGCACGGTGTGTTTTTATTTGAATAGGTGTAATGTTTAGCCTATATTGTTTTGCTGTTTTGGAGAAAGTCGCAGTACAATGTGGCTTCAAGTGCAACAATGAATTTGCTCTTTTAGAAAGTGTATTACTTAGTGGTTTAGAATGATATACATGGATACCTGTAGAATATGATCTTACATATCAGCAATGATTAAACAAACTACTACTACTAATAATAATAATATACTCCAAACACACCCGTCCACATCTGTCCACCCAAATATCAGCACTTATATGAATATGTACTTTATAATAAAGTATAATTAAGCTAGCAGGATATAAGCAGTATAGTTTGCTGAATTTTATAGAAAGGCAATTTGCCCATGGTAATAAGATGACATGCCGAACATTCCTTTTGACCACTTTAAAAACATGCTTTATTTCAGCATCCAAAATAATTAAAAACATCTCGAAATATTATACATGTACAAAATAAGTACAGATCCTCTGTTTGGAACCATTAAAGTGTCTGGTTGTGGTTTTCTTTCTGTGCCGCTGTATTGAACGAAAAACAAATGAATCAAAAATCCCCCCAAAACATGAATAAAAGGAAAGGTGTGCATTGCATTTGAAGAGTAAAACAAATAGATTTGACAGTTGGGGGGGGCCATGTGCAGACACAAATAAAGATTTTCCTCAAAGGTTGAGGGGAACCTGGGAATCCAACCGGCAATCGGTCCACCTACTTCACTCACCTACAGTTAGCATCGTATTCAGCTTTTATTTTTCTTCAGCCAACAATATAATGAGATCAAATTGACAACAAGATGAAATAGCACCAAACAGGTCCGGAAAGCATAAGAGACAGAAACAAAAATCAACATTTTCTGTTCTTTTGGTCAAACACATATACACCACAGTTAGGACCTGGAGAGGAAAGTAGCACCTTTTCACAAATTGTTTTTTTTTTCTTTTTTTTGTTTTTTTTTTTGGTTTGCTATCACTTTTCTTGAGTGGTAAGAACCTGCCTTAGTGCTCCCCAAACACCCATAGATAACATGATTCGGTTGTCCTGAGGTAGCCATTCCAAGTTTAGAGTCTAGAGCGTGACACAGTGATGGGATGTCGACATCTTTCCCCATTTGGCTGGAAGAACAAGACACTTAATTGTCATTTTTTTCAGATTTATTCAACACCAGAAAATGGTACATTAGCACTTGTGGTTTTTCATTGTCCTTCAGGAGTGGCACAAAAACGGCAAAAAAGTCACCTGCATTTTCATGGCCTTTTGGGTTGTTTGCTCTTTTTGGGCATCTTTTGAGGATGGGGTTGATCTTACACTTTACACGTACAGGTATATATTATTTTCTTGTTGCCAAATGACTCAAAAATTCTCACTAAGTGTCCATGATGTTGACGCTGATTGGCAATAGTGGTCCTCAAAAATTTTCTTACAAAAAAAAAGAAAAGCAGAACGTCTCTCAAGATCACAACAAACATCGTCCTCATGAGTGTTAAAGTGTAAGCACGTGGACTGATTGCAGCCGAATGAGGTTTTTTTTTTTAATGCATAGAAAAAGATTTGGAGATGATTGCTAGAAACAAAACAACAACATTTTTAATGTCCAGATATCTCTTTTTACAAGAAGCAGACTGGGCCAACTTCAATGCCGAATTCCTGATTGGGAGCACCAATGTCCATAGGAGCAACATCAATGATGGGGAGACGAGATGTTTTCGTTGTCTTGTATTCAATGACTGTCTTGCCCCTAGTACCAGTGTGTGACTGCGGAGACAGGATCATGGAATTAATAAATCAGTCAGGAAGAGCTATTCAACAGCAAGACACACTTGATAGGTCATAAGTACTTAATTTATTTATTCACTTTCTCAACCACTTTATCTAACTAGGGTCACAGGAAGGCTGGATCCTATCTCAGGCAACTCTGGGTGAAGGTGAGGAACACCTTGTACAGCTCGCCAGTCTCTTGCAGAGCCAACACACAGACAACCATTAGAAGCAATTTGGAACAGCCAATAAGCCTAGCATCCATGTGTCTGGACTGGGGGAGGAATCCCCAGAGGAAACCCACATAAGCACAAGAAGAACATGCAACTCCATACAGAAACATCCTCAGTGAACCCAAAACTCAAACCCAGGGCCTTCTTGTTGCGAAGCGTGTGTGCTAACCACTACGCCTCCATGCTGCCTAATACTAGTGATATTTTTACTTATTATGTCCTAATATCTAAAAAGGTATGGGAGGATAGGGATAGATAAGCATGATAAGTCAAATCTATTATATAAACTGGTTAAAAATTATAAAATAATTTCCGTCGTTCACATTCTTATTATTTTTAAATAATTTTAGCTGAAGGGTTTGAACTTTTATCAAAGAAAACAACTGAGAGTGTAATAGAAATTAATAGTCAAAATAAATGAAATCTCAAAATATCCTGCCCAACTCTGTGAGCAGCTCCAGCCGTATCAGGATGTATGAGACTGTACAAAAACTAACCTACATGCTAAAAGAAAAGAAAGAGATCTCACCGTGCAGCCATCCTCGCTGACTGTATACGTGGAGCGACTATTGCCCTCGGCTCTAAACTCGGCATCGTTGGATCCCTGCAGGAGCAGAGCCTTCTTCAGGTTGCCCGAGGCCTCGTCCATGTAGGCAATGCTGTTCTTGCAGTGGTATGTGATGTTCTGGGATGCCTTGTTGGACATCAGGCGCATGAAGGTCATCTGGATGTTCACATCTTCAGAGTCGGAACCCTCGCTGCCATACTGGAACTGTGGACGGGGACAGAGAATTGGGCTTAATCAATTCAATTGGCCATCACGGCTTTAGGGTATAACGTGCACAACATACACAAGATGTGTCTGAAACAGATGGTCTTATCCTCTTGGACAGTTAGAAATTAAACGGAGATGGGATTTAAACACAGCATAGTATGTCATCATGTTGCTCGGTTTGCCACCATATCCTATTGGTCACCAACCTTACACAAGTCTGTTAGATAACAAGGAATCATATTTTTGAGATAATCAATTACTTATTTTCACTACACCAGTCATTTATCATTCGAAATAGAAGCTAAAGCCAATAATATTATTCACAATTTATTTAAGCAAAAACCCTCACTCTCCTCTCATGCACAGTGGAGATAAATGCACTGCATACTCCACCTTCCACAATACAGCACTCGCCATTACAGTTCCGGAACTATTTCTCTCTAACCATCTGTTATTCCTGTCACTTCCGCAGCCATTCATATTAATATTTGAAACCACATTAATATTGCATCATCATCTTTCCTACCTGGAAGCCACCAGGCATGGACTCTCCGAACCAGACGTGTTTCTTCTCACGGATGTTCTTGCTGATGTACCAGTTCTTCAGAGGAACGGTGGCACGAATTGGGTTAATACAGGTCTCACCAGTCTCCATGTTGCAGAAGACCTTGATGGCATCCAGAGTAGATCCCTGGTTGGGATCCACCCAGTAAGAACCTGAAAATGAATAGAAGATAGTAGGAAAGAGTGAGAGTTTGAATATCCAACGGCTAAAGTTAGGAACTAGCACTCATAAGTGCTACATAAATCCCTAGAAAAGGATTCTTAAAAATTTCTAAAGCATCACCAGACTCACCACTCTTCCACTCGGGATGGCACATCCTGAGGTCACGGCACATACGAGCTGGGCTTGTCTTGGTTCCTTCAGGACTGCGGATGTTCTCGATCCTCTGGCTGATGGACTTGAGGGTGGTGTCAACCTCGGCATCACGGTCACGAATGCTAGCTTCATCAGCTCTGTAGCCACGGTATGGGTCAGCCGCCTTCTCAGGCTGGGGAATGATGGGGAATGGCTCACCAATGCCTGCAGGACCGGGAGGACCTGGGGGTCCGGGAAGACCAGGGGCACCCTAGAAAATGTGGATCAAGATGTCAGTGATTACTCAGAACAAAGGTTAGCTGGATAGAGTCAATAGCAGGAACTGAAAATGGATTAAGCCACTCACGGCAGCTCCCATCTCTCCATTGCGTCCACGAGGTCCAGGAGGTCCAACAGGTCCAGGAATACCGTTCATGCCATCCTTACCAGGAACACCGCTAGAGCCAGAAGGTCCCTGTAACAGGAAAATCAGTATCACTGAGTGCTGAAATTGTAGCAGAACATTTTTCTGAACTAAATTGCAGATTTTGCATCAAAGACTTACGCGAGGTCCAGCAGGGCCAGTGGGTCCAGCAGGTCCTTGCTCACCAGGGGGGCCCTAAAAGTGATAATATGATAAAGAAAATAACCTTAACCTTTTTTGACTGGATTATATAAACCGTAAATTATTATTTGATGAAGAAAATATAGCATGCTACATATAGGACCTGAAATATAGCAATGTTTCAGTGAAGACCTTCACAAAATTTAGCACATTTACTCACAGCAGGTCCAGGCAGTCCAGCCATTCCAGCGAAGCCACGGTGTCCCTTCATGCCTCTCTCTCCAGCCTCTCCGGCCTCACCCTTGTCTCCACGAGGACCAGCAGGGCCCTAGAGTTATAAGTGTATAGTAAAAAACTCTGAACTTTTTCCTGAATAGTATTGAATTGTATACTGCAATTTACTAGTAGTGGGATAGTAATGCAATGTAAAAAACAAATATTTTCGTGCACTTACCAAGGCACCACGTGCACCAGCAGGTCCCGCAATACCGGCAGGACCAGCAGGACCCTTTGGAAGTAAAAAAGACAGAGAGATCAGGAAGAGAGACATGAGTAAGCAATCTATATTAATAATAACTTATTTTAAATTGGTTTTGGTCCGGTATTGAGTCACTAACTGGATAACCACTTGAATGATTTACATCTAGAAAACATTCCCAGGTTTTAAATTATAAAAGGTGCACAAGAGTAAAGAACTCACAGCCTCTCCACGATCTCCAGGCCTGCCAGAGGAACCAACAGGTCCAGGAGGTCCAGGGGGTCCAGGAGCTCCGGGAGCTCCAGCATGTCCAGCCTCACCACGGTCTCCCTAAAGTAAAAAGGAAAATCACAGAAACATTGTTAGACATTGAAAAAAATGAAAACACAACACTGATTCACAGTGCTTTTGCACAATATGCACTCACACACACACACACACACACACATATACACACACACACACACACACACACACACACACACACACACACACACACACACACAAATAATCCAACCAGCTCATCAAATAGTAAGTCATTAATATATTCACTTTCCCAACTACTTAATCCTACTAGAGGGGTTTCAACGGACTGGTGGTATACATGCTGAATGGCTTGATAGTCCATTGCAGAGTCAAAACACATGCACATACACACGCACACACACACACACACGCACGCACACACACACACACACACACACACACACACACACAAAGATTCATATTCACACTTTTGAAACAGCCGATTAGCCTAATATTCATGTCTTTGGACTCTGGGAGGAAACTGGGGTACCTGGAGGAATCCCATGCAAGCACAGAGAGAACATGCAAATTCCTTACAATAAGGTATTTTTTTTCTGAGATCAATAAAGCATTCTGATGCTGATTAAAGGAGTTAAACTCAGGACCTTCTTGCTATATGAGGAATGTGCTAATCACTGCCTCACTGTGCTGCCCGATCATTGTACAGCCCATTGAAATATTGCAATATGTTATGGAGAAGTTCCATTTCTTGTGGTGTGTCTGTCCTTTTATATGGAAGAAAGAATGCACTTTAAAGTACTGCACTGCAAACTAACTATAATACAAGATAAAAAAAAATGCAAAGACAGTAGAGCTCACCTTGGGGCCAGTAGCACCATCACGGCCAGGGGCACCATCATGTCCAGGGCTGCCCTACAGAAATAGCCAGGGAGAACAGATCCATCTTGTGTGCTAACAATTTTACTTTTTCATATTAGCCTCTAACAGTTTGTAAAAATGATTATTATTTTTTTTACCTCACGACCAGCCTCACCAGTACCACCGCTCAGACCAGGAGGTCCCATTGGGCCAGGAGCGCCACGTTCACCAACAGCACCATTAGGTCCCTGTTTTCCAGGCTCTCCCTGAGTGGAGGATGAAGAGGAATCGTACCAGAATCAGAACAGTATACTAGAGTTATGTATTGATTCAAGAGTAAATAAATTCCTAAACTTGTACATGACCAATATAAGCTAGACTTGTGTACTCTGGACTTACAGCTGGTCCAGGAGTACCAGGTGCGCCTCTCTCTCCTCTTTGCCCAGGGCTACCAGAAATACCACTTCCTCCACTCACACCCTGAGGTCCAGGGCCACCAGCAGGACCCTAAAGTAGAAACAAATTAAATAATACGCTTTTATTATTAGTGCTGTAATACTGTTTATTGTCATACTGGTAGACCAGAAGGCCATAATATTAATATTTCTGCAACATAACAAAGCTCCTAGCTTCAAAGGATCACCTTCGACAATGTTTCATCTATAAATTAAAATATAAATTGTATTATAAAATATTATTTAATACTATATTATATTTGTGATATTATATTAAATATATGGATTTGTGCTTCTGCTTTGTAAGCTATGTAAAATGTAATGTTTAATTGAACACAATAAAGAATCCACAGAATGAAGGAGTTACATACGGCATGTCCATCAGCACCAGGTGAACCTTTCTCTCCAGGAGGTCCTGGGGGTCCAGCACCACCAACCTCACCAGGACGACCAGGTGCTCCTCTCTCACCACGTGCACCACGCTGTCCCTCTTTACCACCTGGGCCAAGAGGGCCAGGAGGACCAGAAATACCCTACAGGGTGAGTGGTGTATGAGCAGACAGATTAAATTTTATGTGAGCTAAGACTTCACAACTAATAATAATGGCTTCTTGGTTAGGGATTTCAGGTATGAGACTGAGAATGATGAGGGTGATTTTGAACTTACAGCAGGGCCAGGGGGTCCAATTCTACCAGCAGCACCAGGGAAACCAGTGGCACCCTATGAAAATAAAGAAACATAAACTTCTAATGACTCATCATGTACAGCACACACTTGTTGACAGATACTGTATATATATATATATATATATATATATATATATATATATATATATATATATATATATATATATATATATATATATATACATATAAATTGCATAAAGCATCTTAACAATGTAGAAAAAGGTCCTTACAGGAGCTCCAGCACCACCACGAGCACCTTTGGGACCAGGAGCACCAGAAGGGCCCTAAATAAAGAAAAGATAAACATTTATTTATTTATAGATACATAAATACATACATACATACATATTATACCACATGATGATTACCTGAGGACCGACAGCACCAACAGGTCCGGAAGGTCCAGGAGGTCCAGCATCACCTTTAGGTCCAGAGCTACCCTGCTCACCCTTGGCTCCAGGCTGACCAGCCGCACCCTGTATCAGGAAAAAACAACAGTTAATACTTTCTCTTTCTAATGGATATTTTCTAAACAATAGATGACTGTTGTATAAAAAGATATGTTTAATAAACTATATATACAGTATATATATATATATGTGTGTGTGTGTGTGTGTAGCATAAAAAACAAAAACTATTAAAAACTGTAAAATTGAAAAAATGACACACAGGAGGTCCAGCAAATCCAGCAGGTCCAGTAGGTCCAGGCTCACCACGGTCACCCTAGGTAGATTGAAGAGAAAATATCAAGGTTACTCATTAACTACGTTTCATTCATTTGCCAACCATTTAATGCTAATAGTGTTGCAGGGAGGCTGAAGCCTCTCTTAGATGACTCAGGGCAAAGGCAGGGTAGATCCTGAACAGTTCACCAGTCCTTTGCGGGGCCAAGACACACATAACTATGCACTCTTATTCAAATATAGGGGCTATTTGAAATCTCCAATTAGCCTAATGTGCCTGTTTTTGGACTGTGGGAGAAACTCAGAGTACCCAGAGAAAACCCACATGACAACATGAAAAACATGCAAACTCTACACTGAAATGCGCTCGCCATGCGCCATGCGCGTTGAACCCAGGACCTTCTTTCTGTGAGGTAGAACTGCTAACCATTACAACACTATGCCACCCTATCCATTATCTACCTTTGGAAACGATGTATTGTTATAATGTAAACAGTGTTCTGGAAGAATTCTTAAGTGAAGATGTGCTGATATGTCCAAATAAAAATGATCATCTCGAGAACAGCTGCTTTTCTGCTTTATATGTAAAACAGTATTGCTATGCACACTATGGCCAAAAACATGTGGACCCCTAACCATCACATCTGTATGTGTTCCTTCCCCTAACTGATACCAAACTGAAAGCCCACAATTGTGATAATTGTCTTTTAACACTGTGGCAGTGCAATTTCCCTTCACAGGAACCAAGTGATCCGAACTTAATCGAGCATCACAATATTAAATATATCCCTATGCACATTATGCACTCTGTGAGCACATGATTTACCAAGTTCTCAGTGGAGGAACTCAAGTGCCCTGCAGTGAACCCACTAAATACCTCGGGGATGAACTCAGAGACGGACTGCCCCTGACAATCTGACATATTGTGTGTACAGGGCATCAAAGCTAATAGGGAATCCATGTATTCTTTGTCTACAGGCTTGCAAATGTTAATATGCCGACTATTCAAATGTATCTTGCCCCATAGAATTCCAGCTCTCCTTATAATATTTCTTCACTATTTTTATTCCAAAAATTCACTTTCTCTAATCTGTTAATGTTGACAAGTCATGGAAGCAGAGTATTTTATATACTTTTAGTGACACTGTATTTTTTATTCCAGATTATTGGCAACATGATGACATTTTAGACATTTATGAAATAACAATGAATCACTCACAGGGGCACCACGAGGTCCAGTAGATCCAGCGGGTCCAACAGGTCCAGGTTCACCCTGCAGTATTATAAGAAAATAATACAGCTTGTTAATATTACCAAATGCTCTCTATCTCTCTCTCTCTCTCTCTCTCTCTCTCTCTCTATATATATATATATATATATATATATATATATATATATATATATATATAAAAACAAAGACTTTCTATTGAAACTCCATTTATCACTACAGATCTGTTTCGAGGGGTGGTGAAACCATCCTCTCTCTTCAGGTGATTATAGAAGAATTCTGTAGTGATAAATGGAGTTTCAATAGAAAGTCTTTGTTTTGTTATTTGCTCTACCAAAAAGTATTGAGCACTCTCCTACGGAAGGATCTACTCAGAAAATCCTATATGTATATATATGGGGGATCCCTCACTTTACGCAGTTAACTGGAACCGAGATCCCCCTGCGACCACCGAATTCCGCGAAGTAGGATCAACCCCCCGACAAATATATATTCAATGCTATAAATGCTTATAATAACAATTTAACATTAAAAAAATAATGAATAAGATGCAAATAAAATATAAATACACACATACAGAAGCACTCAGATACGCACTTCATAAAAATGTAAGTAGTTTTGATGGGAGGTTTAGGGTTGTTTTTTGTTTTGTGTTGATAAGGTTTTTTTTTTTTTTTTTGCATAATTGGCCTTGTTTTGTGGCATTTTTCCTTCACTTTCCTCCCAATTCTTCTTAATTTCCTTATTTTTTAATTCAATGAATATTTAAAAAGAAATGCGATGCACTGAAGCCGCATGAATTGAAACACGAAGTAGCGAGGGATCCCTGTATATATATATATCCCTGTATATATATATATATATATATATATATATATATATATATATATGTATGTATGTATGTATGCATACACATATATGTATCAAGGTTTGTCAAATTAGTTAATTTATGAAATATTATACAATGAATTTTATGGCTTATTTGCATAGTGCATTCTGATTTATCAATCACAGCATTCAGCTCTTAGTTTTGAGTAATGCACTACTCTTCAATTTCTGGAGCGTGTCATACTGAAAACAATAAAATAATTTTAAAATCAATATTTTGTGTCAAATCTTTTACAGATATGTTGTAAGTACAATATTCTACACCAAGCTGGTGGTTATGAATTAATCCCCTTGAGAGTGATTGAAGACTCCGCTCCTACACACTCTGAGGAGCTGATCATTCTGTCAGGGTTTATTTATATCATAATAAAGTCTGGCATGCTGTACATTTCCCCTCCGTATCAACACAACTGTTAGTTTGTACATTTGAAACAAACATCTATGAACAGAAACTATTTGTTTTTATGAACATGGCTGTGAAGTTAAGATGAAGATTATATCTTAAAGGGGCATACATACAGGAATCATCAAGCAACGGGAAACTAGCTTTACCGCTGAGCAACAAGCAAACTACTTTACGACATAAGTGAATTGTTTTGCAAAGTCACTCTCTACCAGCTCTAATTGCCTAGGCAACCCTCTCACATATTTCCTGCTTCTGAAAAATATATACGTGTAAATATCTGATATTATCATTAGCTTGTTTTATTGTAGCGTATATTATCATAATAAATAGCTTATTATAATTTTTTTTATCATTATTATTATCATCTGGCAAATGTAGAATGAAGACGTCGTTGTATCGTGAACAGCGAAGAGTTAAACGTGTATAATTATATACTCACTGGAAATAATAAGAAATAAGAAAATAATAATTATTTGATAAAGCTGAGGCATCTGTTTTAATGTTTGAGGACGTACCACACAGAAACACACAGCATGGCAGTGAGGACACTGTCTGCTCCAAGTAATAGAATCAGCAATTCAATTTCATGTATTATTCACTCTTGATAAGGAATTTTATCCCCCTGACACTAAATTATTACCCCATTACTGAGTAATTTATACTAAAGTGCTTTAAACTAGTGTCCTAAACCGTGAAATGGGACAGAATGAATTTGCTGAAATTAATGTTTACATAAAAACAACTAGACTCTAACTTCGCAATAAATTAATCTGATAATCACGACACACATACACTTTATGCTATCAGTGCGAAAACAATGCAGTTAACCTTTTCTCCCTGACCACCAGAAGGTCCAGGGGCACCAAGGGCACCAGTCATGCCACGCAGACCATCCTTACCAACAGCACCGTCAGGGCCTTTAGGTCCACCATCACCCTATAAGTGAAAGAGATCAACAAATAAAATTCAAATTCAAGTGAAAAGCTGATTAATTATTGATTAATAATTAATATATAAATTAAATATTTTTTCTGCAAAAAAATTTCGACAATACAATACATTTTAAACACAACATTTTTAAGTTAACAATTCATTAATTTACTTGCTGAACCATGTAATCCTACTAGGGTCGCAGCAAGATTGGGGTCTAACTCAGTCAACTCTAGGCAAAGGGGAGAGAACACCCTGAACACCCAGACCAAGGGCAAATCTGAATTCGCTAATTGGTCTATCGTGCATGTCTTTGGTCTGTGGGACGAAACCGGAGTATCCAGAGGAAACCCACACAAGCACATGGAAATTCCAAACAGAAACATCATCACTGTTCTCAGGACCCAGGACCCGATGTGCTAAAATCTATGTCACTGTGCTGACCTTCAGTATAGTTATGTTGATAAATTTTGTAGGTCAAGTCTGTTGTGGCTAGTGGCTCATCAGGCCGATGCTTATTCCTGGTTTCTGTAGCATGAAGCGACCACCTCCTGGATGGGACACTTATCCATCGCAGGTTACCTTCCAAGTTTTTTTTTTTTTTTAACTGCTACCCATTTATTCTACTGGGTGAACAGAGGCACACTTGTGGTTAAGACCTTGCCCAGGGGTCTTAGCACAGTAGGGGTCTAACTGGGATTTGAGCACACAACCTCCCAATCATGAGCACAGCACCCTAACAACTACGCCACCGGCCCTGATAAATTTTGCAATGGTAGTTTTTCAAAAATTGTGTATAATGTGCTAAATCTTCATTTTTTTATCAGTACAAAGTGAATGAATATTAAAATTGTGCTGGCTTGTTGGTAAATACAATATTTTGTAATGACACATTTGTCTGAAATATTACTTTGACTTCTACTATTCAAAATTCATGATTCAAGAGTCTTTATTTCCACTATGTTCACACATAAGGGAAATTCATATGAGGCTCTCAGCATTAAAAGGTGCAAACAAGTTAAAAATGTGCAAATGAGACAATGAACTGCAATTAATGCTGACAAGAGCAGAATATAAACACAATTAATTCTGTCCACTAAACTTGAAGTAAAAATATAAACTAGAAATGTAATCTCTGCACCTATGAATGAGAACTGAACACTGAGATATACAATATGTACATTGAAACATTGTGGAATAAAATAAATAAATGAATAAATAAATAAATTAGAGCAGCAAAGTGGATGGACAAGAATATAAATATCCAAAGTGAATAAAATAGAATGTAAATGAGGTAAAGTGCGGCAGTACAATGCAGTCGTAGAGCTTGTGGATTTAATGTCCTTTTACAATGAACTGATGTCCTGTGTTAGTGTGAGTGATACTACAACTTAGAATCGGAATTATTCATTCTATCATTCATTTTCTGAACCGCTTAATTCTAATTAGGGTCATGGGGAAGCTGATGCCCATCTCAGCCAACTCTGAACAAGGGCAGGGTACACCCTGGACAGCTTGTCTGGCCATCACAGGGCAGAAACCCAGAAACGGCAAATCAAAGGATAATAAGAATTATAATTACTGTTATTATTATTATTATTATTATTATTATTATTATTATTGATTTTTACATTTTTTGATTATTGAAATTATTATGATTAAGTAAATTCCAAATAAGCGCTAAACTAAGAGCCAATCAGCATTTTATTATAATGGTTAAAAAGAATACTGACATAAAAATATACTGTAAACTATAATAAATGTAAATTATGGATACTATTTACAGTTTACCAGGCACTAGGCTCGACTCTGCCCTGACTTGATTTAAGTGATGATTCTTCTTCATATTGTTGTGTATTTCAATTAAAAACTTTGTTACCACTGGACTTTACTGTATATAGCCATTAAACTGTCAAAGAGGATATTTACACTTTTTAAAGTGGGTTTACTCTGAAAAGGTGATGTTCCACACTTACTCTTTCTCCTCTTGGACCAGGAAGTCCACCAGCACCACGCTCTCCAGGCATTCCCTGTGGACCAGCAGGACCAACACCACCAGGAGCTCCAGCAGCACCAGGTTCTCCCTAAACACCACACATGTGCACACACACACACACACACACACACACACACACACACACACACACACACACACACACACACACACACTTTTAACAAATGTATGCAAAGTTTATTCTATTTGTCATAAAGAAGTAAGCAATACGTAACCTACCCGAGAACCATCGTTACCAGCAGATCCAGGAGAGCCACGAGCACCAGTGGGACCAGCTGGGCCTGGGGTACCACGCTCACCAGGAAGACCTCTATCACCCTGAGGGTAATGGAATTAAACTTTAGGTATAAAACATTACATACTACAGGTATAATCAAAGCAGGTTCTTATTAAGTGGGATCAACGAAGCATAAACTCAAAAAGAAGCAGTCATCCCATTTTTTCAAAAGAAAATCTGAGACAGTTACTTACTCTGGCACCAGAAGGTCCAGGAACACCAACTTCACCAGGCAAACCCTACTCAGAGAAACAGAAGATATTAACATTTAACAATGATCAAGAACTTATCATAATAATATGAAGGTTGGCTCCATGTTAGATCTACACTTAATACTGACCTAAGTAACTCAGTAAGGGACAGAATCTTGAACTACATGTTATTGATGTAACATTTCCATCACACTGCATTGGTACTCACCTGCTCACCACTCTTGCCAGCCTCACCAGCCACGCCAGGAGCTCCAGGAAGACCCTGCCAAGATAATAAAAGCACAGAAGTGATTGATGGTGCCTCACTTTTTCAGCTGTTTGACCTTATCATAGGCTTATCAATAATTTACAGCCAATAGAAGTGCACTTGTTTTGGTATGGGAAACAACAGCTACCTGGAATCCAGGTGGTCCAGCAGGTCCTGGTTCTCCCTTCTCTCCAGTAGGTCCCTATTAAAGGAAACATTGAAAATAATGAGAAAAGAGATTTATAATAACTTTAACATATAATGTGGTACATTTATGAAAATAAAACACAAATAATACATATATGCACAACGTACAGCGGGTCCAGGAGGTCCAGGGGAACCAACATCACCATCTTTACCAGGGGCACCCTATAAAAGACAATTTAAAATCAATTACATTTGTAATGACTTTAAAATGTCAAATGGACAGAAAGGAAAACACAAAATGTGCATGTGTATATAATGTGTACGCACCACAGCACCAACGGGTCCTTCAACACCTCTCTCACCGACCTTACCAGACTCACCCTACATGAAGACAATACTGTAATGAATTATCAGGTATACATCAATCCAAGTTGCAAATAAAACAGTAAGTTGTGAGAAGGAATTCGCAAATTTTCTCTTTAATATTAAGTGATAATTGTTGATGATAGTTGTTTTCTCTTTTCTTACATCAGCTCCCTTAGGTCCAGGGAATCCCATCACACCAGGGGCACCACGAGAGCCAGCGGAACCTGGAGGTCCAGCAGCACCATCTTGACCAGCGGCACCCTGTAAAACAATTAACTATGTTAAATTACCCGGCACTTAGCGTGTGCACTATTACCCAGTGGCCTGCTGGATATGTAGTTCAATGGTGGCCTAGTGGTTAAGGTTCAATCCCCACTATCACCACTCTTGGGCCCTTGAGCAAGGCCCTTAACCCTCAGTTGCTCAGTTGTATAAAAATGATAACTGTAAGTTTCTCTGGATAACAGCATCTGCCAAATGCTGTAAATGTAAATTAGTTGATAATTCCTTACATGTGTACCATAACGTCATATTCAAATTCTCTATATTCTGCTGCACTGTATGAAAGAAATGTCTTTGGACTTTTTGACTTACAGCAGGTCCGGCTTTGCCATCAGGTCCAGGGGAACCAGGAGCACCAGTCACACCCTAAATAGGAGACATAGGACAGTAAGTTGAAACTCGGAATGTGGAAATAATCATTAAGTTGTTAAAAAAAATTAAAAAAAAAAGATTCAGAATCTTACCTTAGATCCAGGCATTCCAGGTTCTCCAGGTCGGCCAGATTCACCAGAGGCTCCTTGTGGTCCAGCAGGTCCGTTAGCGCCACGCTCACCAGGGGCACCCTTTAAAAAAATACAGACAACCCATAAATATCCATATTATACTCATTTGACAATGTGCAACACCCTGACTGCTCTGATGCAGCACCATGGACAGCTCTACATTCCCACCCAAGCCTACATTTTGATGGAAATCGGAAGGAACTATAATTATAATGAACACTGTATTGATTTTAATGGATTTCATGCCATAAGACATGCCAATTATTTTAAGTTGCTTTAAGCTGACACAATTAGAAGTGAGAGAAACAAAAGATGGTGACCCATTTCATATAATAACTGGTCTAGTGGTATAGGGCGCTGTATCACTGATCCAAAGGTTGGGGGTTCGAGTCCCACTCTCCACAGGGTTGTCACTGTCCCCCCAGTGCGGCTAACTGGGTTATCAAAGGCGGGCCATGTCTCTCACTGTCTTTGGTGAGAGGCATGTAAAAGAACCATTGCTGACTTTCGTAAAGAGTAGCTGCAAAGTCGATAGCATGTTTCTGTCCCTTGCTAAAAAGGGTTGTGACAGGGTTGTGTAAAAACCTCTGCCAAATCAAACGTGCGAATCACATGATTCGCTGTGGCGACTCCTGAGTAAAAAGGAAAAAGCCGAAAGGAAGACAGACAGACCTATCAGATACTGAATGCGCTTATTGTAGCTGAGCAGCGGAGTACCTGAATTCCAGGAATGACGATTCCCCACTTCCATTTGCTACATGACTGAAAAATAATTAGTGAAATGTGTCAAAACACTTGCCTTGGGGCCTGGTCCACCTTCAGCACCAGGGAAACCACGGCTACCAGATGCACCCTGTTTGAAAGATCAGAATAACAAATATTATCTTCAAAACACATCATGGATAGTGAAGCAAACAGGCTCTATATGGGTAGTCTGGTTAATTATGCATATGCTCATCTTACCACATGTTCAACACTATGTGGACAAGACCAAATAGCATAAAAAATTAACTGAAGATTTTACAACTTGGTTTGTGTTTTACTTTTGAGGATCAATTAAGGTCAAAGGTAATTGTCTCATTCAAAAGTTCATATATTTTCTCATATTAGTCAACATGTCTACCAGTTGTGCAAAACTTTGTGACCTTGTTTTTTGGGTGTTGTCAGGATTTTATTTTTTTTAGTAGACATACTGACAAATAAACAGACTAACAAATACAAGTGATTATAATACCTATGACCACCTTGGGTACATTTAGTAATGATCAAGAAGGAAAGATGCATTTTACTACTGATGAATATAAACTAACTGGCAAAAAAATGACTGCATGGTAGCTAATTATCCTAGCTCTCACATGAGTGAAGGATGGCATTCACTTAATTTTTTGTCACTCACAGCAATTACCAGTCAATCATGTGTGTCTGTGAACTCATTCAGATAAGGAGCGGATAGTGCTTTCCCTCCAAGTGTGTTTGACTGTTCCCAAATATAAATGTGGCACAGTTCAAAAAAAGGCAGGTGGCTAGCATTACATGTCACAGAGGGAGATATGTGCATGCTTTCACCCCTCCCTGGTCGGTGGTGGTTGTGCGATAAGGAAGACAATACTTGATGGGTGGGAATTGGGGGATTTAGCTCAGTTGGTAGAGCGTCCGCTTTATCCTCCGGAAGATCGGAGTTTGAATCCGGCTGCATCATACCATAAGATGTTAAAATTTGGCAGTTGTTACTTCCTGCTTGGCGCTCAGCATCAAAGGATAGAACAACACAATAACTGACGCTGCACAGTGGCGACAGGTGCCCAGAGCACAAATCAAATTTCAATGTATGTAATATACTTTGACAATAAAGAGTTATTAAAAAATATTATTAAATTGGATATGACTAAAACTAGGGAGAAGCAAGGGGAGAAATCAAAACAAACAATAAAAAAACGGCAAAAAACATTACTAGAAAGCATCTTAGTACTCTGCTGTGAATGGTGTCGGCTAACTGAGCTTTTGATACACAAGTCAAAGTGTAAGGATAATGCCATGACAACGTAAGATTTTATCAGAGGTCAACATGGACGAGCTGATGTTCTGCTCTGAGCATTTTTGGGAGGATAATGTTAATTTAATAATAATAATAATAATAATAATAATAATAATAATAATAATAATGAGAAGAAGAAGAAAAAGAAATGGAATAATTCATTTTCTAAGCCACTTAATCCTAATTAATGTGACAGGGAGACTGTTATTCAACTCAGCCAAACTTGGCTTTTTGTGTGTATTTAACAGTTCACTACACCTCTTTGCCGTGAAGCCCATCCCTCTCTGTTGTTGCACTGTATACAAAGATTTTAGGCCTGTGATTTTGTCATAAGTTCTGATCAGTGCTGAGGGATCTGAGAAACAGGATCTGACAAATACTGTATCCCCAAACAAATACAGTATGTGTATATTTTATATTTTAAACTTACACGCGCTCCAGGAGGTCCAGCGGGACCAGAACCGCCGGGCTCACCACGAGCTCCTCTCTTTCCCTCATCACCAGGAGGTCCAGCAAGACCCTGAGGTCCAGCAGGTCCCTGTATAAAAGATGACAATGAAAAAAGGAAAATCCAAATTTAATCAATTCTAAATACTGTACCATCAAATTTCATGTAAAGTAAATTTCTTGATACATGTTAACTATACTTACAGGCTCTCCCTTAGGGCCAGGCTCGCCTTTGGGGCCTTGGACACCAGGATCACCCTGCAATTAGCAAAACAAACTACATTTGGAACTTATTCCCATTGTTTACTGAGAAGGATGAATAATCTCACAAAGGATTAAACAATCAGGTCCATCATTCATCTTCTTTGTTTTAACCCATCATTGTGAACCCATCAAAATATTTACAAGCAGACAAGAGTGAACGTACATTGAGACCCTTAGGTCCACCAGCACCGAGAGGTCCAGCAGGTCCAGCAGGTCCGCGACTACCAGGGAAACCAGGAGCACCAGTAATACCAGCAGGACCCTAAACACATTCAAAGATGTGAGAAATAAATAATCACTGAAGGATGCATTAAAATCTTAAATATGATAACTGTATAAATCAATATTATGGTTAAATGCGTTTATAAATCATGGTGTTACACCTTAAATAGAAAGAATTTATGTGAAATGGTGGCGTTTGAACCTAATACAGTTATTAATGTGGTTTAATTTTAAAGGATGTTTTTGCACCAGGATTATAATTCAGTTAAGATCTCCAATCCTAGCAATAAAAGCATTAAAATCCAAAGCAGTGCTCTACCCCAATGATTAATCATAATATCACAAAACACATGACTTACAGGAGAGCCTTTTCCACCAGGGCTGCCATCGTTACCAGGAGGACCCTGGAAAGAAAGAGAGAGACATTTTAAATTCAGATTCAAAACTTGATCATAAATTATACTTATAAATAGCACTAATTATATAAAGAGCTATTGACTCACTGCAGGTCCAGCAGCACCAGCAGGTCCAGTGTTACCGGGCTCACCACGGGCTCCCTGAGGTCCTTCTGAGCCACGACCTCCAGCAGGACCAGTCTCTCCCTGTTTGCAGAGAAAGTAGGAAGAGGTTAATATGCTATCTGTATTAAATCAGAGAGGCAGTAGGACACTGCTGTAACTATAGTGTCTGCATAGCGTTGTATGAGACAGCTGCAGCACCGACGAACCATAAACTCTCAACTGCTCAGTTCTACTTCCTACTTCTAAATAAACATGTTTAGAATGAAATCATAGACATATATAAACTTCCTATAGCATCTGATACGACGGGCTAGATACCAAACACCAAATATTGAGAAACGATATGCGATACAGTACAGTGTATGTAATTGCATGTCGTCTATACTGTATTTATAATGTATGATTTTTAAAGGGACATTGAAAATCTGTATGTAAATAGAAATAATTGTGTCTGTAGTGCAAGTAATGTTTATGTTACACACTATTTAGAGATGACTGAAAAGACTTTAGGGTGAATATGCAGCTTAAATCAGATATTGAAACAACGTGAATAAAAATAAAGCATGAACCACAAGATAAAGATGGTGGTGAACATGATGATGATGATGATGATGATGATGATGACGATGATGATGACGATGATGATGATGATGATGATGATGGTGTGTGTGTGTGTGTGTGTGTATGTTGGAGGGGTTAAAGTCCTTAGGTCCTACCTTAGCTCCAGCACCACCAGGGAATCCAGGAGGACCAGCAGGGCCAGTTGGTCCCTAACAGAGAAATTCAGATAAAAAAGTTATGTTTTCCATAACTTTTGGTCTTTTTATCCAACTTCCATCTCTATCTCTGACTCTGCCTAGTAAAGCACAATGGATATCTAAATCGTTTGAATTCTTTATGCCAGCTTATGAAATTAGAAAGCTGCTGCTACTGCTTCTCATTCAAATGTTAATCATTCTATTAATAAGACAATGTTCATGTTTGCATTTCTATCAATGTAACACTTACAGGAGGTCCACCAGGGCCACTGTTACCATCGTTACCACGAGCACCCTACAACAAAAGAAAAAATCTTATACAGACTGACAGACACACACATAATAAAATATAATACAATACAATGATCATCAATGATATTACATGTCTGAATTAAAATCCTAAATTTTAGAAATAATTGAAAACATAAAATACTGACATTTTCAAATCTAATTGAGTGACTGCATTAGAATAATATCAGCTCAAGTTACAAGGTGACCAGGTCACTTACAGCAGGTCCAGCAGGTCCAGGACGGCCTCTCTCACCAGGCAGACCACGAGGGCCCTAGAAAAACAGGAATAAAAAACTCTTTCATCTCTTTTCATAAAACTGGTTCATATTGGTACAACAACAGTAACAACAACAACAACAACAACAACAACAACAAGAGCGATAATAAATGGACTCACCATAACTCCAGCAACGCCATTCTCACCAGGTGCACCAGGCTCGCCCTGTAAACCAGCATATTCTTAATCTATAGTAATAATTACAGCTAAGGTCCAACACCTCAAAACAACTCAATTAAATATTTTATGTACATCCAAAATGTTCACAAGTTTTAAAATGGTGTGTTGTACCTTAGGTCCAGCAGGGCCACTATCTCCCTTAGCTCCATCTAGACCAGAGAAACCCTAAAGAAAGAAAGAAAGAAAGAAAGAAAGAAAGAAGGAAAGAAAGACAGACAGACAGACAGATAGATAGGCAGATAGATAGAGATACAGAAAGACAGGGGTTATAGAGGGTTTAGAGGTCAAGTGAAAGGGATTTAAATGACAGATGCTGCTGTACTTACTCTGTGTCCTTTGATACCAGGAAGTCCAGGGGTTCCAGGGAAACCACGAGCTCCCTATATGTGTACAAAACAATGGGGTAGATAGATAGATAGATAGATAGATAGATAGATAGATAGATAGATAGATAGATAGAGAGCAAGCGAGAGAGAGAGAGAGAGAGAGAGAGAGAGAGAGAGAGAGAGCGAGAGAGAGAGAAAGATAGAGAGAGCGGGAGAGAGAGGGAGAGAGAGCGAGAGAGAGAGAGGGAGAGAGAGCGAGAAAGAGAGAGAGAGAGAATTTCAGTTAATATAAGCTAATTGCTCTACCAGTTCATTTTCCTTAAAGGTCAAAGGTTAAAATTATGATTTATTTCCACATACAGAACTTGATTATTTAAAAATAACAATGTCAATCGATTTGTTTATGAATAGTATGAACAGGATGTAAACCTCCATATTCAGTCAGCATAACATGAAAGGAAAAATAAATGTAAGTTTGGCTGTAGACGGACCTGTGCACCAGCGGCTCCACGCTCACCAGGGCGT
>CM045730.1:28519053-28684053 GCA_024760905.1 Plotosus lineatus
GGAACATGAGTTATAAAACTAGGTTAAAAAGAAGTAAACGTCTCCCATGCTAGATGTTCGTCAGGGTGTCATCACAGTTCATCAACTAAGTTACACCACACTGTAAAAATTCTCTATCTAAACATGATTTAAAATCTTTTATCCAGCTAAAATTCTATTAGATTATGGTTTGTGAATATGCACAAGAAGAATAATTTATTAATACTGGTTTGAGAACATTCACATTTTAGTTTTTCTGAATTAGGATATCCTAAAATTAGCTAATTTTGATGCAACTGAACTTAAGTTTAATTTTGAGCAAGGTCCTAAATGCTTGGTGGTATGAAACTGATAAATGTTAGTCACTCTGGATAAGGGTGTCTGCCAAATACCATTAATGTAAAGCTCCTAAAATGAAAAAAAAAAGGAAATAGTTTCCAAAATAACAAGGACTATACATTATAATATATGAAAATGCACTATAATTGTTATGGGGTCGCTGAACTTTCAGCGGGACCCAGAAATTGCAGGAGACGGTATACAGTGTAACAGTGACCTTTTATTGATTAGCTGGTGGCACCGAAGAAAGTTCATAGAAACAAACACTGGAGGTACCACAGAAAACAACAAAAACAAACCCTGGAGATGACAAAGAAAATAACAAATTAACACGGCTGCAGGGAGGCTGGTGCTCATCTCAGCCGACTCCGGGGTGCACCCTGGACAGTTCACTAGGTCATCACAAGGCCAACCATCACACAACCATTCACACACACACACACCCCTACACACACACACACACACACACACACACACACACACACACACACACACACACACACACACACACACACACACACACACACACACACAGGTGTAGTGCTTAGCATAGGATTTGACACACACCTAGGGGAGACAGCCAAAATTAGACTTCTCTGAATGTTTTTGGACTGTGAGAAGAAACTGGAGTACCTGGACGAAACACAGGCAGCCATGGGGAGAACATCAAACTCCACACAGAAACGCCCGAGTTGGGAATCAGACCCAGGCCTTCTTGTTGTGAGGCGGACGTGCTCAATAAAGTACGTTTTTAAAAAAAAAAAAAAGACTGAGTGTGGATGGAAGAATCAAACTCTTTGCACCTAGTTATATTTAAATTTTATGTTGATTCTAATTTAATTTAAATAATGTTTATAAACAATTTAATGTTGATTCGCTTATTCATATTAAACCATCCCTGGTCCCGGCCTTGCTCTTTCCCATATCTTTCTTGTTCCCAATACCCAATTTAACTAAGTAGCAAATTAACATCTTCTCAGAGGGGAACTGTGGACAGTCACAGCTGAATTTGGGCCAGATGCAAGGTACACCCTGAACATGTCACCAATTTATCACAAGGGTATCAATGTTATATCTTTAATCTAATTATTATATAATATATTCAAAAAATTGTTTCAGTATCTATTTGTACAAATAATCTATTAATACAGCAGAATCTGACAGTAAATATTTTTTCTTGAATGCCAGATCAAGCACAGTACTGAAATGAAAGACATATGCAGCACTATAGTGATATAAAATGATAAAAACTTTATAGTGTGGTAGACTTGGAGATGGTGTTTAATATGTACAAGCTGTAAACTGAGCATTACACTCCAGAAAGATTTGCATTCTTTACTATAATGACAAAGCATACTAAGTTCACTAAGTTTACTTTTATAATTTACATGTAAATAATGTTTGTTTGTTTTTTACATTCAGCACCGAAGCCAGTCATATTTCCTCATAGAGTTGGTTTTCCTCTCCACAAAGATCATTTCTTCATATATCCAGATTCCTGAGTGCTTCTGCTCTTTGTTTCATTCTTGGCTGAGAAGAGATCAGTGGCTATTTGATGCATTTCAAACTGTAGTTGTGACCTGACTTTGTAAAAACAGGCAAAACCTTGTTTTTGTTTGGACAAAATAGTACTATTCATAGAGAATTATTACTGATTAATTATTAATAACAAAACGACAAGATTATGTAAAAAATAAACAAAACAAAAAATTATTATCTTTTAATATGCTGTATGTACTTGTGTGGGTTTCCTGCAGGTTTGCTAGTTTCCTCCAACAGTAAAAAAAAACATGCACAGTAGGCTGATTGGTGGTTCTAAATTCACCATGGGTATGAGAGTGTGTGTGAATGGTTGTTTGTGCGTTGGCCCTGCAATGGCCTGGCAAGCTATTCAGAGTGTACCACACCTTTGCCCACAGAGTCGGCCGAGATGAGCCCCGTGACTCTAATTAGGATTAACCAGTTAAGAAAATGAATGGATGAGTGAATGAATGAATGAATTCTGTATGTACTGTATATGTGGTGCTGCAACAAAAATTGTTTCATTCTCATTCACATTTTCTGAACTGAAGCCACAGAGGAGGCAAGAGTCCATCCCACCTGACACCAGGAGAAGGTAGGGTACACAATGAACAGCTTGCTAGGCCATTGCAGGGCACAACATAGACACACCACTATTCACACTCCCATTTACACTTATGGGTAATTGAAATGATCCAATTAGCCTAATGTGCATGTTTTTGGATAATGGGAGGAAACCACAGCACCCAAAAGAATCCCATGTGAGCACTGATAGAACTCCAGACTTAAAGTCAGGACCTTCTTGCTATGAAGTGGACATGCACCTACACCACTGAGCCACCCCCAAATTATGTGATTTTCAGTTTTAATGTATGAATTCATGAGTAGTTACACAACCCTGTCATGTAGCACAGGCAGCAATTTGAAATTCTGCATTGACTGACTTCATGCTAGGTCCTCACTAGTCCTCAGCATCTCTTGTGGGTTGCTGATCTTGTGATGTATTGACTACAAAATAATAGGTGAGAACAAACACCAGACCAATGGGGAAAAAGCAAAAGCAAAAAAACATTGTCATGCCTCTGTGCAGCAGGAGGGTGGCACGGCAGTGTAGGGGTGAGCACGTCCGCCTCACAGCAAGTAGGCCTAGGTTTGATTCCCGGCTGTGCTTGCATGGGTTTCCTCCGGGTACTCTGGTTTCCTCCCACGGTCCAAAAAAATGCACAGTAAGTTAATTGACTGTTCCAAATTGCCCGTAGGTGTGAGTGAGTCCTTATGTGGCCTGGGGAACCATACAGTAGATCAATGTGATCACAGCCATGGCAATCCCTGTATGAGCATCATTCAAGCTTCAGGGATTGACCTCCATTCCTCATGATTGGATGTACTAGTAGACATAGTGAGAGTGCAGCAGTAATGGGATATGAATGCAGATGTACAGAACTATGTACACATTATTAGAGGACCCAGACACTAGCATGTAAATCACAGCTATAATTCCTCTGCCTTGGAAACCTGGAAGTGCGGAGAGTGTGGTTCAGCTGTGCAAAGTACATAGGGAGGTGAAAGGAAACTCTGACAGCCACTGAGTGAGTCTGTGACATTCAAAACTATTGCAACCCCTTCTTTTGGCTTAAAAGCCACTGTCAAGATAATTCACGAATTAAAAGATTTGATGATACAGTGTATATTTGATTATAAATGCAGTCGTGAGGGGGCACAAGCCAGTGTTCATCCTCACGCCAGTCCCAAGCCCAGATAAATGCAGAGGGTTGCGTCAGGAAGAGCATCCGGCATAAAACCAATGGCATATATAAAATGCGAATCAAAAATACGAAATCCATATCGGATCGGTTGAGGCCTGGGTTAACAACGACCGCCATTAGTGCTGTTAACCAACAGGGTGCTGGTGGAAATTGGACTACTGAGGCGTGTCCGTAGGCAGAGAGAGAAGAGGAAAGGCATGAGTCTAGGACTGAGAGTAGTGACTTTGAATGTTGGAACTATGACAAGAAAAGGTAGAGAGTTGGCTTACATGATGCAGAGGAGGAAGGAGGACATACTGTGTGTTCAGGAGACCAGGTGGAAAGGTAGCAAGGCTAGAGGCTTAGGAGCAGGATTTCAGCTGTTTTATCATGGTGTGGATGGGAAGAGAAATGGAATAGGAGTCATCTTGAAGGAGGGGTTTGTCAGGAATGTCCTAGAAGTGAAAAGAGTGTCAGACAGAGTGATGAAGCTCAAGTTAGAAATTGAAGGTGTGATGTTCAGTGTTGTTAGTGCTTATGCCCCACAGGCAGGATGTGAGCTAGAAGAGAAGGAGAGATACTGGAATGAGTTAGATAAAGTGATGCAGAGTACCCCTAGAGTTGAAAGAGTGGTCATTAGTGCAGACTTCAATGGGCATGTTGGTGCAGGCAACAGAGGGGACGAGGAAGTGATGGGCAGGTTTAGTATCCAGGACAGGAACACAGAAGGACAGATGTTGATAGATTTTGCAGAAAGGATGGAAATGACTGTGATGAATACTTTCTTCAAGAAGAGACAGGAGCATTGGGTGACTTATAAAGTGGAGATAGGAGCACACAGGTAGACTACATCTTGTGTAGTGAAACATCTTTCACATCTTGTGAAAAACGAGGAGTGTCATGTTGTCTTCAAGGAGAAGTTGAAACAAGCTTTGGGTGTTCAGGAAGTGCTTCCAGATGACTGGGCAACTACAGCAAATGTGATCAGGGAGACAGGTAGGAGAGTACTTGGTGTGTCCACTGGAAGAAAAGTAGATAAGGAGACTTGGTGGTGGAATGAGGAAGTGCAGGAGTGTGTACAAAGGAAGAGGTTACCTAAGAAGAAGTGGGACATTGAGAGGACCGAATAGAGTAAAGGCCAAATAGAGGGCGTATGATGACTTGTATGTTAGGTTGGACAGTAAGGAGGGAGAAAATGATTTATGCAAGTTGGCACAGCAGAGAAATAGTGATAGGAAAGATGTGCAGCAAGTTAGAGTGATAAAGGACAGAGAGGAAAATGTATTGACTGATGACAGAAGTGTGGTGGGAAGATGGAAAGAGTACTTTGAAGAGCTGATGAATGAGGAAAATGAGAGCGAAAAAAGAGTAGAAGAGGTGACTCTTGAGGACCAGGAAGTAGCAAAGATTTGTAAGAGGTGAAGAAGCGTGTGCAGGCAAGTTGGAATGGTTGGAGAAAAGTGTCCAGTGTGATGTGTGATAGGAAGGTATCGGCAAGAATGAAAGGAAAAGTGTACAAGACAGTGTTGAGGCCAGCGATGTTGTATGGTTTAGAAACAGTGGCCCTGGGAAAAAGATAGGAGGCATGAGATGAAAATGTTGAGGTTCTCTTTGGGAGTAACGAGGATGGATAGGATCAGGAATGAGTACATCAGAGGGACAGCACATGTCAAATGTCAGAGATTTTGGAAACAAAGTCAGAGAGGCTAGATTGAGATTGTTTGGACATGTACAGAGGAGGGATAGTGAGTATATTCGTAATAGGATTCTGAGGTTGGAACTACCAGTCAGAAGGCCTAAAGGAAGACCAAAGAGAAGATTTATGGATGTGGTGAAGGAGGACATGAAGGTAGTTGGTGCAAGAGAAAAAGATGCAGAGGATAGGGTGAGATGGAGGCAAATGATTTGCTGTGGCGACCTCTGAAGGGAACAGCCAAAAGGAAAAGAAGAAGAGTGTATATTTGATTAGATGTAAAAATTGATTTTTCCCATGAACGTGATCAGATGAATATTCATAAGCAACAAAAATGATAGTGTGGGGGAGGGGGTAATTTTCTTCACGCTTGCTAATTTATTTAGAATGCCAAATGAATACATTATCAGAACATATTATTTCCCAAATCCTATTATTCTCTACCTGTTTGCTGCCATAACCTTTTTTTAACTTCTTGGTTGGCCATGAATAAAATGTACCGAGACCACCTGAGTGGGTTAATTTGCACTCCCATCAATACATTTCTTTAACTGCAGCTTCACTTG
The DNA here is from genome assembly GCA_024760905.1 of Plotosus lineatus. NCBI lineage: Eukaryota > Metazoa > Chordata > Actinopteri > Siluriformes > Plotosidae > Plotosus > Plotosus lineatus. Next base: position 28,524,897 of record CM045730.1, read on the forward strand.
AATTGCTAAGGTTGGGGGTTCGAGTCCCACTGTCCACAAGCTTGTCACTGTCCCCCCAGTGCAGCTAACTGGGTTATCAAAGGCCGACCATGTCTCTCACTGTCTATGGTGAGAGGTTCATGTAAAAGAACCATTGCTGACTTTTGTAAAGAGGAGCTGCATAGCCGCGTAGGCTGCAAAGCCGTCAGTGTGCTTCTGTCCCTTGCTGGTGGTTAGTTCAAAGGAACAACAATTCATTTTGATGACTTAACGAATTGGACTGAATGCATACATTCTCACTTAAAGTTGTAATGTCATACGTTTCTAAATTGACCATTAAAATATTCCAAAGTTTTCATATTTTCGGTTTCAGACTGCAGATATGCATGCTGTGAGTATGGACATTTGAAAGCTGATGGTGTTCTGATGGAATCGCTGGGTTATGGTGTAATTAGTTGCTTGTACACACCACCATCCTAATCTCTCTCTCTCTCTCTCTCTCTCTCTCTCTCTCTCTCTCTCATAAACACACGCACACACACACACACACACACACACACACACACACACACACACACACACACATACACACGCCAAGACACACACACACACACACACACACACACACACACACACACACACACACACACACACACACACACAGGTGTACTGGTTAGCATAGGATACGAGTCCAGGGCTCAAACATTTCTGTGTGTTTCTGCATGTTCCCCTGTGTTTGCATGTTTTTTCTCTGGGTACTCAGGTTTCCTCCCTCTGTCCAAAGACATGCACTTTAGGCTATTAGGCTGTTCCAAATTGCCCCTTGGTGTGAATCTGAATGGTTATGTATGTGTGTTGTGGTTTCTGATGGCCTGGTGAGCTGTCCAAGGAGTACCCAGCCTTCGCACAGTGTCAGGTGAGAGAAACTCAGTCTCCCATCAACCCAAATAGAATGAAGCAGCTCTGCAAAGGACTGAATGAGATGAGTGTTTATAGAACTAACCCATCAACTTAATTTCGTCTCATGTCCGCATGGCCAGTAACGTTATGTGGTTAGAACCGAACTCTCTGACAGTAGTGTTGGAGAGGTGAATGCTGTCCAAAATAAACACAATATTGAACCTCCCACCTGCTTTGCAACATGCTGATCAGTCACAGGAGCTGTTCACTGAGAGACTGATACCACCTAAATGCTCCACTGAACGATCCAAAAAAATCCTTCCTACCTGTTTCCATTAAATTGTACAACTCCTCCATATAGCAACAACATCCACTGTTATACATTTACATTCTGCTGTTTATCATATTGATAATACTATACATATGACTCGCTGACAGGGTTCACTCTGTATCTGTTTATATATATATATTATTAACTTCTTGTTTCAGATTTACATATAGGTAAATTTATATATGTACATTATGCATGCATATTTGCATATCATCATCATCATCATCATCATCATCATCATCATCTCATCATAATCTTCCCCTGCTTAATCCTGGGTCAGATCGCAAGGGCAGCAGCCTGAGCAATGAGGCCCAGAAATCCCTCTCCCCGGTCACTTCCACCAGCTCTTCTGGTGAGACCCCGAGGCATTTCCAGACCATCCGAGAGAATGATCCCTATAATTCTGGGTTGACCCAGAGTCTCTTCCCGGTTGGGCATGCCGGAAAAACCACACCAGGGAGGCCTTCGAGAGGCATTCTAACCAGATGCCCGAGCCACCTCAAATGGCTCCTGTCAATGCAGAGGAGCAATGGTTCTGCTTCGAGATTCTCCTGGATAGCTGAGCTTCTCAGCCTATCTCTAAAGGACAGCCTCACCACCTGGCGAAGGAAGCTCATTTCAGCCGATTGTATTATCCGTGGTCTTGTTTTTTTGATCATTACATAAAGCTCATGACCATAGGTGAAGGCTGGAACGTAGATCGACTGATAAATTGAAAGCTTTGCCTTACGGCACATCTCCCTCTTCACCATGACGGACTGGTACAGGCTCCGCTTTACAGAAGAGGCTGTAGCGATCTGTCTGTCAAGCTTCTGTTACATCCTTCCCTCATTCGTGAACAAGACCTGAAGATACTTGAACGTCTCCACTTGGGCCAGGCCTCATTCCAGACCCGGAGTGCACGTTTGTCACTGTCATCCAGTTCAGATGAAGCAAACCTAAATATTATACAAATATAAAACACAAGTCAACACAAAATGCAGTTTTCAGTGCCAATTGCATTTATCAAGGGGAAAAAAAGATCTGAACCTACAAGGCCCATGTGATTAAATAACTGCCATCCAAAACCTAACAGCTGATTGTACCACCTTTTGCAGCAATAACTGTAGTCAAGTGTTTGCAATAAGAGGTGATGAGTCTTGCACATCGCTATGATGGGATTTTGGCCCACTCTTCTCCACAGAAGTGTTTAAGATCAACCAGATTGGATGGTTTTCAGGCATGAACAGCCTTTTAAAGGTCACTCCACAGCATCTCAATAGGGTTCAGGTCGGGACTTTGACTAGGCCACTCCAAATCCCTCATTTTGTTCTTTTTTAGCCATTCAGAAGTGGACTTGCTGGTGTGCTTTGGATCATTGTCTTCCTACAGAAACTAGGTGCTTGAGGTCTCGAACTGATGGACAAAAATTCTTCGCAAGGATTTCTTGGTAGAAAGCAGAATTCATGGTTCCATCAATTATGACAAGTCACCCAGGTCTTGATGCAGCAAAGCAAGCCAAGATCATCACACTTCCACCATCATGTTTCATTGTTGGCATAATGTTCTTTTCATCAAATGCAGTGTTCCTTTTGTGCCAGATGTAACGGGATGCATTGTTCCAAAAAAGTTCAACTTTAGTTTCATTATTCCAGAGTACATTTTCCTAAATGCTTTGGAGATGATCAAGATGATTCTTGGCAAACATGAGTTGTGACTTGATATTCATTTTTGTGAACAGTGTCTTTCACCTCAGAACTCTTCCATGGATGACATTTTTGTCTTGTGTCTTTCTGATGGTGGAGTCATGAACATTCATATTAACTGAGGCAAGTGAGACTTGTAGTTTTTTAGAAGTGGTTTTTGGATCCTTTGTGACCTCTCCAGTTAGTCTGCGCCATGCTCTTAGAGTAAATTTGGTAGATCGGCCACTCCTGGTAAGGGTCACGACTGTGCCATGCCTTCTCCATTTATGGATAATGGCTCTGACAGTGGACCGCTGGAGTCCCAAAGATTTACAAAAGATCTCCTGATTGGAAATGTTTCGGACCAATCAGGCCTGGGTGTAGCCATGTAATTGAATTCAGTTTTCCCCAGTAATAGGATTAAGCACAATTACTTCACCTTTTAACAACATGCAGCTGGACATCCAGCTAATCTGGGGAACTGATAGACTAGACTTTGTCAACAACACCTCTGCTCTGGATCGTGGGGGACATGTTCCTCTGCCTCTGCCTGGACACTATGAGGGGTGAGTTAAAGTGTTTTATGTAGGGGGCACAAAACGATGCTCTTTCTCACCCAGTTCCAAGCCCAGCTAAATGCAGAGGATTGTGTCAGGAAGGGCATCCGACATAAAACCTATGCCAGATCAACCATGCAGATCATCAATATGTCTTCCAGACCAGATCGGTCAAGGCCCGGGTTAACAATGACTGCCATCAGTACTTTTAATCAACAGAGTGCTGGTGGAAACTGGACTACTGTTGGTTGAAGAAGGAGAGGCGGGAGGAGTGCCCATAGGCAGAAAGAGAAAAAGAAAGATATGAGTCTAGGACTGAGAGTAGGGACTTTGAATGTTGGAACTATGAAAGGAAAAGCTAGAAAGCTGGCTGACATGATGCAGAGGAGGAAGATGGACATACTGTGAGTTCAAGAGACCAGGTGGAAAGGTAGCAAGGCTAGAAGCTTAGGAGCAGGGTTTAAGCTGTTTTATCATGGTGTGGATGGGAAGAGAGATGGAGTAGGAGTCATCTTGAAGGAGGGCTTTGTCTGGAATGTTCTAGAAGTGAAAAGAGTGTCAGACAGAGTGATGAGTCTCAAGATAGAAATTGAAGGCGTGATGTTCAGTGTTGTTAGTGCTTATGCCCCACAGGCAGGATGTGAGCTAGAAGAGAAGGAGAGATTCTGGAGTGAGTTAGATGAAGTGATCAGTGCACCGGAGTACCCCCAGAGGTGAAAGAGTAGTCATTGATTCAGACTTTAATGGACATGTTGATGCAGGCAACAGAGGGAACGAGGAAGTGATGGGTAGGTTTGCTATCCAGGACAGGAACACAAAAGGACAGATGTTGATAGAATTTTGCAAAAATGATGTAAATGGCTGTGGTGAATACTTTCTTCCAGAAGAGACAGGAGCATAGTGTGACTTATAAAGCGAAGACTACATCTTGTGGAGGCGATGTAATTTGAAGGAAGTCAGTGACTGCAAAGTAGTAGTGGGTGAGAGTGTTGCCAGACAGCATAGGATGGTGGTGTGCAGGATGATGCTGATGGTGAGGAAAGTGAAGAAGGCAAAGGCAGAACAGAAGTTGAAAAATGAAGAGTGTCATGTTGTCTTCAAGAGGAGTTCAAAAACAGGCTTTGGGTGTTCAGGAAGTGCTTCCAGATGACTGGACAACTACAGCTAATCTGATCAAGGAGACAGGTAGGAGAGTTCTTGGTGTATCCTTGGAAGGAAAGTAGATAAGTAGACTTGGTAGTTAAATAAGGAAGTGCAGGACTGTATACAAAGGAAGACGCAGCATAAAGTGAAGATAGTGTGTTAAAAGTAAAACAGAGTGCATATGATGACTTGTATGCAAGGTTGGATGGTAAGATGGGAAAGACATGCAGCAAATTAGATTAAGGACAATGAGGGAAATGTATTGAATGATGACAGAAGTGTGTTGGAAAGATGGAAAAAGTATTTTGAAGAGCTGATGAATGAGGAAAATGAGAGAGAAAAAAGAGTAGAAGAGGTGACCTTTGAGGACCAGGAAGTAACAAAGATTAGTAAGGGTGAAGTGAGCAGGGCATTGAAGAGGATGAAGAGTGGAATGGCAGTCGGTCCTGATGACATACCGGTGGAGGTATGGAAGTGTCTAGGAGAGGGAGCAGTAGATTTTCTGACGAGAATATTCAACAAGGTCTTAGAGAGTGCGAGGATGCCGGAGGAATGGAGGAGAAGTGTGCAGGTGCCCATTTTTAAGAACAAGGGAGACGTGCAGAGTTGTGGCAACTACAGAGGGATAAAGTTGTTGAGCCATACAATGAAGTTATGGGAAAGAATAGTGGAAGCGAGACTCAGGGCAGAGGTCAGCATTTGTGAACAACAGTTTGGTTTACTGTTGTAAAACAGTGATGAGGTGTGCTGTCGGTGTGACAGAAGAATTCAAGGTGGAGGTGGGACTGCATCAAGGATAAGCTCTCAGCCCCTTCTTGTTTGCTATGGTAATGGACAGGTTGAAAGACAAGGTTAGACAAGATTCCCCACAGACTATGATGTTTGCAAATGACATTGTGGTCTGTAGTGAGTGCAGAGAACAAGTGGATGAACATCTAGAGAGGTGGAGACATGCCCTGGAAAGGAGAGGAATGAAGGTTAGCCTCAGTAAGACAGAATACATCTGTGTGAACGACAAGGACCCAAGAAGTGAGTATACATGGAGCAGAGATAAAGAAGGTGGAGGATTTTACGTACTTAGGCTCAACAATCCAGAGCAATGGAGAGTGTGGAAAAGAGGTGAAGATAAGTGCGCAGGTAGGTTGGAATGGTTGGAGAAAGGTGTCCGGTGTGATGTGTGATAGGAAGGTTTTGGCAAGAATGAAAGGAAAATTGTACAAGACGGTGTTGAGGCCAGAGATGTTGTATGGTTTAGAAACAGTGGCTCTGGGGAAAAGACAGGAGGCAGAGCTGGAGGTAGCAGAGATGAAAATGTTGAGGTTCTCTTTGGGAGTAACGAGGATGGATAGGATCAGGAATGAGTACATCAGAGGGACAGCACATGTAAGAGGTTTTGGAGACAAAGTCAGAGAGGCTAGATTGAGATGGTTTGGACATGTACAGAGGAGGAATAATGAGTATATTGGTAGCAGGATGCTGAGGTTGGAACTACCAGGCAGAAGGCTTAGAGGAAGACCAAAGAGGAGATTTATTGATGTGGTGAAGGAGGACATGAAGGTAGTTGGTGTATGAGAAGAAGATGCAGAGTATAGAGTGAGATGGAGGAGCTTGTTCATTTGTTGTTGAGGCACAATGTCTGCAGATACTTTCCAACATAATGTGAGCTTTACTTAGTTTGATAAACTTTGCTGTTGTTGTCTCATAGTTTTATCCTTATTGCGCTGATAGTGACGTCACATGTGATCCTCAAGACTCCTTAAATTGTACTTGATGTGTCATTTTCTATTTGATGCAAATGATGCAAACTGGTTTTATAAATCATCTGACATGCTGTAAACCAGCACCGTAAAGGGTGAGCAGAACTTACACATACATAACTTTACACATCACTGAAACAAACTGATGTGATCTGCATTCATTGGCACCACTGAAATTTGTGTTCATTGTTTGTAAACTGAATTACTCATGCACCACACTGGATATAATTATTCTTTCATTCATTCATTTTCTAAGCCGCTTAATTCTAATTAGGGTCACGGGGAGTCTGGTGCCCATCTCAGCTGATGGGTGAGGGCTAGGTACACCATGGACAGCTTGTTAGCCCACTGCAGTGCCAACACACATGAAACCATTTACACTGACACCTTGGGGTGATTTGTAACACCCAATTAGCCTACTGTGCATGTTTTTGGACCTTGGAATGAAACTGGAGTACCCGGAGGACACCCATGCAACCATGGGGAGAGCATGCACACTTCACACAGAAACACTTGTGAATCGAAACTGGGAATGTCTTGCTGTGAGGCACACATGCTAACCTCAGTGTCATCGTACCACTATCTCTATATTGTATAAATGAATCTTAGGACACTGGATAAGAAACACCTGTTTGATGGTAGGTATTTTACTGTATGTTACTGGGCAAATAAAATGCTGAATCCATAAATATTATTAACTCTTTTCCAACAGGAAATGCTTTGAATGTAGAAACAATTCAAATCTTTTGTCTCATGTGATAAGATTGAAATAAAATGTAGATTTATGCACCGCATAAAAGCAGTTTCTCTGATTTCAGTGTTTTCTGGCTGAACATTAATTCACCTGCACATTTGTTTGCCTACCTGTATTAGATTGGGGTTTTAATTTTGCACAAGTATGAGCAGTCGAGTATGAGACTTGATTTTTTTTTTTTTGAGATCCAATTTTGTTATTAGTAATAAACCTGTTTTTTTTTTTCTGCCCATCATCCTGCATGGCATCACATAACAGCCAATCAGACTCAGCTCGGCGACATAGCAGCGATATTGGCTTTCTCGTGGTGGTCCTATCAGTCACTGGACAACCATCCAAGCCATGTTTCATGACTGACGCACCAATCAGGAGCTCCGGTAATAAAGCTTCAGGTAATTACTTATGTCTCACCCCAAATATCTCATCCAGTACTTAGTATGAGACAGCACACTGTACCAGCTCGGCAATTTTCATGGTTTCACAACACTGCTCAAGGAAATGGAAATGTGGAAACCTGTGCAGTAGAGACTCGCCTAAGTTTAAATAGAAGTTGCAATTTTCTGTGTTTTGGTCCAGGCTGGAGCTGCAGTAATGTAAGCCTTTGTGGTCTGTGACTGGGAGAGTTCAAACTGGTGGTTAGGGTGGACACATGTTGGACCAGTGCACCATGAAAAAGTGAGCATACTGCTGTGTTTGGGCCAGTGTCTATCAAATGCTGTAACTAGTCATAAAAAAGCATGAATTATATGAAAATAATAATAATAATAATAAAATAATAATAATAATAATAACAGTAATAATGCACACATCCCTCATAATTACTCTTTTCAGATTCTACAAAGGCTTTGAATGATCTTCCTTTAGAAAGTTTAATGGGAAGTGGTGCATGAGCTCAGGTTTCTGTCTGCGGAGTCTTCACATTCATGTGGGTTTCATTCAAGTTACCCCTCCCACCTCCAAAAAATATGCAGGTATATAGTTTAACTGTGTTCGCCTAGCCATAGGTGTGAATGAGTGTATGAGTGTGCATGTAAAGTGGTATGCAGTGGAGTGATATTACATTATAAATAAGCAGGCGGAGGCTACAGACCCACCATCACCCTAACCAGGACGAAGCACTTACAGAAAGTGAGTGTATAATTTTAAGGAGATTCCCTCCTTCCCAACTTACACTGCACCCCTATAGCTCCTCCCACAAGTGGTGGGTCCATTTGAGGGCGGACCGATGTCTCCTTTTCGGACTGGACCCAGACAGGCTCCATGGGCAGAAGCCTGATACCCAGGTACTCGCCTTCGAGCCCGGCCATCAGGCCTGGCTCCAGGGGAGGACCTCAATGCTTAGGCTGCTGCCCCCACAACCTGACCACAGATTAAGAGGAAGAAGAAGATTATGATGATGATGATGATGATGATAATGATGATGATGACTCCCACCCTGGTGTCACAGTGGCATCGTGACTTGCATGCGGTACCTCATGGTCTTGGAAATCCAGTTTCCTCCCACAGTCAAACGGCATACACATTAAGTTAATTGGCTGCTCCAAAATTGCCCCTTGTTGTGAGTGTGAATGGTTGTGTGTTTTAGCCCTGCGATGGATTGATGAACTGATCAGGGTGTACCGTGATTCCATGCAGAATCATCTGAAATAGGCTCTAGCTTCTGTGTGACCCTATTAAGATTAAGCTGTCTGGCGAATGAACAAATGATCCACTGAATTTTCTCCTATAGTTTTAAGTGCCACAGGTGTTCGCTCTTATACATAACCTTTTCCTGTTCCATGGCAGCTCTTATCCCAGTAATACCACCAGGTTAGAAGACTAAATGTGGCTCCTGCTCTGTTTAATAAAACTCCCTTTCAAATCTACCAGCTGCGTTCATAACCTATAGTTAGAATAGCCTGTTCTTCCTTCCCTTTGCCAATCCAGAGAGCATTTGGATTAAATGGAAAGTATTGACTTTTTAATACAAACATCATCAAATGACGTTTTTGGGAGACAGAGAAAATGTGTCACCATTCTACAATAGGCATGCAGGATAACTTTGTGCACTACACACCTGGTGGCCAGACAAAAGACATATGAAGTGTTACAAACATACGAGGCTTAAGTACTTCCATCCCGTCGTTCAGGATGCCCTGGCTTTCAGGATATTTTGTTTCAACAAAATATGAAAATATATTTGTGTGATTAAACTATTTTTTAAAATGTTACAGAACCCCACTGTTACTATAAACTTTCCATTTACACCAAGGTAGATTTTCCAAACTAAATACTGTATGTTTATAAAAGTATTAAAAAATACTGTAAAAACTGTATGTTTATAAAAGACCTGTATTTGTTCATAACTTGGTACTCATGCCAGATTTGGCTCGATTTCAATAAAATACAGAGTTTATGAACTTGAACTGACTGTAGAATTAACTGGGTTGGGAAAAGCACCCCTTCTACCTGATGCGGTACATGCAGCGATTATCTTGACCTGAAGGTTTGAAAAGTTCACATTCCTTCTGCACCCCCTCTGGTAGGCTTCTAACCCTTGGGTGTGTCTGTTCGGCAGATCTGCTTCATACTTAGCATGACTGCATCTTCTCGCTTAGTAATATTTTAACATTTTTATGTGAGTTAATGTTTAATATGAGAAACTGGAGCGATGACTGTAAAAAACCCACAGAATTTCAATGTTGTGTCATTTTGTCCGATTAAAAAAAAACCTGATACGTGGCAGTTGTAATGACGTCATGTTTTTGTCGGCTAGCACCACTTCTGACGTAGTTTCCTTTTATAATTATGCATATCTTTCTTAACTTATAAGGCACCCACTATGTCGAACAAGCTATTAGGTTATATTTTATCCGTTGTGAAGTCCATTAAAGACATTTCATGTTAATAGTGTTGGGAGAGTCTCAGGCTGCATAGATTCCTCAGTCAGAGCATCTGGTGCTTCTTGCATGTTTCTACTTGCAGGGAGGGTAGAGAAAACGCTCGAACTGTTGCTGGAGAAATCCTTGCCAAACCCCCACCACCACCACCCAAACTCTCCCTTTGCCTTTCCCCTTTTTCTTTTCCTCCTCTCAACCTTCCTTTTTGTTCTGGGAATCTATCATTCATCGTACGTCTCCTTTAGCTCCACAAGTTTGATTTAAATATTTATTAACATCCTAAAGTATATTAGGGAAATAAATTGGCATGCAGTTATTTGTAAATTTCCTTAAAGTAATTGCAAGCCATGTCGTTTTCCAGTGGTCACTATATATTTGTTTCAATGCAAATCAAGGTTCAAAAGTGTGATTTTAAAAATCTTGTTTGGAGCTTGTAGAATTAATTTCTTTCTTTTTTTTTTTTTTTTTTAACCTAGAGGTCTGGAGTCTGTCTGAAAAATATTCCTTAGTGAAGTAAGTACAAAAATCTGTGCCTGACTAATCCTTTCCTGACATCACTCCAGCTTTTCCTGCATGAATGTTTGACTGAACACTGTAGAAGATCTTCCAACATTTTTCACGAGATTCCCCTCGCATACATCATCTTGCATATGCGTTTGAACACATACAGTACTGAAATAAAGTCCTCAGGTTTGAGAAAATATAACATCGACCCCCATGATTCTTTGGAAGTGTATGGAGTTGTCAGTTGCCTTTATGGAAAAGGATTTTCAGGAACTAGTTTGGAAAACAAAACTTCGCAAGTGAACAACACACAAGATATACACTAGACTGAATTTAACCAACTTTGTCTAATTTTCGTTGTCCATTATCTTCACCAACAAAAAGCCAATGGGACTAAATTATTATCCTATACTTTTTTCCATTCATTCATTTTCTCAACCGCTTAATCTTAATGAGGGTCACGAGGACGCTGCCACCCATCTCAGCTGACTCTGGGCAAGGGCGGAGTACACCCTGGACAGCTCGCCAGGCCATTCCATGGCTGACACTCACACAACCATTCATACTCACCTACGGGTGATTTAGAACAGCCAATGAACCTACTGTGCATGTTTTGGACTGTGGGAGCGAACCCATGCAAACACGAGGGGTCTGTCTGTCTTCCTTTCGGCTTTTTCCCTTTTACTCGGGAGTCGCCACAGCGAATCATCTGATTCGCACGTTTGATTTGGCAGAGGTTTTTACGTCGGATGCCCTTCCTGTCACAACCCTTTTAGCAAGGGACAGAAACACGCTGACGACTTTGCAGCTACTCTTTACGAATGTCAGCAATGGTTCTTTTACATGCCTCTCACCATAGACAGTGAGAGACATGGCCCGCCTTTGATAACCCAGTTAGCCGCACTGGGATGACGATGCAAAATCCATACAGAAATGCCCAGACTGAGAGTCGAACCCAGGACCTTCTTGCTGCGAGGCAAACAAGTGAATCACTACGCTACAGTGCCGCCCCATTCTTTTTAATCTTGAATATGGGAGACTACAAAATTGTTACGAACTCAGTATTTTCTCTGGTGGGAACCCTACCAGATACTTCTAATGAATGATTGGAGATTCTACAAGAAAATCCCACTGATATATTCTTTCATTTAAAGTTACTCTTTCATTGGTAAATATTCAATGTGAGTTATCTTTCATTATGAGTTTGTTTCGGTTGAATATAAAAGTTTCCGGGTGAAACTATCCCAGCTCATGGGTTTAGTGTCTGTTTTACATCTTGTTTTTATTCTACGTCTATTTGCAATATCATTAAAAAACAAAGCAAATGACATGCGACCCAAGGAACAATTTTGCACATTAATGAGAATTTGGCACTTCAACATCAACTTCTAGAAAGTGAAAAAGCCTGAGATAAAGTGTTGAGTAAAAGAAGAATGAATACAATTTAAGATAAATTAAAAAGATGGCAGTGCTCACTTATATCATCACACCCTTTACAGTCATTGCAGTCTTTGACACTCACATATAGGAGAAAGCAAATGGTTTCAAAAAGGGCAATGTGGTCGATTCCATTTTATTTACATACATAACGTAGTATTTCATGTTTATTTAATATACCTGTGAAGTAAATGGCCTCAATTAATGAATGATCCCAGAAATGGTGAAGGCATGAGACGAGGACATTTGAATGGGGTGCCAGTCCTTCACATGGCACCAGGTGCGCATAGTTGACCAGAGTGAATATGATGTGGCCATACCACCTTCAGTATATTGTAATCATAGCTTTTTGAGCTGGGATGAGACCAGATACCCCTGAAGAAACTGTGTGGTGAGGACACGTATTAACAAACTCCAGACTAACTGTAACCTGATTGCATTTGAAAGTAGAACTGTGAAGTGGGAACATTACTCAATGCAACACCATTCCACCTGAGACCGTAGAGCTTGACAGTGATAATAGATTCAATGGGAAGACTGGGAATTGGATACTGATTGTGCATAAACAATTGTGGGTAAATCTTACCCTTCCCGCATCACCATGTGCACTCTAGATAAGTGCAACTCTTACTTTCATCCTCAATTTTGCAAGTAAGCGAAGGTCTCGTCTCCTCCCTCAGGATTTGGGTGGTTAGACTCGATTACAGGGTGGCAGACTGTCTTCCGAATACTTGGCAGTCTTGCACCTTGAAGTCGTAATGACATGGCTTCTCATGCGTCTGTCTTTAGCGAGAGTCATTGTCCAACTCTCACTAACAAACCCATCATTTTCCTTAACAGGGGACTATTTTACCGTCTCAGTAACACAGAGTGATTTCTAAGATTCTGAACTCAGGTTTGAGATCAGGTGTTTGGTTATCAGGGTGAAGGGTGAAGGATGTGTAGAGTATTTGTGGAACTAGATAAATTTGGAAACAGTATCTTGATAAATATTAAAACTCCTCCTCTGAAAATTAACATGCTTCATTCCCATACCACCCCACCAATGGGCATGCTGGGATTTAGATGCCTGAAGGAAAAGGAGATGATAAGCAGAGACCTCCCTTTAAACATGGCTCCTCCCAATTCAGACAGTGTGCCAGAGGGAAAAGATCATCTGTCCGACGTTATTACATTTACAGCATTTACAGCATTTCAGATATATATATATATATATATATATATATATATATATATATATATATATATATATATATATATATATAGCATAATAAAAAATTGTTTTGAGAAATATTTTAGGCTAAAAGGATCAATGTGAATCCAATGCTCCATGTTTATCCTGGTATGTAAGGCTGTCTATGTTTGGTATTCTTGACTTGGGATCTGTTTTAAAATGTGTAATCAAAGCAATGTTTTTGCTAAAGGAGTGATGAGAACATTTTTATGTTTCTACACAAACCACTCCATTTTGGTCATGCTGTGACATGGTTTTTCTCTCCTTGTCTTAGACCAGCCTCATTTCCTTAATCATGCAGATGTGTCGCCACAGTCCTGTCCCTTATTTTCTCCCCACTCCTGACCACCAGTCCCCTCCTCCTTACAAAGAGATCCATGCTAACGGTGAGGCAGTGAGAGACAGAATGGAAAAAGTGACTGAATTCTTCCCAGACTTCTGATCATATCCACATGGTGGGTGTAAGCCTCCATTTTACTGTTTCAGCAAAAAAAAGAACAACGAGACGTAAAAACTCAGTGTCAGTTCAATCAGACTACATAGGCTCACAATTAAAGACACTTTTTAATGCTCAGAATGACTTAATTAGAGGCTAATTTGAAGATTAATTGTCTGAAATTGAGGAAGATGCCGAGGTGAAAGAGTGCAAAGTGAAAAAAAAGATATTCCAATTCAGTATTGGGTATGTGTCTTTTGCAGTGGCTGCACCGTCCAGGGGAGGGGCTTCAATGTGTTTCAGGTTTCAAGTTATTTCTTCGTGTGTAAGAAGCTTAAAAAACAGCATACATCACTGACTATGCAAAGTTCTTCTCTTTTTCTTTGCTTTCTTTTAAAGATTCAAGCTTATTATGATAGACTGGATTTATATGTTATATTTTCAATTTTCTTCCATAGTTCATTCTACCTTATATATTACAACATATGATCTGTGGTGTCAATCAAGTTCAAAAGATATCAACTCCTAAAGCAGACTTTTATTACAATATTAATATAGCACACACATGAGATTCTTGGTTTTATGCCTTGTAGAACTGTTCAGGGCTCTTTTTATCTGTACATAATTTCCAGTCTCTCTGGCAGACATTTCATTTCAAAACCTCTGCCCAGGAAAACATCTGGAAAAAGTTCACTACAGACTCTATGTTTTATACGCTGTTCTCTTTCCTCTTGCTCTTTGTATGCACGGATTCTCTTCGTTCACTTTATTTTATAGATTGTTTTTACTCTCTTTCCATTTCCTTCATGAACATTCTATAAGTAAGATAAGAAGCCATTTGCCTTCACAGCATTGATGAGAAAGATTTCACGGACAGAAAAAGTGTGTGTTTATGATATGTTATGTTAAGTAAGGAAATCATGTCAGTATTAATTCTTTCTCAATCCCACTGCCGTGTTTTTAATTGCTAAAAGTCAAAAGTTAAAATTCATCTGGGGTGGTGTCTGAGAGAGAGAGAGAGAGAGAGAGAGAGAGAGAGAGAGAGAGAGAGAGAGAGAGAGAGAGAGAGAGAGAATGGTGGGAGAACGTAAGCACTGGGGTCTGGAAACCTCATCAGTCAACCCCTGACGCCACCGCACAGGCACTCATAAATACTGCTGTAGGCCTGTGCAGAGAGAGAGAGAGAGAGAGAGAGAGAGAGAGAGAGAGAGAGCATGAAAGAGACAGAAATGTGTGTGGGGGGAGATTAGCTGAATGGAAAGAAAGAATGAGAGACGAGGTGATATGAAAATGTTGCAGTGCGGCTAGAAATGGTTCAGAAAAGAAAGCTGTTTAATGGGTATACACAATAAGAGACCTGAATAACGTTGTCCTGACTCAGACTTTCTTTAGACTGTGAGGACGTAGAGCACTATAGGAAACTTCAATTAGGATCTTCTTCTTCTTCTTTTCCTTTCGGCTGTTCTCTTCAGGGGTCGCCACAGCGAATCATCTGCCTCCATCTCACCCTATCCTCTGCATCTTCTTCTCTTACACCAACGACCTTCATGTCGTCCTTCACCATGTCCAATTAGGATATTGTAACCAAAAAAAGAGCATTTCATGTGGCATCATATATTTTTCCTGAATGACATGTGATTTTGTCACTAAGGTAATCATGTGTGAGACACATGAAAAAGTTCAACCTAATGTTATGTCAAGGGATGGCGTGGTGGCATAGTTATGAGCACTTCCGTCCCATAGCAAGAAAGGTCAGGTCCCAGTTTTCTCTTTATGCTTGTGTGGGTTTTCTTCAATTGCTCTGCTTTCCTCCCACAGTCCAAAGACATACACATTTGTCTGCTAAGTAGATATTTTCAATTGCTCCAAGGTTGTGTGTGTGGATTTTTGTGTCTGTGTGATGTCCCTGTGATGGTCAAGTAAGCTGTTCAGGGTATACCCCATCTTTATCTGGAGTCGGCAGGGATGGGCTCCAGCCTCCTCGTTACCATGATAAAGGACAAAAAAAAAAAAAATTAATGAATGAAATGTTATATCGTGTTATTTTATCACTGTAGAGACAACTTGCAATATTTGTCCCCAATCTTTATCTGGAGTTGGCAGGAATGGGCTCCAGCCTCCTCATTACCATAATAAAGGACAAAAAAAATTAATGAATGAAATGTTATATCGTGTTATTTTATCACTGTAGAGACAACTTGCAATATTTGTCCTGGAACCCCCGACCTTCAGATCAGTAAGCCAACACCTTAACCAACAAGCCATCACTGCCCCTTTGATCTCCATATTTTAATCTGTGAAATAATTGAATAGTACTGTATAATGAAACTGCCAGGAGACTAGCATTATACAGTAGTGACTGTAGTTATCACATCTTCTTCTTTTCTTCTTTTCCGTTTGGCTTTTTCCCTTTCTCAAGAGTTGCCACAGTGAATCATCTGATTCGCAATTTGATTTGGCGTAGGTTTTTACGTCGGATGCCCTTCCTGACACAACCCTTTAGCAAGGGCCAGAAACACGCTGATGGCTTTGCAGCTACTCTTTACGAAAGTCAGCAATGGTTCTTTTACATGCCTCTCACCATAGACAGTGAGAAACATGGCCCGCCTTTGATAACCCAGTTAGCTGCACTGGGGGGGCAGTGATAACCCTGTGAGGACTCGAACCCCCAACCTTAGGATCAGCGACCCTGCGCCCTATCCACTGGACCAGAACTGCCCCACTGTTGGTATTGCATAATGTAACCAAATGATTGGACTGGCGTCAGTGTTTTGTTTTCTACTGCAACCTTTAAAGAAAAGCATTCTACCAGTCTATCCCAGTTGCCTCTTGATAGTAATCTTGACTCAGCAGGTGCAGGTGTATTTTTTTCCTATACTGGCAATGCGTGAGACAACCCTCAGTAAAATACATCAACAAAGACTGGTGGGCCAAAGCGATTTGGCATCAGCCACCTACAACTCTGTAAAGTAATACTTTAGAGAAAAACCCACTGCACAGCCAGATCCTGTCACTGTGTGGATGCAGCTTGAAACCAAGAGAAGGAAACTCCCTCCCTCAAGGAGCAAGGCCTGCCAGAATACATTTTTAACAACAAGTCGTGTTCTACTCCCTCACTCTGTCTTGTACCAGATTCATGCTCGTATTTGTTCTGTTGAGCGCATCAGGTAGGTTCATCTGAGCCTTTGGCAGCCTCACACTGCATAACAGTGCTGCTGAAACCAAAGATCACAATCTAGTGTAGAGTTTAGTGCGCACACTGACAGAGAGCCAATCAAAACTAGATGCAAACCAGAAACATCCTGCCCACTGAGCCGGCTTCATAATCTACAGAGAATGTGCAGGTTTGTTTTTACAGGACACATGAACACTGTCAGCTACATGCAACGACACCTTAAAAAAAATATTAAATGCATGTGACCCATATACCAGCCAATTCAAAGCTCGGAACCTTTGCTCATTCACACAGATGATTATCAGTGGAAGCACCATAATGCATAATCTCACACATACATGATCATGGCTGCTTAATTCTCGCATCAGACATCTGAATGGAATTAAATGTGATGTCTAAGACTTTAGCTCTTGCATTGTTATTGATCTGAGTGTTGGAGAAACTGCTGATCCCTTGACTTGGTCACAAAGAACACTTTAGAGTTGTAAAGTAAACATCCATTTCTACTAACAACACGAATTTTGTATCAGTTGAACATCGACTACGTGAATCCATGGACCCTGGTATGCCTTATGTTTGTGTCAGTGGCTCAGGCTGCTGCTGCTGCTGCTGCTGGTGGTATGGTACGAGAATAGTTTTACTGGCACACACTGGGTCCCTTACCAATCAAGTTTTAATATATACTACAAGAGAAGCATGCAAGGGTGCAAGGGGGAGTGGTGGCCTGGTGGTAGGATGCTGGATTACTGATCCGCACATACCTTGTGAAGTTATCCTGAATGAAACCAAGCAAGTTTCTTCATGACATTTAACTGAGAAGATGATTCAAAATATCTTGCAATGCTGATTTTTTTTTTTTTTTTTTTGATAATTGGACAGTTAGACCAAATGCATGACAACAAAATAAAGAAAACACAAAGCGTAATTATTGAACAAGTGTTTATTTATTTGCTGATTTATTTGCTGAACTACTGAACCCTGCTAGGGTTGCAGGGAGTCCGACTTTGAGGAAAGTTGGGGTACAGCTTGCCAGTCCACCACAGTGCCAACACACACAACTGCAATGTGCATTTCTTTGGATGGTGGAAAAAAATTGGCATACCAGGTAACCCATGCAGGCATCAGGAAGACATGCAAACTTCACACAGAAATTCTTTTATCAATCCAAGGAAGGACCTTTCTGCCCTGAGGCTGGTGTGCCAAAACACTACACCACTACACCACCCATTACAGTTTTATAATGTTTATCATAACAACGATCTTATATTTTATTTTCTTTATTTGTTGCCACTTTTCAACACTACTTAGTTTTGGACTCCCCTCCCACGCAGAGATTACCTTACCTCATTGGTCCTGGAGGAAAACCACCAACAAATCACACAACCAGCAGTTTCTTTGATTTATTTCATGACTTTCAGAGCATATATACATAGATTTTCAATCTCTACAACTTACTGGTCATTTCCAATCTCCTCTATGGTTGTGAGACGTGAACACTTCTTGCAGACGCTGAGTCTGAGTTGAAATGCCTGAGTAAACTGTTTCGTATCTTCCACCTGGCGTATAACATCAATGACTTTGTATGGACAAGGTCGAATGTTTCGTGGGCCCAGAGGAACCTCTTCTCGCCATTATCAAGCAACACACAATGGCATGCCTTGGCCATATAACTTTTCATGACAGTCTCTGCAAGACCACCATTCAAAGCATGCTTGAGGGTGGACGCAGGCTGATTTGACGACCCAAAAGAACAGAGGGACATGACCATGCCAGAGCTCCTGATGCTGCCAATAAACTAGAATGGAGGAAGGCATCTGCTTCTTCACCACTCAGATCCTCCCGACCACGCCCAAAGTCAAAGGTTTGAATGAACGATACAATAACAGGGACAAAAAGAACATGACAGCACCTACGAACACAGCGGTCTCAGGTGGCGCCTTTATGCATCTGTGCTCATTTGTGGATGTTTCGGGCTCATTGAACACATGTCAGTAAGCATTAGCCACGCCCAACATGGCACTTATTCATAAATTCCAGTGCTGCAGTTGTGATCTGTGTTTCACCTTCGTTTTGTGTCTACTTTATTTTTTCAGTTGGGTTAATCCTTGTTTTTTTTTTGTATTGTCCCCCAACCTGCTGTCAGCTCTTCCTTCTAATACATCGTCCAGCTCAAATATTTTTGTTGGACCGTCTTTAGCCTTGCTTACAGCAAATAATCTCTATGGCACTGTTGCCCCAGTTGGTCAATTCAAGGCTCAACAGCATCAATATGGCAATAAAATGAAGTCAGCTGATGACCTGCATGTACTAAATGAGCAGGTTATTGCATTTATGGACTTTTTTCTTTTCTGATGCTACGGATATAAAATTGGGCTCAAATGAAAGAGAGGTTCACGGACCATAATCATTTTCACATGTGTATTGGTATCCCAGAGTCATGACCTTAACCCAATTGAAAGTTTTCAGGGTGTGATGGAGAAGACTTTATGTAGTGTTTTTTTTAAGTTATTTCCCTTCATCAATTCAAGACATCGGTGAAATAATAAACCCAACACCGGATGGAAATAACTGTTGTATTTTGTTTAAGTTTTTTGAAACAGGGTCATGGAAATTATGTGCCATAATCGAGGTTACATGCACTGCAGAAAAATAAAGTGTATAAAACTGTGATATTTTATACATAGATTTAAAAACTCCCCAATGAGATCTCTGTCAGCTGTGTATCTTTCTATATTTGTAATTACAGGGATCTCTCGCTACTTCGCGCTTCAATTCATGCAGCTTCAGTGCGTCGCATTTTTTTTTTTTTTTTTTAAATATTCATCGAATTAAAAAAATAAGAAAATTAAGGAAGAATAGGGGAAAAAGTTAAGGAACATATTGCAAAAACAAGCCCAATTATGCAAAAAAAAAAAAAAACCCCAAAACCCCCCAAAAAACCAAAAAACCCTAAACAAACAAAAAACAACCCAAAACCTCCCATCAAACTACTTACATTTTTGTGAAGTGCGCATCTGCATGTGTGCATGCGTGCGCGTATCTGTATGTGTGTGTGTATTATTTTATTTACATCTTATACATTATTTTGTAATGTTTAATTGTTATTATAAGCATTTATAGTATTGACTATGTATTTCCCATATTGATATTATATGGAGGGGCAGTGGTGGTCTAGTGGTGGTCGAGTGGTATAAGGCGCTGGATCGCTAATACAAAGGTTGGTTGTTCGAGTCCCACTCTCCACAAAGTTGTCACTGTCCCCCCCCAGTGCAGCTAACTGGGTTATCAAAGGCCGGCCATGTCTCTCACTGTCTATGGTGTGAGGCATGTAAAAGAAACATTGCTGACTTTCGTAAAGAGAGGCTGAAAAGCCGTCGGAGTGTTTCTGCCCTGCGATGGCCTGGCAAGCTATCCAGGGTGTACTCTGCCCTCATCCGGAGTTGGCTGGGATGGGTACCAGCCTCCCTGCGACCCTAATTAGGATGAAGCAGTTACAGAAAATGAAATGAAATGAATATTATACGTACACATATGTATGTATACTTCAGTCGGGGGGGGAATCCTAGTTTGAGGAATTTGGTGGTCGCAGGGGATCTCATTCCCAGTTAAAGTGAGGGATCCCTGTATTTCATATTCGATGGAGGAGTACAGAAACTCTATAGCAAGAAGGTTTTGGGCTCAAATCACAGTCAAGTGCGTTTTTGTGTCAAGTTTGCATGTTCTTTAAAGTGCTTGTGTGGGTTTTCTCTGCGTACTGCGGTTTCTTCTCATAGTCCTAAAACATGCACATTAAGTCATCATGATTCTTTAAATTGCCTGTCTGTCTTCCTTTCGGCTTTTTCCCTTTTACTCGGAAGTCGCCACAGCGAATCAGCTGATTCGTTTGATTTGGCAGAGGTTTCTTTTACGTCGGATGCCCTTCCTGTCACAACTCTTTTAGCAAGGGACAGAAACACGCTGACGGCTTTGCAGCTACTCTTTACGAAAGTCAGCAATGGTTCTTTTACATGCTTCTCACCATAGACAGTGAGAGACATGGCCCGCCTTTGATAACCCAGTTAGCTGCACTGGGGGGGGGACAGTGACAACCTTGTGGAGAGTGGGACTCGAACCCCCAACCTTTGGATCAGCGATCCAGCGCCCTATACCACTAGACCACCACTGCTCCTGTGATTCTTTAAATTGCCTATGTATGTAAATTCTTGTCTGAGCTGTGATGGAATATCTTTCAAAATTTAAGCCATGTCCTCTGGAGTAATCGAGAGTACTGTACGCTCCTGATATAAGGATCCTGTGGTCAGAATTTTGAAGCTCCTTATGTGTTGCTGAAGGAAATTTGCTATTCTTGCTTAATGTCAATATTAATGACATTCAGTTAGCTGATTTTATGAATTCTCATGATGCCAGTCATTCATTTCCTGAACCGCTTAATCCTGATTAGGGTCACGGGGAGGCGGGTGCCCATTTCAGCTAACTCTGGGAAAGGGCAGATTACACCCTGGACCATGAGCCAGGCCATCGTAAGGCCAACACTCACACAACCATTCATACTCACTCTCACACCTACTGGTGATTTGGAGCAGCCAATTAACCTACTGTGCATGTTTTGGGAGTGTGGGAGGAAACTGGAGTACCCAGAGGAAACCCATGCAAGCACATGGAAAACATACAAACTCTGCACAGAAATGCCTGAGCTGGGAATAAAAGCCAAGACTTACTTGCTGTGAGGTGGACGTGCTAACCACTACGCCACTGTGCTGGCCATCGTGTTGGCTGGTGATGATTTGATATGATAATTTATATATTTATATGGTCTGTGTTTAATACACACTACATCACTGTGGGTCGTGAAAGAGTAGAGATCGTGGAGTCTTTCACTTACCTTGGCAGTGTGGCGGTCGAGGTATCTGAGCAGGCGGACGAAAGTCCGAGTCTTTCACTCCCTTGTGCTCCCTGTCTTGCTCTACTCAAGTGAGACATGGACGCTCACGGTTGAGCTTGGACGACGACTGGACTCCTTTGTTACGACTTCCCTTCGCCGCATCTTCGGATACCGCTGGTGGGACTTTGTTACCAACCAGAAGGTGCTCGGGGATGCGGGGATGGTAAGACTAACCTGCTTGATCCGCGACCGTCAGCTGTGCTACTATGGGCACTTAGCGCGTTTCCCACCTTCGGACCCAGCACACCGGATCCTGTCCGTTCGGGGCTGGAGCCAATCGCGGGGACGACTGTGTGCAACGTGGTTGTCGCAGCTGAGGGCTGCCCTGCCGGGGGGTATGGGCCCTGTACAGGCCTGGTCGATCGCCAGGAGACGGCCGGATGAGTGGAGGTGGCTGGTGGACGCAGCGAAGTGCCATCCCGGCGCATGCCCTCATACCTGACCTGACCTGACCTGTTTAATACAAACAGCTACAACTTTCCTCCAGTTATCAGACAAGCAAATAAATGCAACATCCTCCATGAATAAGAGAAGCAGGTCCTCTGAAATGTAGGCAGCTCTCATACTCCACCTTCAATTTTCTTGTTCATCTGAGTAAAAAGGTATGATTGTACTTAAAATTAAACTTTGCTTGAAAACTAGGCGGTTGTGTTTATGCAACAATCACTGGTGGTGGGTCCTTCTTCTTATTATTTTTTTTAATAATTACATTCATCCATTCATTGATTGATTCTTCTTAACAGTAATTAGGGTCGCGTGGAGGCTGGCACCCATCTTATTTATCTCTGGGCAAGGGCAGGATACACCATGAACAACTCACATGAAACACATCACAGGGCCATTACACATACACTAGCATTGACACTCACGCTCACGCTTAAGAGCGTCTTGGAACCATCAGCGAGCCTAGTGTGCGTGGTTTTTTTGGACTGTGCTAGGAAACCCATGCAAGAGTGCCCAGAGGAAACCCTTGCATGGATTTCCTCTGGACACTCTTGCATGGGTTTCCCCTGGGCACTCTTGCATGGGTTTCCTAGCACAGTATGTAAGAGTGTCCAGAGGAAACCCATGCAAGAGTGTCCGGAGTAAATCCATGCAAGAGTGCCCAGAGGAAAGCCATGCAAGAGTGTCTGGAGGCAACCCGTGCAAGAGTGTCCGGAGGAAACTCATGCAAGAGTGTCCATAGTAAACCCATTCAAGAGTGTTCAGAGGAAACCCATGCAACAGTGTCCAGAGGAAACCCATGCAAGAGTGTCCAGAGTAAACCCATTCAAGAGTGTCCAGAGGAAACCCATTCAAGAGTGTCCAGAGGAATCCCATGCAAGAGTGTCCAGAGTAAACCCATTCAAGAGTGTCCAGAGTAAACCCATGC
Organism: Plotosus lineatus; assembly: GCA_024760905.1. Lineage (NCBI taxonomy): Eukaryota > Metazoa > Chordata > Actinopteri > Siluriformes > Plotosidae > Plotosus > Plotosus lineatus. Next base: position 28,547,961 of record CM045730.1, read on the forward strand.
AAGAGTGTCCAGAGGAATCCCATGCAAGAGTGTCCAGAGTAAACCCATTCAAGAGTGTCCAGAGTAAACCCATGCAAGAGTGTCCAGAGGAATCCCATGCAAGAGTGTCCAGAGTAAAACCATTCAAGAGTGTCCAGAGGAAACCCATTCAAGAGTGTCCAGAGGAATCCCATGCAAGAGTGTCCAGAGTAAACCCATTCAAGAGTGTCCAGAGGAAACCCATTCAAGAGTGTCCAGAGGAATCCCATGCAAGAGTGTCCAGAGTAAACCCATTCAAGAGTGTCCAGAGTAAACCCATGCAAGAGTGTCCAGAGGAATCCCATGCAAGAGTGTCCGGAGGAAACCCATGCAAGAGTGTCTGGAGGAAACTCATGCAAGAGTGTCCATAGTAAACCCATTCAAGAGTGTTCAGAGGAAACCCATGCAACAGTGTCTGGAGGAAACCCACGCAAGAGTGTCCAGAGTAAACCCATTCAAGAGTGTCCAGAGGAAACCCATTCAAGAGTGTCCAGAGTAAACCCATACAAGAGTGTCCAGAGGAAACCCATGCAAGAGTGTCCGGAGGAAACCCACACAAGAGTGTCCAGAGTAAACCCATTCAAGAGCGTCCGGAGGAAACCCACACGCAAGTGTCCAGAGTAAACCCATACAAGAGTGTCCTGAGGAAATCCATGCAGGCACAAGAACATGCAAACTCCACAGACAAACGCCACAAGCCCAGGAATCGAACCCAGGATCTTCTTGTTGAAAGGTGGACATGCTTATTATTATTATTATTATTATTATTATTGCAATGAATATAAATATTGTTATTATTATTTGTATTTTATTTTATTGTCGTTGTTATGATTATATTTGTACCATAAGCATGGCAGTGCCTTGAGTAAGAAGATCCTGGGTTCGAGTTTCTGGCTCGTGGAGGCCGTATATGTTTGTCATCTGTATGCTCCTCCCATGCTTGCATGGATTTCCTCTGTGTACTCTTGTTTTTTTATACATTCCAAAGACTGCCCCTAGATGTGAGTGAGAATGGTTGTGTGCGTTGCCCTTCAAAGGACTGGTGAGCTCACAAGTGGTCTGTACACCTCCTTCAGCCACAGCCAGCTGCGATATTCTCCAGCCTGTCTGAGACTCTAGAAATCTCAGTAAAGCGGTTTGGCAAACAAATGAATGAATGATCATATTTTCTCAGTTCTGGGTGTCTCATTTCTTCTGTACATCCCCCCAAAAATCAACAACAATGTACGCATCACTGACAATTCTTGAGCACATACCAGTGTGGATCAGTATGACAGAACAACTGCACAGATGTTTACTTATCTTTTTATGTAGATATTTATGCTAAGTTCGGGACTCTTTCGAAAGGGTTGTAGACTCAATCGAAAGCCTGCATCTATCCTGGCCTCCCAGTGCACTTAAGAGTCGAGCAGAAACAGTGACTTAAACGGAAAAGAATGCACAGTGGTCTCTTCTCCCTCCCTGACACTGAAACTCAGGCAATGCATGTTTCTCCTCCTGCTCTCCTTCCCTTCCAAACCCATAACTGAGAATGGAATCAGAGGGATGTCTGTTCTTCTTTAACTTTTTCTTTATCTGTCCTTCTATCTCTTCACCAATTTCTTTTCCTCTCTTTTGCATATGGGACGTGCTGCCATGTATGGTGCATGCAGGGGAAAAAAAACAAAAAAACATCCGTGTAAAAGTGTGAGAAGTTTTTGGAACACATTCAGGCTCCTGACGTGTACTGCATGTTGATTATTTGGAGAACATGTTGAGCTGTTTGTGTTTGCTTCGGTCATTTTTCCAGTAGTGGAAATGTTTTTGAATTGATGTTGTGCAGAGTGAGATTAAATAGTTTTCTATGTCTAAAAGTTGAATGTTTTCTTTTCAGAATGAGTACCTGTTCATTAGCCCAGACCACAGAGCCCATGACATCCATGTCTCTTAGAGGTAGAGACTTGCAGTGTCTGTGCAGGGTCCTTCAATTTGCCTTTGCTGAGAAACTGAGAGACTGAGAAAGAGAAGGTGATTTATACTCGTCGTCGTCATGGAGATGGATTGGGATAACCGTTTCCAGATGGTGACGGATACACAGCCACATTTTAATTTTTATTTCAAATCTGTTTTGCAGTGTTTGGAGTTCTTTGAAGTCTGGAATATAAGGTTGATGACACTTAAGTATTTAAGATTTTAAAGGTTAGTTGGCTTGGTAATGAGGACAAAAAAGATCAGGCTACTGTATATACTGTATTTTCAGAATTTAAACTTTGGGATGTACTATGGCGCTGAGGGAAAGACAGGAGGCAGAGCTGGAGGTAGCAGAGATGAAAATGTTGAGGTTCTCTTTGGGAGTAACGAGGATGGATAGGATCAGGAATGAGTACATCAGAGGGACAGCACAGGTAAGATGTTTTGGAGACAAAGTCAGAGAGGCTAGATTGAGATGGTTTGGACATGTACAGAGGAGGGATAGTGAGTACATTGGCAGTAGCATGCTGAGGTTGGAACTACCAGGCAGAAGGTCCAGAGGAAGACCAAAGAGAAGATTTATGGATGTGGTGAAGGAGGATATGAAGGTCGTTGGTGTAAGAGAAGAAGATGCAGAGGATAGGGTGAGATGGCGGCAGATCATTTGCTGTGGCGACCCCTGAAGGGAAAAGCCGAAAGGGAAAGAAGAAGGATGTACTACCGTTCTAAAACAACAACAAACAAAAAAAAACATTAACGATAGTGGTATACTGAAGAGTTTTAGAGTTTTTTTATGAGCACAATGATTAAAACGTTGATTTAATAATGAGCACAATGTTCGAAAAAATTTTAATGACTTGTATATAGTTGCATGAGATGATGTGGAACATCCAGCCTCCCCGTGACCCTAATTAAGATTAAGTGGTTCAGAAAATTAATAAATTGATTATGTATGTACACACAGTGGGGTGGGTTCTGCAAGTCTGCTTCACAGCAAGAAGGTCCTGGGTTCCTCTATGATTCCTGGTGGACTTTGTGCTTTTCCCCCAGGCTTGCACAGGCTTCCTCCAGGTCCTCCGCTTTAATTCCACAGTCCAAAAACCTTCATATCAGGCGAAATGGATCTTCCCACTTACCCTTGTTTACGTGAGAGTGAGAGCATTTTATGTGTGTTAGCCCTGCAATAGACTCGAACTATAATAGACTGGTGAGATGTTCAGAGTGTACCATGCCTTCACCCAGGGTTGGCTGAAATAGGCTCTGGCCTCTTCATGACCCTAATAAGGGATAAAGTGGAGTTAAGAATTTTTTTTCTACTCCTGTTAGTTAATTTGGAATTCCAGAGAAAGATGTTATCAGATCGTCTTGATTGTCCAGGTACTTTATTCATGGCCCTACACTAAAGTTTTGCTGCTCCTGGCAGATTGTGACGGTAATTAATAAAATGAACTGGCCTGCATCTCTGCTCATAAATGTATGACTCTTCGCTATCTCTTTTCTGATGGACGTGATAGTATATTAGAAAGAGCACGTTACTATACTCTGGATTCAGCCAGCTGAAACAAAAAATAATCCTTCACTTAAGAGTCAACTAGTCAGAATTGAGATTTGTACAGCACTGTGAACGTGTACAACTCAGCTAAAGGGAACCTCAGAGTGCACACGAATACTATAGTACAGTGTCTATGCCATAATACCATATAATATAATACCACTGAGGCTGAAATTATAGAGTGGACATGGCTAATGTGAGTCACAAATGTAGAGCAGGCAACACACACGCACACACACACACACACACACACACACACACACACACACACACACACACACACACACACGCTCTCTCATAGATACACACCCAGTGTTACTGAGACACAACGGAGCTCCCAAAATATCCTCACAGTCGTTGTCTTTTCTTTGGGCATTCAGAACAGGAATGGGAACAAAAACACTCCTGAAATAAACATTCAAAATTAAAGAGTGTAAAACCAGGCATAGAAAAAAGTTGGACATGAGCGTGGGGGGAACAAATCATCATCAGGTCATTCTGGAGACACAAATCTTAAATATTCAGAGATTTACATTTTTCAGTAAATCAGTAAAAAAAAAATTTGCAGTTGAGCTGTGAAGTGTTTAACAAGTTGAATCCCAAACCATTTTCTCTTTCTTTTCTTTTTAAAAATAAATAAATTAATTAATTAATATAAATTTTATTTTCTAATTATTGTCTTGAACTAAAAAAATAATTTTACTGTCAAAAATTTATTTATTTATTCATTTGTCAAATTTCTTAATCCTATTAGGATTGTTTGGAGCTAAGAGTCTATCTCAGCCAACTCTGGGGCAAAGGGGGGGTACACTCTGTTCATTGCAGGCCAAACACACACACACACACACACACACACACACACACACACACACACACACACACACACACACACAGACAGACAGACACACACACACACACACACACAGAGAGACACACACACACACAGAGACACACACACAGACAGACACACACACACACACACACACACACACACACACACACAGACAGACACACACACACACACACAGACACACACACACACACACACACACACACACACACACACACACACAGACACACACACACACACACACACACACACACACACACACACACACACACACACACACACACACACACAGCCATTTATCCTGACACTCACACCTCGCTGCAATTGTTAGCAATTCATTAAAAGTCTTTGGGAGAAACTGTGGGAGGAAACTGGAGTACCCGGAGAGAACACCATATTTTATATTATCATAAGATAAATTAAAACAACTAAAAATTTTGGGGCCTCGGTTTTGTTTTCAGGGTGCATGAGAGCATTACACGAGCCAATCCATGACATACTGAGGTTTAGCAGCACAGCCTCATCCTAATTGCACATTTATTTAAAGCATGTTTTATTTTTCATTCGACATTGAAATGCTTCGAAAATCAGAAAAACAATATACAGACAACATTTTGATTGCTTTGATGAACTAATTGGTTATTTTAAAATAGAATTTATCAAAGTGTAATTGATGTGCTTGTGATTGTCCCAGACTGCACATACAGGATTGAGCCAAAAGGAGAAAAGGAGTGTGTGGTAGAAAACAGAATTTTCTGCAATCTTGCTTGTTTGTAACGTCAGAGGAGAATTTCGATGAAAACGTATCATCTGCCACGTCAGCTTCATTGCCATGTACCTGGTGCTTCCCTCTGCTGATTTGTAAACCTTTTGACAGATTGTATTGATCGTTAATAAAAGCGTCTTTGTGAGTTAACAGTATGCACTCTCAGTGGATCACCCGCGGAACTGGACATTTCCATGGGTGAGGTGGTTTGGGTTTTGTTATTTTGTTTGTTTGTTTTTGTGTTTTTGTTTTGAAAGACAAAGACTGACACTTATTTGCCCTGTTTGTTTTTTGTTTTAATAAAAATTTAACTGATTTTAAAATCGTGTCATTCTTCTTCTTCCTCTTGTTATTATTATTATTATTATTATTATTATTATTATTATTATTATTATTATTATTATTATGAGCATCATCATCGTCATCATCGTTGTTGTCGTTGTTGTTGTCATAATAATAATAATAATAATTATTATTATTATTATTATTATTATTATTATTATTATTATTGTTGTTGTTGTTTTTAAAACATTTATTAGTTGTGCTGAACATTTTATTTACAGGCAGCAAGTGGAAGGTGTGTGTGTGTGTGTGTGTGTGTGTGTGTGTGTGTGTGTGTGTGTGTGTGTGTGAGAGAGAGAGAGAGAGAGAGAGAGAGAGAGAGAGAGAGAGAGAGAGAGAGAAAGAAAGAGAGGGAGGTCCTCCTTCAACAAGTATCTCTGGCTTGAAATGAATGATGCATAGATAGCTTTATTGTATAAAAAGTGCAATTATGATTCCAATAATATTTATGAAGATAAGTTTGTTATCAGAATTTAGAAAAGAGTCCAAACACAAGTCTGTGGAACACAAATTTTAGAGTAACCGCCTTCTGAGCATGAAGCGTGTGCATTCTGTCAAATGCCTTTAACAGGCCACTTGACTTCACGCAGTATTGACTGACTGTGGTCTGGGGGCGGTTACAACATGGTGCCTACAGCAGATGCTCCAGTATGACTTAACTAGCCATGTTCATACATTGTAGAGGATTCAAACGGAACTAAATCCATATTATATCCACTCGAAGAAACACTGCAGTCCATGTTTGTTTGTTTGTTTATCTTTTGGTTTATGAAGAGACGGCTGGTAGAGATTAGGCAGAGTTACTGTAGCCTCACTATTCATTCCTTTTCGTACTGTACCTCTGTAACATAATCGCAAAACAGCTTGTTTCAATACATTGATCGCACACAATGTGCTAGATACATAGAACATTTATTTATATATTTATTTATTATTATTACTATTATTGGTAGTAGTAGTTATATCCATTCATTTGTTTTCAGTTCAGTTCATTTTCTGTAACCGCTTCATCCTAATTAGGGTCGCAGGGAGGCTGGAGCCAATCCCAGCCAACTCAGGGCGAGGGCAGAGTACCCCCTGGACAGCTCGCCAGGCCATCGCAGGGCGGAAACACGCTGACGGCTTTGCAGCTACTCTTGTCGAAAGTCAGCAATGCTTCTTTTACATGCCTCACACCATAGACAGTGAGAGACATGGCCGGCCTTTGATAATCCAGTTAGCTGCACTGGGGGGGGGGGGACAGTGACAACCTTGTGGAAAGTGGGACTCGAACCCCCAACCTTTGGATCAGCGATCCGGCGCCTTATACCACTAGACCACCACTGCCCCTTCATTTGCTTTCTAAGCCGCTTAATCCTAATGAGGAGGCCCGTGGGAGGTTGGAACTCAGCTTAGCTGATTCTGGGTGAGGGCAGGTTACCTCCTGAACAGCTCACTACAGCATCTCAGGGCCGACACACACACACATAACACACACACACACACACACACACACACACACACACACAATCATTCACACTCACTCTCACACCTTGGAATAATTTGTAACAGGCAATGAGCCTACTGTGCATGTTTAGTTTTTTGGATTTTTTTTGGATTTTTTTTGGACTGTGGGAGGAAACTGGAGTACCCTGAGGAAACGCACATGAGCATGAGAAGAACATGCAAACTCCACACAAAAACTCCTGAACCAGGAATCAAACCAAGGCCTTTTTGCTGTGGGACAAATGTGCTAGCTAACCTTTATTATATCATGTCTTCTTCTTCTTCTTTTCCTTTCGGCTTTTCCCTTCAGGGGTCGCCACAGCGAATCATCTGCCTCCATCTCACCCTATCCTTTGCATCTTCTTCTCTTACACCAACGATCTTCATGTCCTCCTTTACCACATCCATGAATCGTCTCTTTGGTCTTCCTCTAGGCCTTTTGCCTGGTAGTTCCAGCCTCAGCATCCTATTACCAATATACTCACTATCCCTCCTCTGTACATGTCCAAACCATCTCAATCTAGCCTCTCTGACTTTGTCTCCAAAACGTCTTACATGTGCTGTCCCTCTGACATACTCATTCCTAATCCTATCCATCCTCGTTACTCCCAAAGAGAACCTCAACATTTTCATCTCTGCTACCTCCAACTCTGCCTCCTGTCTTTTCCCCAGGGCCACTGTTTCTAACCCATACAGCATCGTTGGCCTCAACACCGCTTTTGTACACTTTTCCTTTCATTTTTGCCGATACCCTCCTATCACACATCACACCGACACTTTTCTCCAACCATTCCAACCTGCCTGCACACGCTTCTTGACCTCTTTTCCACACTCGCCATTGCTCTGGATTGTTGAGCCTAAGTACTTAAAATCCTCCACCTTTCTTATCTCTGCTCCCTGTAATCTCACCGTTCCTCTTTGGTCCTTGGCATTCATGCACATGTACTCTGTCTTACTGAGGCTAATCTTCATTCCCCTCCTTTCCAGGGCATACCTCCACCTCTCTAGATTTTCCTGCACTTGTTCTCTGCTCTCACTACAGATTACAATGTCATCTGCAAACATCATAGTCCATGGGGAATCTTGTCTAACCTCGTCTGTCAGCCTGTCCATCACCATAGCGAACAAGAAGGGGCTGAGAGCTGACCCTTGATGCAGTCCCACCTCCACCTTGAACTCTTCTGTCACACCGACAGCACACCTCACCACTGTCTTACATCTCTCATACATGTCCTGCACCACTCTAACATACTTCTCTGCCACTCCAGACTTCCTCATGCAATACCACAGTTCTTCTCTCGGCACCCTGTCATATGCTTTCTCCAGATCCACAAAGGCACAATGCAGCTCCGTCTGACCTTCTCTGTACTTCTCCATTAACATCCTCAAGGCAAACACTGCATCTGTGGTGCTCTTTCTGGGCATGAAACCAAACTGTTGTTCACAAATGCTGACTTCTGCCCTTAGTCTAGCTTCCACTATTCTTTCCCATAACTTCATCGTATGGCTCATCAACTTTATCCCTCTGTAGTTGCCACAACTCTGCACGTCTCCCTTGTTCTTAAAAATGGGCACCAGCACACTTCTCCTCCATTCCTCTGGCATCCTCTCACTCTCTAAGACCTTGTTAAATGTTCTTGTCAGAAAATCTACTGCTACCTCTCCTAGGCACTTCCATACCTCCACCGGTATGTCATCAGGACCAACTGCCTTTCCATTCTTCATCCTCTTCAATGCCCTCCTCACTTCACCCTTACTAATCTTTGCTACTTCCTGGTCCTCAACAGTCACCTCTTCTACTCTTTTTTCTCTCTCATTTTCCTCATTCATCAGCTCTTCAAAGTACTCTTTCCATCTTCCCAGCACACTTCTGTCATCAGTCAATACATTTCCCTCTCTGTCCTTTATCAATCTAACTTGCTGCACGTCCTTCCCATCTCTATTTCTCTGCTGTGCCAACCTGTATAAATCATTTTCTCCCTCCTTACTTTCCAGCCGAGCATACAAGTCATCAAACGCACTCTGTTTGGCCTTTGACACTGCTACCTTTGCCTTACGCTGTGTCTCCCTGTACTCCTGTTTACTCTCTTCGGTTTTGTCAATGTCCCACTTCTTCTTAGCTAATCTCTTCCTTTGTACACACTCCTGCACTTCCTCATTCCACCACCAAGTCTCCTTATCTACTTTCCTTCCAGATGACACACCAAATATTCTCCTACCTGTCTCCCTGATCACATTCGCTGTAGTTGTCCAGTCCTCTGGAAGCACTTCCTGACCACCCAAAGCCTGTTTCAACTCCTCCTTGAAGACAGCCCGACACTCTTCCTTTTCAACTTCCACCACTTTGTCTTCTGCTCTGCCTTTGCCTTCTTCACCTTCCTCACCATCAGCATCATCCTGCACACCACCATCCTATGCTGTTTGGCAACACTCTCACCCGCTACTACTTTGCAGTCACTGACTTCCTTTAAATTACATCGCCTGCACAAGATGTAGTCTACCTGTGTGCTCCTACCTCCACTTTTATAAGTCACCCTATGCTCCTCTCTCTTCTGGAAGAAAGTATTCACCACAGCCATTTCCATCCTTGCAAAATCTACCAACATCTGTCCTTCATGCGTTCCTGTCCTGGATACCAAACCTACCCATCACTTCCTCGTCCCCTCTGTTTCCTGCACCAACATGTCCATTGAAGTCTGCCCCAATGACCACTCTTTCACCTCTGGGGGTACTCTGCATCACTTCATCTAACTCCCTCCAGAATATCTCCTTCTCTTCTCGCTCACATCCTGTCTGTGGGGCATAAGCACTAACAACATTGACCATCACACCTTTAATTTCTAACTTGAGACTCATCACTCTGTCTGACACTCTTTTCACTTCTAGAACATTCCTGGCAAACTCCTCCTTCAAGATGACTCCGACTCCATTTCTCTTCCCATCCACACCGTGATAAAACAGCTTAAACCCTGCTCCTATGCTTCTAGCCTTGCGACCTTTCCACCTGGTCTCCTGAACACACAGTATGTCCACCTTCCTCCTCTGCATCATGTCAGCCAGCTCTCTACCTTTTCCTGTCATAGTTCCAATATTCAAAGTCCCTACTTTCAGTCCTAGACTCATGCCTTTCCTCTTCTCTCTCTGGCAACGGACACGCCTCCCGCCTCTCCTTCTTCGACGTCTTCGACCAACAGTAGTCCAATTTCCATCAGCACCCTGTTGGTTGACGGCACTGATGGCGGTCGTTGTTAACCCGGGCCTCGACCGATCCGGTATGTCATTTTTTCTTGTGATTCGCATAGTTTATTTGGCATTTGTTTTACGCCGGATGCCCTTCCTGACGCAACCCTCTGCATTTATCCGGGCTTGGGACCGGCGTGAGGGAGAGACACTGGTTTGTGCCCCCCCCTCACGGCTGCATTCTTTATTATATCATGTATATATATATTTATCTTTATATCATGTATATATATATTCATCTTTATTATATCATGTATATATATATATATATATATATATATATATATATATATATATATATATATATATATATATATATATATATATATATATATATATATATATATATATATGTGTGTGTGTGTGTGTATATTATATGTATATTACATATGTATGTGTAATCCCTATTATTATTATTATTAGTCCCATATTCTAAAATAGCTTAATATTGTTATTATTGCATAACATATAGAACAGAGACTGATATGGTGTCTCAGTCCTCAGCAAGTCCACCTCATAGCAAGAAGGTACCGGGTTCAATTTCTGGGTTCAGGGCGTTTCTGTGAGTAGCTTTCATGTTCCCCTGTGTTGTGTGGGTTTCCTCTGAGTACTCCGGGTTCCTTCCACAGTCAAAAAACCTGCACAGTAGGCTGATTGGGCTTTGTACTCCCAAGCCTCGTGGCTCATCAGGCCGGTGCTTATCCCCATTTTCCGTAGCGTGAAGCGACTAGGAGTTCAACTCCTCCTGGATGAGACGCTAGTCCATAGCTGGTTACCTTCCCAGTATATTTTTACTGGTACCCATTTATACTGCTGGGTAGACTGAGGCACACTTGTGGTTAAAACCTTGCCCAGGGGTCTTAGCACAGTCAGGGTCTAACTAGGATTCGAACACACAACCTCCCGATCATGAGCGCAGCACCCTAACCACTACACCACCGGCTCCACTACAGTAGGCTGATTAGAGGTAACAAATTACCCAGAGATGTTAGAGTGAGCGTAAATGGTTGTATGTGTGTTGACCCTACAGTAGTTCAGGGTGTGCTCCACCTTCACCCAGAGGAGGCTGAGATGAGTGCCAGCCTCGCTGCAACCCTAATTATAATTAAGCAGCTTCGAAAATGAATGAAAGAATTAATGAATTAATAAATATATGCTCAGGGAAAATGCTAACATGGACCCGAGCATCTCATTCTGGTTATTATCTTTGGGAAATTTCTGTGTGTATTTGTAACGCACACATCATTAATCGGTCGCATTCCATTTTTCTGGAGACATTAAACTCATCCGTGTTCAGTGTTTCCTTATGGAAAATGTTTCGGGGAATCAGTGTTTGACAGCACCTGTCAATCAATAGTATCTTTAAGCTTTAAGCTCTGGATTTCAATTGCTTGAATTGCACAATGGGAAAGTTCAGCTCAGTGAACTCACTTTGTGCCACTTAAGAAAAATGTAGCTCTCGTTGCTCATTCAGGATTTTACTGACTTTACACGGTCACTTGTCACTCGTCTCTCCGTGTGTCAGCATCCCTTTAGGGCAGGGGTGTCAAACTCGTGCCACAAAGGGCCAAGTGGCTGTAGCTTTTTGTTTTACCAAGCAGCAGCAGCACACCTGACTTGGCTCATTCAAACAACTGATAAGAGTCTTCAGGCAGTTGATTGGTCAATTTGTGTGTTCTGTCCAGAGACTGACCAATCAAATGCCTGAAGACTCTTATCAGTTGTTTGAATGAACCAAGTCAGGTGTGCTGATGCTCGGTTGAAACAAAAGCCTGCAGCCACATGGCCCTTTGTGGCACGAGTTTGACACCCCTGCTTTAGGGTTTCCTTAGAGACATTTAACAAGATCTTTAAAACCCATGTGCATGATGTCTTTCTCACATGCAAGTAATTTTGCAGCAGCCATATTGAAAGATTATTTGATCCCTCATGAATAAAGTGTCTCAATACTGGTGATATTGGCACTGGACTCGCTAACACTAAAGATAACTACACCAAAGTTTGAAAGACGAGATTATAACATGCAAACCTATATGGCAAGCTGTGTGCATTGGTAATAAACAATAGTACATACTACTAACCAGACACACCCGACATCTGCAATTAAATGCCATAAATTTCCCCCAGTGAGAATCTGTCGCAAAACTTTTTTTTATATTACAGTAAAATAAGGAATACTGTATAATGTAAGCAGGGATAGTGTCTGGATTATACCTTGAAAGCCTGCCAGTGCTCACGTCCCTCAAGCTACCGGTAACCCCTGGAGACAGTAGTCTATAAAAATGCCTGTGTAAATTGGTAAGTAATCAGGACCTCACAGCAGGACGGATGCCCTGTGGAGGAACTGCAGTCAGACTAAACCGCACTTTTCATCATCAGCGCTTCTGTACTTGGAAGGTAGAACCTGTAGAACAGGATTAAAATAAAGAAGAATCAGGACTGTGATGAGCTATAGATCTTTTACCATGAACGTATATAAGATTGCCTGTTTTAGCTCTTTGGTTATTTTGTAAATGTAATCAGACGGACTGGATGGCACAGTCGCATAGTGGTTATTAACTCTGAGTCTCAGGCTCAGCGAGGATTTCCTTTTGGAACTCCTGTTTTCACCACAGTCCAAAGACCTGTACATTCTTCTCCTTGACTGTTCGAAATACCTAAATACAAGTCTGAGTGTGAATCATTGTGTATACTAGTCCTGTAATACAGTGATCCCCAACCTTTTATTATTATTATTATTATTATTATTATTATTATTATTATTATTCTCTTCTTTTCTTTTCGGCTTTTTTCCATTCTTGGGAGTCGCCACAGCGAATCATCTGATTCGCACGTTTGATTTGGCAGAGGTTTTTACGTCGGATGCCCTTCCTGTCACAACCCTTTAACAAGGGACAGAAACACGCTGACGGCTTTGCAGCTACTCTTTACAAAAGTCTGCAATGGTTCTTTTACATGAACCTCTCACCATAGACAGTGACAGACATGGCCCGCCTTTAATAACCCAGTTAGCCGCACTGGGGGGACAGTGACAACCCTGTGGGGACTCGAACCCCCAACCTTAGGATCAGCGATCCTGCGCCCTATCCAATAGACCACCACTGCCCCCATTATTATTATTATTATTATTATTATTATTAATAATAATACTAATAAACACTCCATAAATGTTATTTTTCAAAAGCTGAAATAAAGTTGGTGGGGAAGTCGAGCTTAAATTTTTCTAGAAAACAAAAAAAAAAACCTACAGGTGATGGTGCACCAGTTGGGAGAACGAAGGCTCAGTCTCACCCAAAATCTCCGCTAATGTTTGAAACATGTCCAACATGCCTCTGTTCATGCGCCGTCCCCTTGTGGGTTACATTTTAGCGCTCAATTTACCGACATGTAAGCGAGAGAATCCGGTCATTTTTCAAAGTAAAAGATTTTCAAAAATAAAGATAGTTCAGACTCAGAGAATTAATAAACGGAAATAATTATTTTTTTCTGCGGCCTGGTACCAGTCCGCGGCCCGGTGGTTAGGGACCCCTGCTGTAATGGACTGAAAAGTTTTTAAGTGTACCCCACCTGCACCCAGAGTTTGACTGAAATAGGATCCAGCCTCCCTGTTACCCTATAAGGTGAATGAATGAATGAATGAATGAATGAATGTTACTGACTTTTTGTCTTGTCAATTTTTTTGTTGTTTTGTCAAAGATTTTGCATCATATCTGGATTCCTAAGCATACAGTAGCTCCAGTCCTAATGTTTAGAGATGCCTTCTGTTGGTCAGAGAAGGAACCACAACCCTGCCCAAGAGCTCATGGATGATTAGAACAATCTGCATAGAGAACGCAGTAAAAAATGGCTACGTGGAATGTCATGACTTTGGTTTATTACAGCACTCATGCATAATAATTATTCTATAAATTATATAACTTATCACAAATCTTATACACTATACTGTGCTCTAGGGAAAAGTCTTATCGACGTTATGCAATGTTTAGTTTTGACACATTTTTTTAAAAGAAAAAACAACAAATAAATACATTTTAGAGAAATTAAATGTCATCCATGGAGTTGATCTGGTCTTTGTGATGACCAAGGTTCTTGTTTTGACAGAATCTATGTTTCTGATATGTTTAAAGAATGAAAAAGGGAATAAAGAAATAAAGGAAGAAACATCTGCAGTAGTGCTGGTATATAGCAGGTTGTACATTTTGCATGTAATGTAGAGTAACTTTTCTACTCGAATCTCATTACAATGCGTTCTCAGTCATTATTAATGTTGTAAAATGACACCAGAGAGATTGCATTTAACTATTTGAGGATAAATTCCTTCACAGTTCACGTATAAAGTGGTAGATTGACACTGTTGCCCCTCCTATAAAGAAACAGTGCCAAACTCCATAACACCATACTGCAAAAAAAAAACAAAAAAAACCCCACAAACAAACAAACAAACAAACAAACAAGAGGTGATTAAGTGCTACTCCATCATGCCTCACTGATCTATGACCCCCATCCTGAATGCTTATGTCCGGATGGGAAGCAGACGTTCTTGCAGGAAATATAATGGGCAGAACAAGAAAACGTCTGCAGAGAACACGTGTACACTTGAACAAAAGAAAACACGAGAGTGTGTTTAAGTGGGTCGGAAAGTTCAAAGTAGCAGCAGACCACTTCACATGCCTGTAATTCTTCTCCTACATTGTCAAGCACTGAAGCAGGAAAGAATAAAATGTGCATTAAAATCTTATAATGCATTTTAATAAGATATGGTTATTAACTTTGTTTTTTTTTTTTTTTTCTATATAGCTGAGTTTCAAGATGGACACCATGGTGAAAAATAGGGGGAACAAAAAGGAGAGAGAGAGAGAGAGAGAGAGAGAGAGAGAGAGAGAGGCGGAGCCATGTTATAAATCATGCATGTTATTACATGGTGGTTGGAGCCTATTCAGATGTTCTATGCTGATTGGCTGAAGTCAGATGACCATGTTTAGTTGGGTAAATTCAGTCCAGAGGGTTTTTTTTTTTTTTAATCATTGAAGGAGCACATTCTCAGCTTCACATTATGGAAACCGACCTGATGTTCTTTTTTTGAATTCTTATATATATAATCTTCTTCTATAAATTTTCTTATTATTATTTTCCTTTTGGGTTTTTCCATTTTCTTTAGGGGTCACCACAGCAAATCATCTGATTCGCAGATTTGATTTAGCATTGTTTTTTTTGTTTGTTTGTTTTTTTTTTAACGTCGGATGCCCTTCCCTTTAGCAAGGGGAAGAAACAAACTGACGGCTTTGCAGCTCCTCTTTACGAAAGTCAGCAATGGTTCTTTTACATGAACCTCTCACCATAGACAGTGAGAGACATGGCCCGCCTTTGATCACCCAGTTAGCTGCACTGGGGGAATCTTCTTATGTAAATCTTTTTCTATAAATCTTCTATAAAAATGTGTATATAATACCTCTACCTTCTTTTATATGCCTTTAACATTTGCTGCAATTGCTCTACATTAACTCTGCAACTGTTTTGAAAAAAAAACATTCTTGTTCACTGTTGAATTTCTGTAGTTCAATGAATTTTTCCAACGTTCCAGAATAGTTATTTTACTGGAACTTTCTCTTGAATGCTGTTTCAAGTGCTCAAAACAATTCCAAGGGCTTTTGAAGCACTAACATATCCCTTCTTCCAGGTAAAATAACCACTTATAATTCCAGTGGTAGAAGTGGGAAATTTCAGTTTACCTTGCAGCCAGACTACTGTGTATAGCACATTGCCCTTGGGTGAAATTGGGGGTGAAGGCAGTACCGGGGGGCGGGGAGGTGGGGGTGGTGGTGTTAGGGCTTGTTCCTTTCCCTTATGTTTGCAAACACAGAACAGTATCATTTTGCAAGGGCTGCCACATCAACATGAGGAGGGAACTAAAAAATAAAGTCTTAACAGCGTCATCATCTATTGGGAGAGAGATATTGTGTCTGTGTGTGTGTGTGTGTGTGTGTGTGTGTGTGTGTGTGTGTGTGAGAGAGAGAGAGAGAGAGAGAGAGAGAGAGAGAGAGAGAGCGAGAGAGAGAGAGAGAGAGAGAGAGAGAGAGAGAGAGAGAGAGAGGGGCTGAGCGAGCGAGAGAGTTTAGGCAATAGCAAGTAGAGAATGAAAGCGGTTGGAAGACATTACTCTTTGTTTATATAAATCTCTGTTATGAAGTTGAACGGTACTGACTGTGTTGAAAGACCTCAGTACCAGCATCAGGGACTTTTTTAAATTATTATTTTATTCATGAATTGTATTTCATGTTTTACATTAATTGGCAAGTGACTCCAGAGTTTCTTCTTTGTTTGTTTGTTTGTTTGTTTGTTTTAATGAATACGAGTAATGAAATTGCACATGAATCAAATTTGACAGCGACCGCCATTTCTGTGCATTAATTATGCCTATGAAAAATTGGGGCTTTGAAGAGTCAATAATGTGCCCTGACCAAAAAAATAATAATAATCTCCTTCTTTTCCTTTCGGCTTTTTTCCCGTTCTCGGGAGTCGCCACACGAATCATCCGATTCGCACATTTGATTTGGCAGAAGTTTTTACGTCGGATGCCCTTCCTGACACAACCCTTTAACAAGGGACAGAAACACACTGACGGCTTTGCAGCTACTCTTTACGAAAGTCAGCAATGGTTCTTTTACATGCCTCTCACCATAGACAGTGAGAGACATGGCCCGCCTTTGATAACCCAGTTAGCTGCACTGGGGGGGACAGTGACAACCCTGTGGGGACTCGAACCCCCAACCTCAGGATCAACAATCCTGCACCCTATCCACTAGACCACCACTGCTCCAAAAATAACAATAATAAGCCTACAAATCTATATATAGCGGAGAAAAGCAGTCCTCTCATTACCATCACCACCCTTTTAAATGTAATAAAATAAGCAGCTTGTTATGTTATGGAGAAAGTATTTCAGAAAAATGTTAAAATATATCAAGCCAGAGTTTTACTTCCAAATGTAACAAAACTGCTGATACTGGAGTCTCCTTTCATGAATAATAAATGAATCCATCATAGTCTTCTGGAACATAGAAATAGTACGTAATTTATAGCAAAAGTCTGTTATACAGAAATAACTGACTGTACTGTACAATGCCATAATGGACCAATCAGAACAGGGCACAGAAAGCCCTCACTTTCCACGGTTAATTGGGACCGAGATCCCCACACAACCAACGATTGTGATTGTTGTATACGTACATGAATATGTGTATATAATATCAATAAATTAATATTCAATGCTATAAATGCTTATAATAACAATTAAACATTCAAAATTAATGCTTAAGATTTAAATAAAATATAAATACACACATACAGATGCAAGTGCGCACGCATGCAGATGCACGTACATGCACTCACAACAATTTAAGTAGTTTTGATGGAAGGTTTTGGGTTGTTTTTTGTTTTGTGTTGGCTTAGGGTTTTTTTTTTTTTGCATAATTGGCCTTGTTTTTGTGGCTTAACTTTTTCCTCTGTCTGTCTGTCTGTCTTCCTTTCGGCTTTTTCCCTTTTACTCGGGAGTCACCACAGCGAATCATCTGATTCGCACGTTTGATTTGGCAGAGGTTTTTACGTTGGATGCCCTTCCTGTCACAACCCTTTTAGCAAGAGACAGAAACACGCTGACGACTTTGCAGCTACTCTTTACGAAAGTCAGCAATGGTTCTTTTACATGCCTCTCACCATAGACAGTGACAGACATGGCCCGCCTTTGATAACCCAGTTAGCCGCACTGGGGGGGGACAGTGACAACCTTGTGGAGAGTGGGACTCGAACCCCCAACCTTTTGGATCAGCGATCCAGCGCCCTATACCACTAGACCACCACTGCCCCAGCTTAACTTTTTCCTCTATTCTTCCTTAATTTCCTTATTTTTTTAATTCAATAAATATTTAAAAAAAAAAAAACTGATGCACTGAAGCCGCACGATTTGAAGGGTGAAGTAGCGAGGGATCCCTGTATTATAAGAAAACAGTGTAATAAGGAAACCATTAGAAAAAGAAAGAATGGTTAGAGAAGCAGGTTTGGGAGCCAAAGGTGGCTGGTTCGATTCTCAAACCAGCAGGAATAGTGTTGGGCACCTTAATTTACTCCACATTCATATTTGAAGTGCGCCGGAGCAAGGCACCTAACCCCGAGCTGCTCTCCGGGCCCACCAAATGTATGTGGCAGGACCTCTGCTCGGAGTGTGTGTATGCTAACTATTTACATGTGCATACGAGCTCACTTTGGATGTTTAAAGAGTAGAAAAACACATTTTTCTTGTGGGATTAATATAGTGTATCAAAATCAATAAACAAAAATATTAGGATGAGCACATGAATATATTCTTACATTCTAAAATGTGAGGCGCTCCACCAAATGTAGGCGCTTGTCGCAAGTGACGTATGGTGCTTGTGAGACAAAGCGCAGCTTATTTGGACTTCTGATCTTTCAAGTGAGCAAGTGCGCGTTGAATACTTGTTTAGTACTCAACCTTCACTTGCTCACTTGAAAGATCAGAAGTCCGGATAAGCCGTGCTTTGTTTCACAAGCACCAAACGTCACTTCAGACATGCGCCTACATTCGGTGGAGCGCCTCACAAATAGCATAATGGTTTTTAGTAGTTTGTGTCAAAATGATGTACCAAAGTGAACATGGAATACCCATAATGCACGACTGCATGTCATATTTACAGTGGAACCTCACCTTACAAAAGCCCCAAAAAACAAAAAATCCAGGTTACGAAAAACATTTTTCTAAAATTTTTGTCTCTAGATACGAAACAAGTTCACATTACGAAAGCACCATCTCAAAAATTCACACAATGCATGATTTGCTCTCGCATTGACTACATTTCCCAACATCCCGCCCCGCTGGCCTCCCATTGGCTATCTTCCAACATCCCACCCCACTGGCCTCCCATTGGCTAGGAGGGATGATGCAGCTCCCTCCCATTGGCTATTATGGAGCACCCATAATGCTTTCAGTAAAGGACAGAGTTACTGTTGTTTCATGAGTTTTTCGAGTGTGCTCATTGCAACTTTATCGTTTGGCTCAGGCTTTTAACCTTGCATAAACATTTGTAAGATTATAACTCTGCTAAGAAGATATGGTCAACACACGCACACACACACACACACACACACACACACACACACACACACACACACACACACACACACACACACACACACACACACACACACACACATTCGTATGATTGCCAGTGAGAGTGAAAAGAAGAAGCGGGCTCATGGCATGCAGTTGAGTGATATCGCAAAGGAATATGGCCAAACCTGTCTACCATCAGTACTATATTGAAGCAGAAGGAGGCCTTAAAACGTATACTTTTATAATTTTAAAGGGTTTAGAGGGTAGTTTGGGGGGGGCTTGGAACGAATCACATGTTTTACATGTAAAATGCAGTTCAGCTTATGAAAAATCCAGGATATGAAAAAGGCTCTGTAACGGATTCATTTCATAAGATGAGGTACCACTGTATTAAATATGACACCTTCAGAGACTCGTGCTCCTTCTTTTTTGTTTTCCTTTAATCTAATGTGACTTTAAAATATTCTATACAGTACTTGGTTCTTTGCAGGGCTCTGACTTGTTGTCATTCTGCTTGTCTGTACATGCCTCCGAAAGGAAATAAGTCCTATTTCCAGCACAGCAGTTTTCCCCATTTATCATAGTCGTCCTCATGATTTATTAAAACAAGGAATGGTATTTAAAAAAAAAAAAATCTTTTAAATTTCTTTCTGTACTGGGAAGCACAGTGTTGTAATAGTTATCATATCCACCTCACAACAAGAAGCTCATGTGTTCAAGTCCCAGGCTCGGGGGGTTTCCTCCTATAGTCCAAAGCTATGTAATTTCGTCTATTTGGTTGTTGCAAATTTCCCCTTGGCGTGAGGGTGAGCGTGAATGGTTGTGTGTGTTGACACTACAATGGTCTGGGAAGATGTTTAGGGTGTATCCCATTATCACTTAGTATTGGATAAGATTCTGCAAACCTAGAGAGATTAAACAGCTTGGGAAATGAAATTTTCTGAACTGCTTTATCTTTTATTAGGGTTACGAGGAGGATATAGTCTATCTCAGAAGACTCTGGGTGAAGGTGGTGTACATCCTGCCTGAACAGCTCACCTTACCATCTCAGGGTCAGCATGCACAGTTATTCACAATCACACGCACAACTAGGGGCAATTTGGAGCAGCCAATTAGCCCAATATGCAAGTTTTCAGATTGTCGGAGGAAAATAAAATACCAGAAGTAAACCCACATGAGCACAAAGAGAAACTCCACAATGAAATCCCTCACCAAATCTGGGATTCAAATTGAAAACATTCTTGCAACGATGTTACAATTTTACTTCCTGATTCACTTATAAACTGATTTGCAAAGCATGCACCTATCACGCTATCTGCCCTATGTCTGGTTCTAAGATAAGATAAGATAAGATACAGCTTTATTAATCTCACAATGGAGAAATTCACTGTTACAGGCTCTTGAGGTACCATCAGTAGGAGGTGCAAAAATAGATACATATACAAACATACACACATACATATATATTATATAAGTAAATAAATAAATAGATACATAAATAGTATAAATTAATAAACAATAAAAGAAAAGAAGGGAACAACTTTGTTGACTGGCCTATATTAAAGTGTACATGTACCTGAGGGCAGAGTAGATGGGTTGATATGGTTCACAGTCAGTGGGGTAGATGTGGTTGATTAAAGTGCACGGGGTTTTTATTGCACATAACCGGTATTTTCACAGACAGTTACAAAGTGGCCTTGTACAGTCTGACAGCGGTGGGAATGAACGACCTGCGGTAGCGCTCCTTCCTGCACTGAGGATGTCTCAGTCGTCCACTGAAGGAGCTGCTCAGCTTCTCTACAGTCTGGTGCAGTGGGTGAGAGCTGTTGAACAGGATGGATGTGAGCTTTGCTACCATCCTCCTCTCACTCACCTCCTCCACAGAGTCCAGTGGGCAGCCGAGGACAGAGCTGGCCCTCCTGACCAGCTTGTTCAGTCTCTTTCTGTCCCGCTCTGTGCTGCCCGGGGCCCAGCAGATGGCAGCGGAGAGGATTGCAGAGGCTACCACAGAGTCATAAAAAGTCCTGAGCAGAGTTCTGCATACTCCGAAGGACTTAAGTCTCCTCAGAAAGTGGAGGCGACTCTGGCCTTTCTTGTACAGGGCGTTGGTGTTGTGGGACCAGTCCAGTTTATTGTTAAGGTGAACGCCCAGGTATTTGAAACTGTCCACTGTCTCAATGTCCTGTCCCTGGACGTTCACTAGTGAGTGTGTGTGTGTGTGTGTGTGTGTGTGTGTGTGTGTGTGTGTGTGTGTGTTAGAGTGCTTCTTCTGAAGTCGACCACCATCTCCTTCGTCTTCCTAGTGTTCAAGCACAGGTGGTTGCGCTCACACCAGTCCACGAAGTCAACGATGACCGACCGGTACTCCAGCTCGTTCCCCTCTGACACACGGCCCACGATGGCGGAGTCGTCCGAGAACTTCTGGAGGTGGCAGCTGTCTGTGCTATAGATGAAGTCCGAGGTATAGATGTTAAAAAGGAAGGGTGAGAGGACGGTGCCCTGAGGTGCCCCCGTGCTGCAGACTGCCACCTTTGACTTACAGCCGCACAGCCCCACGTACTGTGGACGGTTAGTAAGGTAGTCGATAATCCAGGCAGCAAGATGCCCGTCCACTCTCACATCTTCCAGCTTGAAGTGCTGGCCTGATGGTGTTGAAGGTGCTGGAGAAGTCAAAGAACATGACCCTCACAGCGCTGCCAGCGATCTCCAGGTGGGTGAGTGCCCGCTGTAGAAGGTAGATGACGGCGTCTTCTACCCCGATGTTGGGCCTGTAGGCAAACTGCAGCGGGTCTAGGGTGGGGCTCACCATAGAGCGGAGGTGTTTGAGGAGGAGCTTTTCCATGGTCTTCATAAGGTGGGAGGTCAGGGCGACAGGTCTGTAGTGGGCTGGTTCCTTCGCTTGAGCTGTTTTGGGAACCGGAACCACACAGGAGGTCTTCCACAGGATGGGAACCTTCTCCAGGCAGAGGCTCAGGTTGTACAGGTAACATAGTACCTCACAGAGCTGGTCTGCGCAGGTCCTCAGCAGCCTGGGACTGATGCCATCTGGTCCTTCAGATTTCCTCTGATTTAGTCACCTCAGCTGTCTCCTCACCTGGTCTGAAGTGAGGGAGAGGGGGGGGCTGGGGTGGGCTGCAGAGGGAGGGGGATGTGTCTGTCGGGCTGTAGCAGACAAGTGAAGTTGGCCTGGGGAGGGGGGAGGTGTCAGCTGGTCTGGAGACGTGTGAAGAGGGGCGGGGAACGGGGCGGGGTGCAGAGGGGGAGGGGGGAGAATCAAACCTGTTGAAGTAACAGTTTAGTTCATCCGCCCAGCGCTGGTCACCATCAGCTGTCCCTCTGACACTCTGCCCAAATCCAGACATGGTCTTTAGTCCTCTCCAGACGTCCCGCACGTTGTTCTGAGCCAGCTTCTCCTCCATCTTCTTCCCATAGTCCTTCTTGGGCTTCCTGATCCTCCACTGGAGCTCACGCTGGACCTTCTTCTGCTCCTCTCTATCCCCCGAGATGAAAGCCCTCTTTTTCTGGTTCAGGAGGACTTTAAGCTCAGGGGTGACCCACGGGTGGTTGTTGGAGAAGCACCATACCCTCCGTGTTGGCACAGTGCTGTCCATGCAGAAGTTCATGTAATCGGTGATACAGTGTGTGAGGCCGTCGATGTCATCACCAAAGGAGTCACAGAACATGCTCCAGTCTGTGGTCTGGAAACAGTCCCTAAGCCTCTCATTGGTCTCCTCAGTCCACACTTTCACAGACCTCTTCTGCACAGGTTCCTCCCTTTCGCACCCTGGGTATGTATTGGGGGAGCAGGTAGACCAGGTTGTGGTCTGAGCGTCCCAGTGGGGGAGCTGTAAGCGTCCTTCACATTAGCATACAGCAAGTCCAGAGTTTTATTGTCTCTTGTGGTGCACTTCACGTATTGCGTGAACGTTGGGAGAGAGGCGGAGAGAGGGGTATTCTTCATGCTCTTGATTTACGTTATTGTTGTGTTTACTTTGTTTATATTCTGTTCAAGACTACTTGTGGTAAATTAGTGTTACTAGCTATTTAAAACATTCATGTAGGATTTCAGAAGGTCCTTCAGGCAACCTCACTCCTTGCCGCCTGTTGAAGTATGTGCTAATGCAGGGGTGGGCAATTATTTTGGCTCGGGGGCCACAATAACTTTTAAAATTTGACAAACAGGCAGGGTCAGCAAGATACGATAAAAAAAAAACATTGTTGGTGTAATTAGCATGCTTGGTGTAAAAGTGGTAGCTGATGTATTCCTTTAAAACCAAAATGGCTTCTTGGCAAATGGTACATACAGCCTTTGACTGGACTTCAGTAAAAAAGTATTTAGGTGTCCATTCCTTGTGTACCACCCGGCACTCACTGTGGACTTTTCTTTGACATTGCTGCTGATGAAACTCATGTTTTTTAATCAATTAAATTCTCGCTTGCTGAATAGATCTGTTTGTTTACTTGCACTGGACACCTGCCTAATGAGTTCATGTCACTTCCTGTAAAAAAAAAAAGACTTATAAACATTGGTTCTGCCTCTACTCGTAATCCATGGGCTAAAATGACCAGTTTTGTGCTTTTTATGACCATTTATGTTAAAAATAAAGATATGTATCTCTTAAACATATTACATACATCAGTTTAATTCTGCCCACTCCATATGATTGAAAAAGGAAAATTTTGCCTTTTATTGCTTCCTTGATAGGCATAATGCAAAATGAAAAATTAGACTGACACGCTGCATGATTCACACTTTAAATCTTAGGATTAAATTGCTGAAAACCCTACCCCCACAGAGAAGTTTAGCATTACCAGTTTCCACATTGCGGTAAATAGCGTATTAATATGAAAGTACTTATTACATTCTCTACAGAACCAATGAATAACAATCCCAATCTCAAAGTGTTTTACTTTCTTATACGCTGCTAAAAAGTATAGTGTAGCAGCTCATACTGTTGAGTTTAAAAGCACTTGTCTCCGAGACATGTCTTATTTTTTCCATTTTCTCATTTTCCAATATTTTTCTTCCACATGGAACTTCAAGGTTTGGAGGAGCATTTCTCCAGATATAAAGACTCATTTATTCTCAGAGCCTGATTGCACATGTATGAAGAACACACAATGATTTATAATACGTCCTACTGAGTTATAACAAATTAAACGATAAAATAAATCCAGTTATTCTGAAAAATTTTAATGGTTAAGCGCTTTGTTTAGAAGTTTCTACTTCTGCAGAAATTGTAAATCTTCATTCAAAGAAAAGAAATTGAATGTACATAACTGAATTGGGCATTTTGTTTTTGTTTGGATACAACCATATAACACAGTAAGGTATACATTTGAAATAATAATAATAATAATAATAATAATAATAATAATAATAATAATAATAATAATAATAATAATAATAATAATAATAATAATAATAATAATAATAATAATAATAATAATAATAATAAGGGCAGTGGTGGTCTAGTGGTATAAGGTGCCGGATCGCTGATCCAAAGGTTGGGGGTTCGAGTCCCACTCTCCACAAGGTTGTCACTGTACCCCCCCCCCCCCCCCAGTGCAGCTAACTGGGTTATCAAAGGCCGGCCATGTCTCTCACTGTCTATGGTGTGAGGCATGTAAAAGAACCATTGCTGACTTTTGACAAGAGTAGGCTGCAAAGCCATCAGCGTGTTTCTGCCCTGCGATGGCCTGGCGAGCTGTCCAGGGTGTACTCTGCCCTTGCCCTGAGTTGGCTGGGATGGGCACCAGCCTCCCCGCGACCCTAATTAGGATGAAGCGGTTACAGAAAATGAACTGAATAATAATAATAATAATATTATTATTATTATTATTATTATAAAAGAAAGATGGTGATTTCTTCTTATTTCATAATTTTTCATATTAAGTTCTAACATATGTAATGCTAAAGACAAATATTTTATAAAATATCATTTTAGATTAAAACCCACTATTATCAGAAGGCATTCACTGGAGCCCCAGAAAAACTTTCATTCATTAATTTTCAGAACCACTTGGCCCTATTTAGGGTCACGGGGAGGCTGGCGCCCACTTCAGCCGACTATGCACGAGGGAAGAGTACATCCTTAACAGCTCACCAGGCCGTTGCAGGGCAGAAACATGCTGACGGCTATGCAGCCTCCTCTTGATGAAAATCAGCATTGATCCTTTTACATGCCTCTCTCCACAGACAATGAGAGACGTGGCCCACCTTTGATAACCCAGTTAACTGTACTGGGGACAGCAGTGACAAAATGTTGATAGTGGGGATTGAACCCCCAACCTTGGAATGAGTAATCCAGCACCCTACCACCGGACCCCCAAAATCTTTTTCTCTCATTAATTGTTTTCATATATTAATATAACTTTTATGTCATTCTTATTTTGTAAGATGGCAAAGTGGCAAAGTGGTTACATGCTACGTTGTTCACCAGTGTAGCCACATTGGATAAAGGTCATAAATTGGCTGGTTGCACAAAACTTTAGTAATTTTCTCATTTCAATTAAGAAATTTGGCAGATACTCTTATCCCAAGTGTCTTACACTCTCCACTTATTTATACAGCTTTGCAATTGAGGGTTAAGGGGCTTGTTCAAGGATCCAACAACCTCCAACCATTGACCCACTAACCCAGAGCTTTAATCCCCAGCCAACCCTAACATTATCTGAACATTACGACAATGTTAAACCACGTTTATTGAGAACATGTACATGACTTTTATGCATAGTGTTGTTTTGTTGTCAATATATCACACATATCCAGGTCCCTACTACAAGTCATCAAGTGTGGGATAAGAACTGTGCACCTTCATAATGGGGTTTACAGCGAATTATGTAAACATTAAAATGAAAATCACAGTCCATATGTGCATAGTCCTCACAGACTTATTGTAACATCTGACAACTTTTGAGACGTTTATTAATAATTTTACCTTTAACATTTAACAATGTTTTTGGACGTACAAATTCAACTTGTGTAACAAACCATACAGCAGAAAATAGTCTTTAAATCCTGTTTGCGTTCCAATAGGTCTAATCCTAAGATCTAATTAGATATTTAAAAGTTCAACTTTGTCTATAAGTTAGACAGAGCATGTGTGTGTCCGAGTACCAATAACACGGGAACGGTTAGTAAATGTGTCTTTAGTCCTCCAGTCGCACTTTGTACAATTTTTGCAAGCTCCTACAGAAAGTTCCTGTCTATGTAAATGTAATGCCATCATAATCATTCAGTTCATTTTCTGTAACCGCTTAATACTAATTTGGGTCGCGGGGAGGCCAACTTCGGGCGAGGGCAGAGTACACCCTGGACAGCTCGCCAGGCCATCGTAGGGCGGAAACAAGCCGACGGCTTTGCAGCTACTCTTTACGAAAGTCAGCAATGGTTCTTTTACATGCCTCACACCATAGACAGTGAGAGACATGGCCGGCCTTTGATAACCCAGTTAGCTGCACTGGGGGGACAGTGACAACCTTGTGGAGAGTGGGACTCGAACCCCCAACCTTTGGATCAGCGATCCAGCGCCCTATACTACTAGACCACCACTGCCCTTTTAAATGTAATGACCATCATAAAATTATTTTAGTACAGTTTCTGTAAGCTCTCAAATATCTATTAATAATAACATGAACAGTATATAGCTCCAAAAGGCAGAACCAAGTGCGCACTTGTGGACCGACACACATAATTTCCCACAAAAATCGGAATGTCACAGTGTCTTCTGTACAGCTTACACGAAAGGTAAAAAGTTAAGCACTGACTGTAGAATCCCTTTGTCCCATTATTATTGTTAATCTCGCTTTCTCTTTTACTTGTTGTCATTTTACCATTAAAGGTCAAAACACAGATAACTTTAAGGGACACTGTCATGGTTTGTAATGACAATAGCCTAACTGACTTCAGTCGGAGACCAAAAATAGCATAATTTAAAAATATGAATGGAAAGTTAGTTTAATAAGAATGCTGGACATTATTTAAGTGTGTACAAGTTTGCAAGTGGATTTTAAACTTTGAAAACTGTTCAACTCAACAAGATTTCTCAAAATCTTTGATGCAATCCATTTCTATCTGCTCCATGTCAGGTTTGAAAACGTTAACCTCCTTGTGACGTACAAATCAAAAGGGTCTTTTTTCTACATTCACTATATATTTAAAATTATTTGGGGGAAATTTATTTTGGGTAAAAATTATGACACAGCTCTTTTAACTCGAGAACTGAAAATTGAAAAGAACAACCGAAAGTTTCATTCTGATCTGAGATCAGATTCTTCACTGCTGTACTAGATTCTGTGTTCAGACAGATAGTTCGACAATAGTTAATGGTTCCTTACTTTTTCTCTTCTCTCGCTCTCTCGCTTTGTATGTGTGGTTTGTGTGTTTGTGTTTCAGTAAACATATGTGCCTTGACCCACCGAGACTGCATCCTGAATGTAGTAGAATGCAGTAGCCCATTTTTGCTATTGCTTCTTGTCAGCCTACTGTCCTGGAGCTGGAGTGGGAAGCAGAGTGGATAATTTGTTAAAATAATATATATTTATATATATATATATATATATATATATATATATTTTTTTATTAATCACTCTTATTATATATATATAAATATATATATATATATATATATATATATATATATATATATATATATATATATATATATATATATATATATATATATATATATATATATTTTTTTTTTTTTTTTTTTTTTTTTAGATACATATCTTCTTCTTTTTCTTTCGGCTTTTCCCTTCAGGGGTCGCCACAGCAAATGATCTGCCTCCATCTCTCCCTATCCTCTGCATCTTCTACTCTTACTCCAACTACCTTCATGTCCGCCTTCGCCACATCCATAAATCTTCTCTTTGGTCTTCCTCTGGGCCTTCTGCCTGGTAGTTCCAACCTCAGCATCCTACTACCAATATACTCACTATCCCTCCCCTGTACATGTCCAAACCACCTCAATCTAGCCTCTCTGACTTTGTCTCCAAAACATCTAACATGTGCTGTCCCTCTGATGGACTCATTATATATATATATATATATATATATATATATATATATATATAATATATATAATTTATATATATATATATAATTTATATATATATATATATATATATATATATATATATATATATATATATATATATATATATATATATATATATATATATATATGATTTTCTGAGTAGATCCTTCCGTAGGAGAGTGCTCAATACTTTTTGGTAGAGCAAATAAACAAAACAAAACAAAAATCTTCTATAATCACCCCTCGAAACAGATCTGTAGTGATAAATGGAGTTTCAATAGAAAGTCTTTGTCCTGTCCTTTTATTTTTGTATATATATATATATATATATATATATATATATATATATATATATATATAGAGAGAGAGAGAGAGAGAGAGAGACAGAGAATTTGACAGGACCATTTGGTCTTCACTGTAAGCGTTGACGAGGCTGTTATGTAGACAAGCATGCACCAGTTAAGCCCTTCTATTGACCCATATTTTGCTTGGGAAAGGCAGAGGAAAGTGTTACTCAGGTAGATGTCTGGGAAAACTCTTTCCTTTCTATCCTCTCTATAAGAGTAGGGAATTGTATTTTTAGGTAGGTTTTGGGATATTATGTAAGATAATGGCAACAACCTTTATTTATTCATTTGCTGAACCACTTGATCCTGCTTAGGTTGCAGGCAGGGTGAAGCCTGTCGTGTCTGACTCAGCCTATCTCACCCCTAAGTGGGGATGAGCCCCAACCCTAACCTTAATCCAACTATGTCCCCAACCCTGAATATCTCACCAGTGTTTCATAGGGTCAACTATTCATACTCAGACTTATACCGAGAGGCAATTTAAAAATTAACTGCCAGTTAAGCTAATTTGCAAGTCTTTATCGTGGGAGGAAACCAGAGAATCCTGAGAAAACCCATGCAAGCACAGAAAGAAAATGCAAACTGTACACAGAAGCACCCTTGCTGAGGCAAAGATCGGGTCCTTCATGCTGTAAGATGGCAACACCACTGTGTCGCCACGGAAATAAGAAAAAAATTGAAAATTATTTAAATTGGTCTTACTGTAGTCCATGGTGTTTTACGATTTATCTTGTGCCTCCGTCAGTGTGTGTGTGTGTGTGAGTGTGTGTGTGTGTGTGTGTGTGTGTGTGTGTGTGTGTGTGTGTGTGTGTGAGTTTTCCCTGGCCACACTTCCGATGCCTGCAGTTCTTACAGCTTGCGTCCTGTGGTGTTTTGGCTAATGTTTATTCTAGGCTTGAACATGGTGTATGTGTTTATATTATAACAGAAGAGCAGCCTATCTAATATTATCCCTTTGCACAAAATCATCTGTCCTGAATTTTTTTTATTTTACCATTGCTACATTCTGTTAAAACTCCAGGCTGCCAAAATAAGTATTATCAAAACAGTACAACTCCACTAGTGATGAATATCTTTGGCTTACCACGTAATGACATTGCTGATGGGATGTAAGAAATGATTTCCTGATTTTTCATCCTGACTATGAAGCACAGTAAATTTACACTATTTATTACAGCCCACTGTGTTTGGCCTTTGATATCTCTTCAGCATGCTTCACATCCCTTGTTTAATATATTGTAGGGTAAGAGACACGTGAATTCATATCAGTTAATAAAACTCAGTATGCAGCTTGGCATTGCCTGATGTGGTGTAATACAGTATTCCCAAAACAATGACACGTAGCACATTAAAGGGACATTATTTCATAAATAAAAATTAATAAGATCCAAATTTGTTGTGCATTATTAAACTTCTTCTTCTGTGTGCTCCGACCTCCGCTTTTATAAATCACCCGATGCTCCTGTCTCTTCTGGAAGAAAGTATTCACCACAGCCATTTCCATCCTTTTTGCAAAATCTATCGACATCCGTCCTTCTGTGTTCCTGTCCTGGATACCAAACCTGCCCATCACTTCCTCATCCCCTCTGTTTCCTGCACCAACATGTCCATTGAAGTCTGCACCACTGACCACTCTTTCACCTCTGGGGTTACTCTGCATCACTTCATCTAACTCACTCCAGAATCTCTCCTTCTCTTCTATCTCACATCCTGCCTGTGGGGCATAAGCACTAGCAACATTGACCATCACACCTTCAATTTCTAACTTGAGACTCATCACTCTGTCTGACACTCTTTTCACTTCGAGAACATTCCTGACAAACTCATCATCCAAGATGACTCCGACTCCATTTCTCTTCCCAGCCACACCATGATAAAACAGCTTAAACCCTGCTCCTATGCTTCTAGCCTTGCTACCTTTCCACCTGGTCTCCTGAACACACAGTATGTCCACCTTCCTCCTCTGCATCATGTCAGCCAACTCTCTACCTTTTCCTGTCATAGTTCCAACATTCAAAGTCCCTACTTTCAGTCCTAGACTTATGCCTTTCCTCTTCTCTCTCTGCCTATGGACACATCTCCCGCCTCTCCTTCTTCGACCAACAGTAGTCCAATTTCCACCAGCACCCTGTTGGTTGACAGCACTGATGGCGGTCGTTGTTAACCCAGGCCTCGACCGATCCGGTATGAAATTAGTATTGGCAGTCCGCATAGTGTATTTTGGCAAAAAAATTACGCCGGCTGCCCTTCCTGTCGCAACCCTCTGCATTTATCCGGGCTTGGGACCAGCGTGAGGACGGACACTTGTTTGTGCCCGTCCTCACAGCTGCATTAGAAGAAGCATTATTAAACAACGTGACAAAAAGAAATCAAAAACAATTGCTTTCTGAAACCATTTGCTTGCTCCTGTACCCAATTGTCACGGACCTCTATAATGGGCACAGGGACAGTAAACATCCATCATGAGACAAACAAGGCCATAGAACACTTGATCTCAAACTTTTCTATTTTCTATGAAGCGCAAGAACATTCCATGTTAATGTGGCGGTGCATCACATGAACAAATAGCAGGGTGCAAGTTTTTGTTCACCTCTAAATTGCTAATGTGAATTGTACCCCTTAAATTTGTGATTAGCTCAGCCAAGTTTTATGAACACACTACATGCGCTTATCTTCTCTGTTTACTTCTTCTTCTTCTTCTTTTACTTTCGGCTGCTCCCTTCAGGGGTCGCCACAGCAAATCATCCGCCTCCACCTCACCCTGTCCTCCGCATCTTCTTTTCTGACTCCAACGACCTTCATGTCTTCCTTCACCACATCCATAAATCTCTTCTTTGGTCTTCCTCGAGGCCTTCTGCCTGGTAGTTCCAACCTCAGCATCCTACTGCCAATATACTCACTATCCCTCCTCTGTACATGTCCAAACCATCTCAATCTAGCCTCTCTGACTTTGTCTCCAAAACATCTTACGTGGGCTGTCCCTCTGATATACTCATTTCTGATCCTATCCATCCTCGTTACTCCCAGAGAGAACCTCAACATTTTCATCTCCGCTACCTCCAGCTTTGCCTCAGCGCCACTGTTTCTAAGCCATACAACATCGCTGGCCTCACCACCATCTTGTACACTTTTCCTTTCATTCTTGCTGACTCTCTCCTATCGCACATCACACCGGACACTTTTCTCCAACCATTCCAACCTGCCTGCACACGCTTCTTCACCTCTTTTCCACACTCTCCATTGCTCTGGATTGTTGAGCCTAAGTACTTAAAATCCTCCACCTTTGTTATCTCTGCTTCCTGTAACATCACCGTTCCTCCTGGGTCCTTCTCATTCACACACATGTATTCTGATTTTCTGAGGTTAACCTTCATTCCTCTCCTTTCCAGGGCATACCTCCACCTCTCTAGATTTTCCTGCACTTGTTCTCTGCTCTCACTACAGATCACAATGTCATCTGCAAACATCATAGTCCATGGAGATTCTTGTCTCACCTCGTCTGTCAGCCTGTCCATCACCATAGCAAACAAGAAGGGGCTCAGAGCTGACCCTTGATGCAGTCCCACCTCCACCTTGAATTCGTCGGTCACACCGACAGCACACCTCACCACTGTCTTACATCTCTCATACATGTTATCTTCTTGGTTTACTGTAGTTACTGTAAATGGTCTGCATTTCACATTGTGCGTTTCTTTTTTCTCTTACTCTTGTTAGTAATCAGTGGTCAGTGCTCTGCTGTGCCAGACAATGGAAGATACATCTCCTGTGTGGGCAGTGCTCAAGGCTGCAACCATGCCACGCAAATGCTGATTGGATTAGAAACACGAGGTCAATCAATCATAGTGCTTATTGTGAATAAGATGATCTTGGCGATTGCGAAATCAGTTTCGGGGATTGATGGCAGTTTGTGAGCATGGTGAGAAAAACACAGTTAGTAAATGCGAGGAGCACAATTTTTAGCTCCACTAAATCCATATTTGTGGGCGTGAAAGGGCACACCCTTTAAACGTCATGCACCCCTTAAACGTGATGCACTGACGTGGGCATGTTATTGTTATTGTAAACAACCACAGAGCTAATACAAGGTGTAACATGGGTGAATAAGAGAGCCTACCAGTTGAAGGTTATGGGACATAATTAGGGGCACGGCAGTGCAGTTTGTTTTTACTGAAGCTTGATTCACTTACGTTTTGATCAATAACCCACAATCTCATCTACTGAACCACCACGGCATATAGGCTACAGCCATTGGCTATTTATAGCAAATGCACACCTTTTCTTTATCCAGTCAAGTGAGAGAAAGTTAGCTCCATTTGTAAGAGTCAGTTAAAGGGGAAAAAATGTTTCTTTTCCATCATCTTTCGTAACAAAGCGTATGTGAGTGACTCATGGTGAAAATGATCATGAGTCTTGCATAGGAATTAGTCAGGGACTGTCTCTGCCTGGAACTCTTGAGTTGTATATGCATAATGTATATGCATTGTGCTCTTTAAACATGATTGGTTGACGTGATAATTGCAGGAACAAGCAAATACACCTATGTATTAACTAAATTGACCTGGAAATGTATGTGTCAAATGTCACTGTCTGAAAGAGAGTTCCTTTCGGCTTTTTCCCTTTATCAGGGGTCGCCACAGCGAATGATTTGCACGTTTGATTTGGCGTAGGTTTTTATGTCGGATGCCCTTCCTGACACAACCCTTTAGCAAGGGATAGAAAGATGCTGACGGCTTTTCAGATACTCTTTATGAAAGTCAGCAATGGTTCTTTTACATGCCTCTCACCATAGACAGAGAGCAACATGGCCGGCCTTTGATAACCCCGTTAGCTGCACGGGTCGGGGGGGGGGGGCAGTGACAAACTTGTGGAGAGTGGGACTTGAACCCCACAACCTTAGGAGTAGCGACCCAGCGCCCTTTACCACCAGGCCACCACTGCCCAAATGTCAGTGTCTGAAAGTTTTGACAAAATTAAAATGCTCAAATAATTTTAAATTCAAGAACATTGCATGAAATTGAGATATATTTAAATTAGAAATATTTTCAGTTGAACTTGTAGCAATGAGGGCAGCATGGTGGTGTAGTTGTTAGCACATCTGCTTCATGTCAAGAAGGTACTGAGTTTAGTCCTGGGATTAGTGAAGCTGTTTTCTGTGTGAAGTTTATAAGTTTATTGTTCTCCCTGCATGTGCATGGGTTTCCTGTAGGGATTCTGGTTTCCTCCCACAGTCCAAAGACATACACGTTAGGCTAATTGGCTGTTCCAGTTTTTTTCTAGGTGAGAGTGTGAATGGTTGTGTATGTTGGCCCTGTGATAGACTGATGAGTTATTCAAGATGAACATACCTTCTCCTAGAGTCAGTTTAACCGTAGTGGGATTAAGCAGTTCGTATTATGGTACTGAAACTCCATTTTCCAGAAAATTACTACAGTACCAAATACACACGTATCAGCAAATGCATTGTCTGGTTTATTTTTTAAATTTCATTTGCCACAAACCAATGATTTAATTGAATGTAATGTACACCACTTGGACCATAAAAGTAAACCCATGGTAAATGTCTAAAAGCATGGCCAGATCTACAGTAAAAACAGAGACATTTAGCAGTGTTGATGATGAGCAAACATCAACACAAAAGTCCTGAAAAGACCATAAAGATTTTAAAATACAAACATCTGTGGAATAAAATAAAACACACTTACTTACACAGACTGTAAAGAACTAGAGATCTTTGTGATTTGGTAGCTATTAGCAAAGTATATTCTATGTAGCCTGTTGGGGGCAGTGGTGGTCTAGTGGAATAGGGCGCTGGATCGCTGATCCAAAGGTTGGGGGTTCGAGTCCCACTCTCCACAAGGTTGTCGCTGTCCCCCCCAGTGCAGCTAACTGGGTTATCAAAGGCGGGCCATGTCTCTCACTGTCTATGGTGTGAGGCATGTAAAAGAACCATTGCTGACTTTCGACAAGAGTAGGCTGCAAAGCCATCAGCGTGTTTCTGTCCCTTGCTAAAAAGGGTTGTGACAGGAAGGGCATCCGACGTAAAAACCTCTGCCAAATCAAACGTGCGAATCAGATGATTTGCTGTGGCGACTCCCGAGTAAAAGGGAAAAAGCCGAATGGAAGACAGATTCTATGTAGCCTGTTAGCTAAGCATTTATAAACTTTCCTTCTTGTATTTTGGGTTCTTGTGTTGTCAGTGAATATAAATTACTCATATAAATTAATTCTTCTTATAAAATGTTCAGTGATTCAGGGCGAACATATTCTGTGATAAAGATTAGTTGAAATACTGATGCTGCGAGATCAGAAAAAGGGAAAGTAAAGGGGAGATAAGTTGGAGGTTCTCGATTTTAAAGTAGTAAGTTCTGCACAAGGTTAATCGTAATGTTTTCAGAGCCTTATGTGTTTAATGAAATTTAAATTATCAGAACTGTGTTGGGTTTTTCCTTCTCAGGCTTATTTTCCCTGGAATACATTAGATGTAATACAGCATGGCTTTTAGGTTAGCAAAACAAACACATTTTGCTGTAATTATTTAAAGCTCCCAAATTTGATTCCTTGTGGTTGCATTCAAAAAGTGTTTACATTTCCTATAACTGCATTTGGATGTTTCCCTCGTGCGTTTCATTCTGCTCATCTCTGGTTTCCATGTAAAATTCCGCCTTCTCACTTCAAAGTGTTATTACATTAGAATTAGCGTCATTGTGAATGGATAAGGTAAATAATACTTTAATAATTACAACTGGGTGGAATGCAGAGTTCACAAGACCCCAAGATACTTAAACTCCTGTTCACGAGTGAGGGAAGGATAGATCAGGAGATTGACAGACAGATCGCTGCAGACTCTGCTGTTAAATGGCGCCTGTACCGGTCCATCGTGGTGAAGAAGGAGATGATCTGCCACTCGGGGAGAGCTCAGATGAGATTTGCTGCTCCTCCGCATTGCAAGGGGCCAGTTAAGGTGGCTTGGGCATCTGGTCAGAATGCCTCCGAAATGCCTCCCTGGTGTGGTGTTTCGGGCATGACCAACCCGGAAGAGACCTCAGGGTCGACCAAGAACACACCGGAGGGACTATGCCTCTCGGCTTGTCTGGGAATGCCTCGGTGTCCCCCCAGAAGAGCTGGAGGAAGTAGCTGGGGAGAGTGATGTCTGAACCTCTTTGCTTAGGTTGCTGCCCCCGCGACCTGACCCCAGAAGAAGCGGAGGAAGAAGAAGAAGAAAAAGAAGATGATGATGATGATGATGATGATGATGATAATTACATCGGCTATTGTATTATGTCCTCCCACCTAAGAACTAACTAAATCTAAAGAACTAACTAACTGACTAAATAAATAAATAAATAAACAAATAAATATTCAATAAATTAAAAAAATACCTGTAGCCTACGTCAGCATAACAATGTTGATTTACACAAGAGTTGAGTTCATTTTTCACTGACATACTGAATTGCTGAAGGAAAAATGAAACCACTCCAAAACTCTTCTCCAGCACAGCCCAAAGACTTTTAGTAGGGTTAAGATCAGGACTCTGGAGTGTCAGTTCATGTGAAAAAATCATTTGAGCTATTTCACTATTTTAGCTCAAATTTTATTTTGGTTTATTTTATTTTAAGTAATCAGAAAAGTCCTTTGATGTGATAACCTGCTCAGTCAGTACATTCACTGACATATTACACTTTAATATAGGCCAATCTATAAAGTTGCTCCATTCTTTTCTTTTATTGTTTAGTAATTTATACTATTTACGTATCTATTTATTTATTTACTTATATATGTATGTGTGTATGTTCGTACTTGTATCTATTTTTGCACCCCCTACTGATAGTACCTCAAGAGCCTGTAACAGTGAATTTCTCCATTGTGAGATTAATAAAGCTGTATCTTATCTTATCTTATCTTATGTCATCAGCTAACGTTATTTTATTGCAACATTAATGTTGCTGAGCCTCGACCTGAACAAACTTTACAAAAAATGCCCTGGTGAGTTGCATGTTGTGCTCGAGGCTAAAGGCAGAATATGTTTCATAAATATTATGAGTAATATTTATTTGCTAAAGGTAAGTTGGATGCCCCTCAGTAATCCCCAAAATGAAGGATCAATTTACGCAGCATGACAGTATCCACCCAACCTGAAGCCTGAGGTAAATTATTGTTGTAGTGAACACTTCACAGGAATAATCACATTCTAGTTTATTTTTATATATAAAAATATAGTTTATTTCTACATGTGTGCAAAGGAAAAACGTATGATGTCACAAATTCAAATTTCATGGGTTATCATCACCACCAGTGTGTCATATCTTCCCGAGTCATCTCAATAAATAATGCAATAAATAAACCTGCTCGGACTCAGAGTTCTCTGATTGAGTGTTCAGCATCTCTGATGTTCCAGTAAAATTTAAAATTATCTAAACTTTAGTTCTTTCTCATGTTCCTTACGGGTTCACTATTGTTTTGTTGCATGTTTGAATAGATTTGGATTAATAGACAATGAACATTTTGAAGCTATGTATAATATTAAACAAATCTGGATCTGGAAAAAGCATATGACAGGGTGCCAAGAGAAGCCATGCTTAACTGTGATCAGATCATGTTGCCATGAGGACCTTGCCCTGCTATACTGCTTGACTGCCAGGTTGCTGCTTGCATAATAGTATTTCATAATGTAATCTTCATTCACCTGAATATAAACAATCTACACCTTCCATCATCTGACCTCGATGAGTGCAATATGAGTTTCACTTGTATCTTGTATGAAGGTTTGAAATCCTTTTTTGTTTGTTTTTTGTTATTTCCAGAAAGCACAGGATAATCATTTGAAAACATGTTTTTGATGCAATGTTGATTATGGTGCATTATAAAAAGGAATTAGGATGCTGTGTTCAGCAAAATCACTGAAATCAATGTCTGCTGATGTTAAGTTTGGAAGATTCTTACATGTCTTGCAAATAAATAAATGAATGAATAAAATTCTCATTAAAAAAAACATGTAAGATAATTTATAAGATCTGAGATTGCAGTTGTATAAACCTGCTCTGACCTAAATCTCTCTCCGAACGATTTGAAAGACTTGTATTACCCTCAAGAATGCTGCAAAATTTCTTTGTAATACAGAGTGTATTATATGGTTTATTTATTTAAATTATAAAAACTGATAATAATAATCTGTGTTCTCTCCCTTTCCGTTCTTTTGAGCTCTTTCTGGATTTGGTTATACTTTACCTCTATTTGTCTTTGTTCTGCACTTACAAAGCTCACAAAATGCCTCCCCCTCTCTCTCTCTCTCTCTCTGTCTCTCTCTCTCTCTCTCTCTCTCTCTCTCTCTCTCTCTCTCTCTCTCACACAGACAGTCTCTCTCTCTTTCTTTATGTCTCTCTCTCTCTCTC
The DNA here is from genome assembly GCA_024760905.1 of Plotosus lineatus. Lineage (NCBI taxonomy): Eukaryota > Metazoa > Chordata > Actinopteri > Siluriformes > Plotosidae > Plotosus > Plotosus lineatus. The sequence goes on from CM045730.1 coordinate 28,586,065, forward strand.
ACTCTCTCTTTCTTTATGTCTCTCTCTCACTCTCTCTCTCTCTTTCTTTATGTCTCTCTCTCACTCTCTCTTTCTTATGTCCCCCCCTCTCTCTGTCACTCTCTCTTTCTTTATCTCTCTCTCTCTCTCTCTCTCTCTCTCTCTCTTTCTTTATGTCTCTGTCTCACTCTCTCTTTCTTATGTCCCCCCCTCTCTGTGTCACTCTCTCTCTCTCTCTCTCTCTCTCTCTCTCTCTCTCTCTTTCTCACACAGACAGTCTCTCTCTTTCTTTATGTCTCTCTCTCTCTCACTCTCTCTTACTTTATGTCTCTCTCTCACTCTCTCTCTCTTTCTTTATGTCTCTGTCTCACTCTCTCTTTCTTATGTCCCCCTCTCTGTGTCACTCTCTCTCTCTCTCTCTTGTCTCTCTCTCTCTCTCACTCTTTCTTTATGTCCCCCTCTCTCTCTCACTCTCTCACTCTCTCTTTCTTTATGTCGCTCTCTATCTATCTCCTTTTCTAACTATCTGTTTCTTTACCTCTCTCTCTCTCTCTCTCTCTCTCTCTCAACGGCATGTAACATAAGTTATAACCGAGCACTCTGCACAGTCCTGATATCTGAAACAGACAAAAAAAGCAGAGAGGCTGCCAAGAGGAATTCCAGTGTTATGAGTCGCCTGGCGGTGTTAGCAGCGCTTCCATCCGGCCCAGCCAATCTCTGCTGATGTAACAGAGAAGCATAAAAAGCATAAAGAGTATATATAGACTGTTTATTAGAAAATAATAAAGCAAGTGCACATTTACTGAAGAATTTTCAGGAATTTGCATATTCCATATAAAGAAATAACAGACTTTTGAATGCCATGTCTTCTGAAAATCAAGTACAGTATTCAAATGAGCCTTGGAATAATCAGCAATTATTGACTGTATGATATGCAGAAATATTCAGACTTGAAGAGTTTTATCCTGTGAGAAAATGTCAATGAAAGATAAGTCAGCTCATAGAAGCATACCAGGAATTATTTGATGACTTGCCACCAATCAGAAGCCAGTCAATGTTCTGAATGAATAATAAAATTATTAAATGATGCTTTCATTAAGAATAAAGTATCACAAGCAGTATAAAAGATAGTTTTAAATTGATAGCTTCCAACATAAACGTTTTCTTATCTTTATGGTTGCATTTTTCATTTATATATTTATTATACTCTATTAAATTATTACATTTTCAATCACCTCAGTTTGTCAGACTAACACATTTTTCTTGCACTGTGTTTTTGTTTTGTTTATTTATTTACTTATTGCACTATGAATATGTTGCTCACCTAAATGTTACTACTGTATAATCCTGCATATAATAGCAGGCAAGAAAAAGTGAACACTTTAGTGATCCATGTTCCCCCCTGGCCGGCTGGGCCAACACCCAACATTGCAGCCATTTTAGTGTTCTGTTGTTGTCTGGCCCCCCCAAACCGGCACAGACTTGGAGGGACGGATGTGCGTTCAACTCACATTATTTATCAAAGCTCAACCCAGCCTCTCTCTCTCTCTCTCTCTCTCTCTCTCTCTCTCTCTCAAGCTCACACCCACACAGACACATACAAACACAACAGTTGCAGGCACCATCATTGAAAACTAATTCTTTTCCTTTTTTTAATCTTTCTTTTAGCTATTTTATTTATTCTTTTAGATAAAACAACCTGAATTAAGGAATAAAAAATTAAAATAATAGGGTGTTTGAGATGTTGCTCATCTAAAGGTGAATATAAGCAATGATTAAACAATGCTTAGCAACACACTCAATATACAAGTATGAACTCTGATAGCAGACACTGAATAACATTAATTATATACACAAGACATGAAGGAATCTGATCATTATTTCTAAAAGCTTAAATCTCTCTCTCTCTCTCTCTCTCTCTCTCTCTCTCCCCCCCTCTCTCTCACTCATGCACACACAAAGCCCCACATGCATGAAAAAGGAGGAAAGGGTAGGAAAAGTGTTGTATGGATGTTATACAGACTTTCCAAAATGTTCGAGTGATGGTAACAAGAAAAAGAAACATTTTGAAATATAAATTCACCCCATCGGAACTTCTCCTACCTCTAATTTCTGACAAATTTAGATATTGCGACAAGAGCTGCTCTAACATGTCCAAAATTAGAATATACTATGAACAGTGGGCTACATGATCTTCTCATAGTGTTCAGGTGACCTTACAGTGTTTTAGTACGTTTTAACTCCCCACCCTTTTCAGGCAGTCTCTTTCTCTCTCTCTCTCTCTCTCTCTCTCTCTCTCTCTCTCTCTCTCTCTCTCTTGCTCTCTCTCTCTCCCTCCCTCTGTTTGTTTAAAGATTAAAACCAGCTGCCTCTATTGGCCTCAACAAAGCTGGGAAAGTCAGAAACGAAGAAATCTTAGTCAAACCCTGCTCAGGGGTTGGACATCTGGAAGACAGGAACATACAGGAAAAGGCTGAAAGGAGAGACAAAAAAAATCGGTCAATCCTAAAACAAATAAACAGAAAAAATGCTTCTAATTCAGTTAACCACAGAGCTTCATGGTGAAATGATAAAATAATGAAATAACTCTGACTTAAATAAAAGTAAGAATCAATTAAATGTTTTTGGGGGCTCTTTGATAATACCATAACAGAACAGAAAAAGTAGAAACCACAATAACAACAACAACCTTGAAAAATGGAAAAGAAGGGGGGGGGGGGGTTTACAAAGCAGATCTCACCTGCATAATAATCCAGTTTCATAGCATCACATGCATGTCTTCTTTGGTATAAACAATTAATTTGTTTTATTCAAAATCAGCACAAGACTCATCAAACAAACCTTTAGTTCGAACCTGCAAACATTTAACTTCGAAATACACACACAAACACACACACACACACACACACACACACACACACACACACACACACACACACACACACACACACAAACTCTCTCTCTCTCTCTCTCTCTGTGTGTGTGTGTGTGTGTGTGTGTGTGTGTGGGTCTGGATGCTGTTCAGATGACAGCCAGTTTGTATTTATTAATATAAAAATTTGAAATATACATATATATATATATTTCAAATTTTTATATTAATAAATATATATATATATATTTCAAATTTTATATATATATATATATATATATATATATATATATATATATATATATATATATATATATATATATATATATATATAAGCAAATAACTTTTAAATGTATTTTGTTTAAAACCCCAGAATATTAAGCTGGTAACTAAATCCCAAAGCTGAAACATGCCAGCCTGCTATATCAACTTACTTACTGTGTGTAGTTACTGTGAACAACAACAACATAGTTCAACAACTGTGTCTAACATAGATTTTGACAGATTTGCAAATAAGTGTTGAGAGAAATAGAAGTTTTGTGTACATAGAAAAAGTTGTAAATCTTTGAGTTCAGATCATAAAAAATGGTAAAATGGTTTGCGTTTATATTTCTGTTGAGTACATATATAAATGTACAAATATAATGTGGGGCCGGTGGTGTAGTGGTTAGAGTGCTGGGCTCATGATCGGGAGGTTGTGAGTTCAAATCCCACTGAGACCTCCACTGTGCTAAGACCCCTGGGCAAGGTCTCAACCACAAGTGTGCCTCTGTTCACCCAGCAGTATAAATGGGTACCAGGAAAAATATACTGGGAAGGTAACCTGCGATGGACTAGTGTCCCATCCAGGAGGAGTTCAACTCCTGATCGCTTGACGCTACGGAAACCAGGGATAAGCACCAGCCTGAAGAGCCACTAGGCTTGGGTGTAAAAACCCAACAGTTAATCAATCAAAAAATCAATCAATTCTACTACACCTGATAGTAAATTATTTGCTACATAGAAATATAAGTTCTACCCAAAACACTGATTGATCAGGTTAGTGACATCTGACTGCTATTATTTTGAACACAACTGCATATAGTTAATGGAACTGAATATATTGAAGTGTAAAATGGTTTGTTGTGGTTTATATGAAAACATTTTGTACATGATTTTTCTCCTTCTGACTGCCACCTGTTTTTTCATCAATATGTAAATCTTCACAAAAAAAAAAAAAAAAACACTGGGCAATTCCATAAAAAAAAAAAAAAAGGCATCTGATTTACACATAAAACAAACAAAAGACACCAGAGAAACCGACCTTGAAAGGGTGTGTCAGCATGATGGGGTGAAATGTGATGGCAAATCATGAAAAATTTTGTAATTTCTTATTTTCTAAAGCAAATCATTAAAATGTTTCAGAAAAAAATTACAGCATAAAATATTATGAATTAGCGAATAAAGCAGAGCAGAGAGCTGGGTGAGAGCCTGCAACCCACTGCAGCTACACACAGTGAAAGCATTCATCTCTTGCTCCTCCAGTTCTCCATAGCTGTATTCATTCATCAAGGTTCATGTTATGCGAAACCAATCTTCAGATTTTCCTCATAGGAAATGTTCACTTAGCTGAGCAAGTTTGAGGTTTCCTTTAATCGCTTTGATTCCCGATCAGGAGGAACTCCCACACAGGTCAGAACAACACCAGTGTGGGGATTTTGCTTAAACAATAAAGACATGACATGTTCTTGATTGAATTATTTCATATATCATTATACATCTACCATATTTTTTGGACCATAAAAGCTTTCAATCTTAAAAAAAAATTGACGGTGCGCCTTATAATCCTGTGCCCCTTATGTGTGGATGAAGCCGCGATGCCATCTCACTGATACCGTCAAAACTCAAGTGAAGCAAACTAATTCAGAGTTAACCATCATTCCGATGGATTAACCAAATAATGCCAACCACTAGATATTGGTGTCAACAAGTCGTAAGTTAGAGGTATCTGGGCTTTATGCCCAAATACAAGCATTACTGCTATCATAGTCAGGTGACTCACTGAGTATTACATGAGTGCTTTTTCTACCTAATCTCCGTCTCTACGGTCCATCTGTCTTATTACGAGGCTGCTTTTCTGTCTCAGGATGCTCAGCTGGTTTAATGAGAGTCTCATGTTCATCTTCAGATTAAAGCACTGCTACAGGTCTCGTCCTGAGACCTCGGATTAACCTTCTTGAATTTAAAATTACACTGAAACAGCTCCTTAAAAGTAATGACCTCCATTCTGTAATGAACACAATACTCACGCTGCAAATGAGTGCCACCATGTTTGGTACTGTGAATGCGCCGTCGCTTTAAGGGGGTGTGGCTGAGAGGAGTTTAGGTCATGACCCAAGAAGACTTCTAATCTCTGTCTCTATTGATCTGCGTGAGGGAATAATAGATAATACAATATAGTAATATAATATAATAATAACAACAAATAATAGAGGGATCCGGGCTTTATGTCCAACTCGCACAACTGTGAAACTCAGACACTGAAGATGAAAAATTTGATGGACTTATGGAAAAGGAATGAACTGAAAAAGTGAGTTTATTGTTATATACAGTATTATTAAAATTTAACAATATTGAGTTATTGAGAAGTATAGTATTTTATATTTTGTGTTACAGCTGAACAATGTTGATCATTATTGTGAGAGTTCAATCAAGTTTGACTTATCTGACTTTTGTTTTCCTTGATGCGCCTTATAATCCAGTGCGACTTGTGGCCCGGAAAATGCGATATTTTATGAACTGCTTAATCCTAATTAGGGTCGTGGGGAGGCTGCTACCTCTCTTAGTCGACTCTGGGTGAGGGCAGAGTACACCTTGCACAGCTCACCATTCCATCACAGTACATATATACAGTTCATTGGTTGAAAAAAGACAATGTTTTAATGTGACATCACATCATATCAGTCAGTCATTTTTCATTCAACCCGAGAGGAACTCATGCACCAAATTTGGTGATTTTATGCTATTTTCTTCTAACGTTCGGAACTCATTTCTATAGGCACTTTGTTCACTTCTGGTTGTGATGGGAGCCAAAAATATTTGTGTTTCATTTATTAAAGACAGGTGATCTAATAAATTTAAGGCTGTGTATATACAGTGCAGTGACAAAAAGTATTTTCCCCTTTTTGATTTCCTCAAGGATTCTATAATTTCTTTTGGTAAACACACAGGTAGAAAATACTTTTTCACAGTACTGTGCAAGCAAGCAAACACTACTGTGCAAGACTAATTTCCTTGTTTATTTGTGCATTACTTATGCAGACATATGTAACTGTTTGAGCAAATTCACAACATTAAATTTAAGTTAGAGTTATTTGGGTTCTTAATTATTCAAGTTAGTTGTTAAGTGAGAACTGTGGGTGGTGAGAACAAATAATATCATGTTATTTAGTTTATGTTTTTAATGCTAAATAATCCTAAGTATGGTCGCAGGTAGGTTGGTGACCAGCTCAGCTGACACTGGGCAATGATAGGGTGCACCCTGGTCAGCTCACCAGGGCATCATAGGGCTGATGTTAATTTATTACATTTTTTGAACAAATTAATTTTTTATTAGGGTCACGGCTGGTGCCAAAACGAAGGCAGGCCCATTATGCAAGTTTTTGGGCTGTGAACCGAATCCAGAATACCAAGAGGAAACCCTTAAAGAATTTCCATGTAACTAACTTGTGAGTTTTCAAATTTGTATCTGCATGCAGTGGGAAAAATATTGCACAATGCAATTTGACCATGAATATGACTTCTCTCTTATCACTTCTAATCTGAAGTCTGCTGTCATCAAGAAGTAAATGGCTGAACATCATTAACTTCATTCATTCATTATTTAATTATCAATTATTCAAAGTGGGTTCTAAATAAGAGAACACAAAGGCAAAGGACCAAAATTTATTAATTGGTTTAATATTGATTTCATCTTTTTTTATATCTATATGTAGGTACAGAGAGAATTTCTTGTGTGTCCAAACTTGGTTGCCACTATACCACTACACACACACACACACACACACACACACACACACACACACACAATATATATATATATTGTGATATATATATATACAGTAGGCCCTTGACTATTTGCGGTTTTGCACCTACGGTTTGAGTATTCACTGACTGCTGTGCAACCGACACATGATTCAAATTCAGCCAATGGCTGCCCTCCTTTCTCCTGATTGGTTGAACTGATGTCCCGCCCCTTTTTCCTCATTCACACACAAGTTGTCACTGAGCCTCTTTTTAGTGTGTGTTTTAATTACCAGTTAAGCTTCATGATACCACTCAAACGCTGTGCGTCTTCTCTGGCTAAGCGATAGAAAACACTGGATGTCTCTTCTGAAAAAAAAAGACTTTCTCCTGAGAAACGATGGTTTTCTCTGAACTGTTGTATTAAAATCTTTTTCAATTATTATTCCAGTACAGTACCTAAGTTCATGTTTATGCGTGAGATTTTATGCTCTGTAGCAATTTGTTTTATTTGTTTTGTTTGTTCATGTTTTGCCTGGGGGCAGTGGTGGTCTAGTGGTATAAGGCGCCGGATCGCTGATCCAAAGGTTGGGGGTTCGAGTCCCACTCTCCACAAGGTTGTCACTGTCCCCACCAGTGCAGCTAACTGGGTTATCAAAATAATGCATGTCTCTCACTGTCTATGGTGTGAGGCATGTAAAAGAACCATTGCTGACTTTCGACAAGAGTAGGCTGCAAAGCCATCAGCGTGTTTCCGCCCTGCGATGGCCTGGCGAGCTGTCCAGGGTGTACTCTGCCCTCTCCCTGAGTTGGCTGGGATGGGCACCAGCCTCCCCGTGACCGTAATTAGGATGAAGCGGTTACAGAAAATGATGATGATGATGTTTTGCACTATGCTCGTCTACAACCGGTGGACTCTACTGCAGCTATAAGATCGGAGTATCTTCGGACGTGTATAACTAAGCAGAGCTAACATGCTATTAGCAGAGCTAATATGCTATTAACAGAGCTAACATGCTATGGTTCATTTTAATTTGTTTTATTTGTTGTTTTGTTTGTTCATGTTTTGCACTATGCTCATCTATGACAGGTTGACTCTACTACAGCTATAAGATCGGAGTATCTTTGGGCGTGTATAACTAAGCAGAGCTAACATGCTATTAGCGGAGCTAACATGCTATTAGCAGGGCTAACATGCTATGGTAGGCAGCTCAATGCAAGCCGCATCCCAGCTGACAAAGAAGTCCAGGCGGGAAGGGGCCAAACAACGACTCCAGCGCTTGGGATTGCAGGGGATGAAGGCCGTGTAGCCGGCTGGAGCAATTGCCTCATCGGGTGTACTCTCTTCGAGCCATGTTTCACAGAAACACAGTCCTGTAGATCCCTCTGTGCTGCGATCTGAGCATGAAGCTCGTCCATCTTGTTTCGCAGGGACTGAACATTTTCAAGCAATATGGCCGGAAGTGCTATCCAAGCCGCTGAGAACTCCGCCTGGGCTTAGCCGGTAACCGCTAGCTAACCGCTAGCATTGAGCTGCCATAGCATATAAGCTTAAGATAGAAGTTGTTGCGTGCTTAGTTGCCCGAAGCTGAAGCTGCTCATAGCTGTAGTAGGGTCGACCGATCATAGACGAGCATAGTGCAAAACATGAACAAATAAAACAAATTAAAACGAACAAAGAAGCAATTTGACTCTGAGAACTCCGCGATGTTGCCCTCTAGGTGGCGCCATCTTGGAGACGTCACTCCAAGATGTCACTCAAAGTTCAAAGTAAAAGGACATGAAGCGTATTAAAGTTCATCCTTTTGGTATCGTTTGTTTAACATCCTACAGAACATAAAATCTCACGCACAAACATTAACTTAGGTATTGTACTGGAATAATAATTGAAAAAGACTTTAAAACGAGTGCTTTACAACAGTATATGTTGTATAATGTTTATTTTTTTCATCAACAAAAAAAAGAGTAAAAATGTATAAGTTTTTCTTAATCATTATTACATTTTATTACATTACTGTATTAATGCGTAAGACTGTCTATAGAATGTGCTTAAGAAGCATATTTTAGCGCATGTAATAGATACATTTTACTTCCGGCTGCTCATTCGTGCATGTGACGTGATACATGGGGTTTTACTTCCGGGTACAGAACTCGCGGAATATCTCGATTCGCAGGAGGGCTCGGAACCAAACCCCCACGAATGTCAAGGGCCTACTGTATATACAGTGGTACCTCACCTTACGAAAGTCTCACCAAACGAAAAATTCAGGTTACGAAAAGCATTTTCTTAAAATTTTTGTCTCTGTATACAAAACAAGTTCACATCACGAAAACGTCATCTTAAAAATTCAAACGCGCAATTCAAACAATGCACGAGCTGCTCTCCCATCAGTGACGTTCAAACATCCCGCCCCACAGGCCTCCTATTGGTTAAAAACTGAGCTGTCATTCATGTCATCTTCACTCAAGCGCCATCTCGGATAGGTCCACCTGACGCCATCTTGGACGGGGATCCCATTACCTAGGAGGAATGACCTCCCATTGCCTACTATAGAGCTGAATCCACCATGATGCTTTTCTTATAAAGGACAGAGTTACTGTTGTTTTATGCTTTATTTCTTGACTCAGGCTTTTAACCTTCCATAAACATTTGTAAGATTATAACTCTGCTGAGAAGACATGGTCAACACGCACACGCACACACACACACACAAGCACACACACACATGCGCGTGCGCACACACAGACACACACACACACACACACACAGACACACACACACACACACACACACACACACACGTGTGATTTTCGGTGCGAGTGAGGAGAAGAAACGGGCTCAAGTGATATCACAAAGGAATATGGCCACACTCGTCTACCATCGGTACAATATTGAAAAAGAAGGAGGTCTTAAAAGGTATGCGTTTATAATTTTAAAGGGTTTAGGGGGTAGTATTGGGAGCCTTGGAACGAATCACGTGCTTTACATGTAAAATGCAGTTCAACTTGCAAAAAATGCAGGTTATGAAAAACCTCTGGAACGGATTAATTTCGTAAGATGAGGTACCACCGTATATATAATACATTATGGAGAATGAAGAGAATGAAATCAGCAAAAGAATCAACAAATTCTCAGAGTGTAAGATTCCTATATCCTCTCCTTAGACATAAGAATATACCACATGTATATAATAACCAGCCCTCATCTCTGACAGTGAGACAAGAACTATGACAAAAAAAATTGAAGACCAAGATACACTTTTTTGCTCTGTAAAGGCGGCACTATATAATGCTCATTGGTCTGCCTGTCTTCTTTTCGGCTTTTTCCCTTTTACTCGGGAGTCGCCACAGCGAATCATCTTGATTCGCATGTTTGATTTGGCAGAGGTTTTTACGTCGGATGCCCTTCCTGTCACAACCCTTTTAGCAAGGGACAGAAACACGCTGACGACTTTGCAGCCTACTCTTTACAAATGTCAGCAATGGTTCTTTTACATGCCTCTCACCATAGACAGTGAGAGACATGGCCCGCCTTTGATAACCCAGTTAGCCGCACTGGGAGGGACAGTGACAACCTTGTGGAGAGTGGGACTCAAACCCCCAACCTTTGGATCAGCGCTCCAGTGCCCTATACCACTAGACCACCACTGCCCCATAATGCTCATTGGCTATGTTTAAAAAAATAATAATAATAAGGAAATCAATTATCAGTCCATTGCCTCTGTAAATTGTTGTAGCTTTTCCCAGATTCACTGCAACTTTTTGATATGTTCACTAGTTCCTTGCTTCTTCTTCCTCTTCAGCTTTTTCTTTAGCAACAAGAGATCGATGTACACAATCTTTCCGAGCACCGTGGATGCACAAAGAAGGCCACCATGTAATGCACCTGCAATACCACAGCTGAACACATCCTGACCTGAGAACCCAAACACACCAAGTTACATAATCGGGAAAGAAACCATAGAACCCATGCATAATGTACTAGAGCTCAAGCATAGCCCAAAGCATTCAAATACCAACTCTCATATTTCTAATTCTACTTCTTACTGGTGAGGTAAGATATGACTAATAAGCATCAATGTCATTGGATTTTTTATGAATAAAGTATTAAAGGTGCTACATCAGCAAACCGCATCTCTCAGCAGAAGAGTAAGCACCTGGAAGTGCTTACCACAAACAAGCTGGACTGTGTAAATTGGATTGTACTGTCACTGTACTAAATGTAAATGCCTTAAGAATAACCAAAAGGGCAAAAAAAAAAAAACATTAAGATATTGTATATTACACAGTTTTACCTGTAATGAAGAGATTTTTGACTGGAGTATCACAACGATTTCTGGCGATGGACTCTACTTGGAAACGCTCCAAGTTATGCTCAGCTGAGTACATGGCTCCAAGGTATGAGCCAAGATAGTGTGCATTGGACAATGGACTGGAGACCTCTTGATAGACCAACTATAACAAAAAGATTGCAGAATTTAAAAAAGTGGTGGTGGATTTACAAAATGTACTAACTTACCAGTTGAAGTTTAATAGGATTGGTGGTGTAGTGTTTAGGATACTGAGTTCATGATCGTGGAGTGATGTGTTTGAATCCCCATCAGACTCCCACCTTGTTAAGACCCTGTCACTTCACGCTACAGAAACTGGGGATCAGCTCCGACCAGATGAGATGATCCGCACGGGTGTAAAAGCCCAACAGGTTTTACCTTTGCTCATTCATGCATATCTTGGTGCATCAGCAGAAAGCATAAATGCATGCAGATAATCACCAAGGGGGGCAGCACAGAGTCATAGTGGTTACTGCATCACAGAAAAAAGGTCCTGGGTTCATGTCCAAGGATCCATAAGAGAGTTTGCATGTTATCACTCTGTAAGTATGGATTTTCTCCAGGTACTCTGTATTCCTTCCACAGTCCAGATCATGCACATTTAGGCCAACTGGCTGTTCAAAATTGTCACCAGGTGTGAGTATGAATGGTTGTGAGGTTTGTCTATGCAATCCAATCCGATGACAGGCTGTTCAAAGTGTACTGCGCCTTCGCCCAGAGAGGACTCCTTATAACACTAGTAGGATTAAGCAATTTGGTAAATGAATGGATAAATGAATAAAAGATAAAGTGCTGATGCTACATAAGCATACATTCCCACAAACTGGAACAATGTTAAAAGATCATCTGGACTTTCCCCAGTCTTCAGCTGTCCTGTTTCTGTGAGCCTATTGTGACCCCTACCATCAACAAAATGTTTCCACCTGATTTTTAAACATCATGTCTGGCATCAGCACCCATATCACAAACTGAGTCCCTAAGGTCTTTTTTGTATATCAAAGTTTTACCCAATATGCATCTGTCCAGTTTGTTTAATTTGTCCATTGCAGTTTCAGACTGAGGTGCTTTAGCTGACAGAAGTGGACGTTATAGACCCTTTCTGGGATGCCTCCCTGTTCACCAAGTAAAGAGTTGTTATCTGAGAGCTGTAGACCTCTAGTTCTTTCAAAGTTTTAGAAATGCTCAAAGCGGCCCGTTCATTCATTTCAATATGAGCAGCCATGATGGGGGACCCCCCCCCCCCCATGTTTAATAGGACCACTAACTAAACCACTTAACCTGCACTGGCCGACTATTATATATTACACGGCTGCCACATGATTGGCTGACTGAATAAATTCCCCGTTTTTCCCTAGTTGTAGCCAATTGCCTGTCTGTCAGTACCAGGAAGGGGCATAGCCAAGTATGTGCCCAGTCCATGATATGTGATGCCATCATTATTAACAGCTTGCGCATGAGGGAATAGCTGAACACACTCGGAGGGAAATTGCTATCTGCCCACAGATACCTAAGTGAAAGCAAGTTAAATGTATATCATCTCTCCCTCCTGTGAGAGCTTGGAAAATTATCTCCCCTGGATTTCCAGCTGTGGATGGATGCATGCATTAGCCTAGATTTGAACCTGTAATCTCCAGGTTGATTGTCAAGCACCTCGTTGAGGGACCACTCAAGAACCCTTTCCATAAATATATTCAGCCGAAATGATGCTCTCGCTTTACTACTATGTGTCTTTTAAAACCAAATATTACATGCGCTGATGACTACCTTGTCTCTCAGTTTGGGGTAGAGGCTGCAGGCCCAGTCAAAAAGATTGTTTGCAAATCTCATCTTGTACTCTAAATAGTCATCCCCTCTTTTTCTGACTGTCATGTCCTTCCACTCTTCAAACCATTCATATTTCGCCATTGTCAGGATGATCATGCAAGATTTACCTGAAACATGAACAGGAGTATTAATGTTTGTCTCAACAGTCTCACAGTGAAGAACAACCACAAAAATGTTTTTCTTGAGTGGACAATAGTGGTTTGATGTGCAGTTTGAACTTAAAATTTATATTGCATGTGGCATCTGAAATTTTAACTCCAACCACAGTTCTCGCCACATCATTAAACTATGTCTGGCATTCAAAGAAATGTGCTGAATGCATTCTGCTGAAGATTAAGGTTATACCTGGGTGACGTATCTTTGACGTGGGATCTTTGGCAGATGGAAATGTAAAGTACATCATGGGAATGTTATCTGGAGCTTCATCCTTCCCCATACTGAAATACTCATCCATCCTTCACATAAACATAACATTAGCACTGTGAAACCTCACTGCAGTGCCACTTTGCCACATGAACTTTACAGGAATAGCCATACACATTATCCTGCTGAAGCATCAAGTTCAGAAATGCTGGGTTTGACCATCGTGTTCCCACAGCCTTTATTATAATAAGAATAAACCATGTCCAAGTGGAAGAATGGCAAAGAGTTGTGCTGGGGACAGTGCTGGGATTAGGATTCTCTCAAGGTTTGAACAACAGCACTACCCTGTGGGCTTTACATAAAAACAAGAATGGTGGGAAAACTAGGCTAAACAATTCGTTTTTCTAAGGTTTTCATTTGCACTGCTTAAACACGCACATTATTACGGATATACTGTATGCTCTTTGTTTGTTTTGCATTTTTTGTATATATTAGCACTAAAAGAGAATCCAATCTAATCGAATTAAGAAAAATGCCAGATTTACGATTATTACCGTGTTTCCATGAAAATAAGACCTAACCACAAAATAAGACCTAGCGTGACTTTACAAGATGATTTTAATATAGGCCCTCCCCTTAAAATAAGCCCTAGTTGAGAGTGACAGCAATTCATTGGCCTGCTACCCGCTCAATCTAGGGCTCTAGGTGAAAGCACCGACTCATCTATTAGGCAGCTTTACCTAACGTACGCTGCCAAAGCATCAATCCTTGCACGTTTGAGGCTCAGTCGATGACGTCAGCGACTGCTTTAACGCGAGGACATACACTTGCGTCCATAAAAATCACTAAAATCGATCGATTCGGTTCTGGTTAAAATATTTAAAAAATAAAGAACTATAACGAAATAAGAGTATATAAAGACAAAGATATATTATAAGACATATAATAGAGAAAAATGTAAAATACATCGTCACCTAAAAATAAGCCCTAGTATCATATTTCGGTATGAAAATTAATATAAGCCCCGTCTTATTTTCGGGGAAACACGGTACTATTAAAATAGCAGAAACGACAGGTCTAGCCTTCATAATTGCTCACAATGCGTTTCACCTTGTTTGCCACTGCAGATCACAGATAAGTAGAGAGTCACATACATTTTATCTTAGCATTATTACCACAGAGTTTTGATTCTACTTTTGGTGTTGATTTAGTTTTTATAACAGCAGCTCTTACAGTAAAGTTTGCATTAATTCATTTGACGTGGTGTAAAGGTTCGCATGTCAGGTTCACAGCAAGAAGGTCATGGGTTTGAGTCCCAGGCTCAGTGGGGGTGTTTCTGTATAGAGTTTGAATGTTTTCCCCGTGCTTGCGTGGGTTTCCTCCATGTAGTCCGGTTTCCTCCTTCCTTTCCTCCAAAGATACGCGCATTTGGCAATTAGCTTTTACAAATTTGTCGAGGTGTAAGTAAGTATGGTTATGTGTGTTGGTCTTGCGACAGACTGTTTAGGGTCTACCCTGCCTACACCTAGAGTCGGCCTAGATAGACTTCAGCCACCCTGGAACTACAGTAAGAATATATACCTTAGAAAGTGAATAAATGAATGAACGCACTTATTCATATGTTGTTGTTTTCATAATGACAACTCACTCACAATATTTTTGTATAATTAGATGATCTATTTAATGTAAGGCTATTATTATGTACAGTATATGTAAAAAGGAAATTATCAATAATACTAATTGATAGATTTATATATAACATTTTCTCAGCTATTTAATTCTAATTAGGATCACAGGGCGAGCTTATCTCACCCAATGTGGGGCAAAGGCGGGGTAAACCCAGAAAGCTCATCAGACCATTGCAGGGCCAACACACATACACCTGTTTACACTCACACACCTAGGGAACAGTCAATTAGCTTACTGTGTATGTTTTTCGAACTGTCGTCTGAAACAGGAGCATCCAGAGGAACCCTCATAAGTGCAGTAAGAACATGCAAACATCACATAGAAATGCCCCAAACGCGGGCCTTCTTGCTGTGATGCAGACATGCCAACCACTGTGTCACCGCACCGTGCACCTATATAGATACTCATCACTGAGTAAATCACACGTTTTCTGTCATAGGAGAGCCTTCAGCAATCTAAATACTGAGTTGTTTTTGTTGTTTCTTTTTTGATTGGGGCTAAAAATACAATCCTATTAAAACCTGATTGTAATAATTAACTAATGTAACTGATTGTAATAATTGATTTTTTTTTTTTTTTTTTTTTTTTTAGTACTGACATTTCATCCATGTTGTTAGACTTAAAAGACCACACGGTAGTTGAACTGATGCCCAGCTCCTCCGGTGTGGCATCAAAACCTGAGAATACTAGAAGACATCCTCGTCCAGGTCTCATCATGTTCAGACGCTCTTTAATCTCTGCAACACAGAAGGGAAAAATCAAAGCTGCTTAGTGCTTAATATGCTTTAACATTCTGATACCTGAAATTCATAAGCCAAAGAAATAAAGTAATATAGAAGAGCTCGTGGACTAAGAGATGACCTGGTTTGGTGTGTATGTGTGGTGCAAGAAGATTGTGGAGGGTGGTGAAGACTCCACAGTTGGAGATGATAACAGGAGCTCGCACTTCCACATCCTCTTGGTCTTTTTTCACAGTGACACCTATAATGAAGCAAGAACTGCTATGTGTTCTAGGCATTCAGTTTTAAAAAAAACACCATTCATACTTTCCTCACACTTTGACAAATATTCACAACTGAACTGAACAATATTCATACTATGATAAACATAAAATCAGATATCATAATAATTGTCAATCCCAATATCTGCTTTCATAATACACAGAGGTTTTTAAAAGGACATGTTGTAGAATTAAAAGTGGTGCTTTATTTGGTTAGAAGAAAGGCTTTGACCTGCTTCTGTCTCTCACCATATGCAGCGCCTTCACTGTCAACCAGGATACGATTTACAGGAGCACGGACCAGTACACGTCCACCAAATTTCTGGATGACCTTGGTGATGTGGAATGGGATTTCACTGGCGCCACCTTTTGGGTAGTAGGCGCCTCGCTTGTAGTGGTGCAAAAGCAAAGCATTTATGACACAACTGGACTCTTTGGGTGGGACACCTGTCAAAAAAAAAATTTAATCTTTAAGAATTGTGTCATGATTTTTTACCCAAATTTAATTGCCAAAAAGTCAATATGTAATAAAGTAAATATGCAATCCATGTCCAAAATTCATCATTTCAGTTCATTTTCTGTAACCGCTTAATCCTAATTAGGGTCGCGGGGAGGCTGGCGCCCATCCCAGCCAACTTCGGGCGAGGGCAGAGTACACCCTGGACAGCTCACCAGGCCATCGCAGGGCGGAAACACGCCGACGGCTTTGCAGCCTACTCTTGTCGAAAGTCAACAATGGTTCTTTCACATGCCTCACACCATAGACAGTGAGAGACATGGCCAGCCTTTGATAACCCAGTTAGCTGCACTGGGGGGAAAGTGGCATCCTTGTGGAGAGTGGGACTCGAACCCCCAACCTTTGGATCAGCGATCCAGCGCCCTATACCACTAGACCACCACTGCCCCCATGTCCAAAATACTTATCGACATTTGTTGAATACAATTTTATTTGGTAAAACAAAAGGTGTCCAGAGTTTTTGAGCTCAACATCTAGCAGATGGAAATGGATTGCAACATGGACTTGTTGAAATCTTGTTGGGCTGAACAGTTTTCATAGATTACAATTGCAGGGACCAGCCGTAGCCTAATGGATAGAGATGTGGCTTTGGGACCAAACGGTGGCTGGTTGATTCCTGAACCAGTAGGAAAAATGTATGGCAGTCCTCCACATTCACCTTAAAGGTAAGGGATCTAACCCTTAACTGCTCTCCAGATGCCCTAAACTGTGTCACAATTTGTGGCTGTGTAACCATGCAAAGAATGTACAGTAATACAGTATACAAAATAATGTACTACTTTACGTTTGTGTAACAGCTTTTCAACCTGGAAATTAAAGGAGTTTAAAGTTTCAAACCTGATATGGACCAAATGGAAATGAACAGCAACAAGAACTCTTGTTGGGCTGCCACTTTTCAAAGCTTGAAATCCTATTGGAAACTATTAGCAAATTAGTTGGATGAAGCTAATTCATGTTTATTTTGTAAACCAAATTTCTATTGATGTAAATGATTACTATGAGAAGGTTTTCATCCTTGCCACAGCACTCTCAACCAGCTCCATACATTTGACAGGATCCAGGAGGGGGCATGGGAGTTTGCCCAATCTGTCGATCTGTGATTTGTGGATTTTGAGAAGGCCTTGGGCTATCTTGTGGAGTGTGCTCCGGGAGTGTGGTGTACCGGAGCTGTTGATATGCGACATTATGTCCCTGTATCGCTGGAGCCCATTTCCAGTGTGGGTTGGAGTTTAACCAAGTCTGTTCTTTGTCACTGATTCTGTTCTTAATTTTTCTGGAACAGAAATTCTAGGCACAGCCAAAGTGTTGAGGGATACTGGTTTGGTGGTTATATTCCTATTTTTTACAGATGATATTGTCCTTTGGGCTTCGTCAAGTTTGCACCTTCTGCTCTCATTGGATCGATTTGCAGCTTGAGTGTGAGGCGGCCGGGATGAGAATCAGCATCTCCAAGTCCGAGGCCATGGCTCTCAGCCAGAAAAAGGTGGAATTCACCCTCCATGCCTGAAATGAGGTCCTGCCCCAAATTAAAAAGTTTAAGTACAGTTGGCCCTCAATATTCGCGGGGGATCAGTTCCGGCCCCTCCCTCGAATGAAGATAATCCGCAAGTTCTGTACCCGGAAGTAAAACCCCATGTATCATATTACATGTGCGAATGATTAACCGGAAGTAAAATACTATGTATCTATTACATGCGCTAAAATATGCTTCTTAAACTCATTCTATAGACAGTCTTACTCATTAATACAGTATTAATGTAATAAAATGTAGTAATGATTGAAAAAACTTTTTAATTTTGTACGTACTGTAATATTTATTAATAAAATATATAAACATTATACAGAATACTTTATAAATGTATATATATATATATATATATATATATATATATATATATATATATATACACATATATATATACAGTCAGCCCTCTACTTACGAAAACCTCTGAATACGAAAAGTCCAGGTTACGACAAAAATTTTCCTAAATTTTCGTCGTCTGTATATGAAACAACTTCTTACAAAGAGCACCAAACGTGCCATTCAAAAATTCAAACACGCCATTCAAACAATGCACGAGTTGCTCTCCATTGACTCTCTCCCAACGTCCGGCCCCGCTGGCCTCCCATTGGCTAGGAGGGATGACGCAGCTCCCTCCCATTGGCTATCTCCCAACATCCCGCCCTGCTGGCCTCCCATTGGCTAGGAGGGATGACACAGCTCCCTTCCATTGGCTATCTCCCAACATCCCATCCCACTGGCTTCCCATTGGCTAGGAGGGAGCTGAACTGTACCCATTACTGTACCCATACTTCTTGTTTGTCACACGCTTGAAGAAACATTGAACAGGACTGTTGGCTTGTGAGTTTTTTTGAAAGTGATCATTGCAGTGTTATATTTCGTTATCCATCATGGACCCCAAGAAAGTGATTCCCGGTGACACCAAAAAGAAGAAGCGGTCTCTGTTATTAATCGAAGTGAAGCAGGAGATAATAAAAAATACAAAAGTGGGATGCGGTTGAGCGAAATCGCAAAGGAGTGCAGTCGAAACCCCTCCACCATTGGAACGATACTGAAGCAGAAGGAGACCTTAAAAGTGACAACCCCTTCGAAAGGTCTCTCTGTGATATCGAAAAAGACGTCGTCACTGAACAACGAGATGGAGAGACTGTTACTCCTTTGGATAAAGGAGAAAGAAATTGCTGGAGATATGGTGATGCAGGCAATAATTTCAGAAAAAGCAACTGACATATTTAATGACCTCGTGAAGGAGGGTGGGGATGAGGGTTCTTTGGACCAGCAACCCCCGAACTTTAAAGTGTCGCATGAGTGGTTCGAGAGATTTAAAAAAAGGTAAATAATTTTCTTTTACTTTTAACACATATTTCATACATATTTCATACAAAATTGGTGTACTTTTATCATTTTTAAATGGTTTATGGGGTAGTCTTGGGAGTCTTGGAATGAATCACACGTTTTATGTAAAATGTGCCTCTACTTACGAAAACTCCAGGTTTTTAAGGCACCGGAACAGATTAATTTCATAAGTAGAGGGCTGATTGTATGTATGTATATGTATATATATATTTTTATTTATTTTATTTTATTTTTTTTTCATTTTGTATGTATAATATATTATCCAGTTAAGCTCTATGATGCCACTCAAACACAGGCTAAGTGCCATCGCTTCTGAAGAAATAAGACTTTCTCCTGAAGAAACGACAATTTCCTCTGAAGTGCCTGAAGAGGAATAATCATCTGAACTGTTGTAAAGCTGTAGTATTAAAGTCTTTTTCAATTATTATTCCAGTGCAGTGCCTAAGTTAATGTTTAGAATGTTTGTGTGTCTGCTTTTTCCCCACTCCGGCTGAGAGGTGTGGCTGAGCTGCTCGACTGAATGCAGTTCATACTTGAATTAAGTAATCTCATTTACTCCCTATAAACACAAACCGCACGCTCACCTCAGTTAAAGCACGTTCCTAAATCCTTCCCCTTTGAATATGAGGCGTTTGTTGCAGGTGACAAACAGAGCCTGTGAGACGAACCGCGGCTAATCCGGACTTTTGATCTTTCAAATGAGCAAGTGCACTTGCGCACTTGCACTTGCGCACTTCAAAGATCAAGCTCCATGTGTCACCTGCGAATAGTCAAGGGCCTACTGTATCTCGGGATCATGGAGCCGGAGATCAATCGGCAAATTGGTTCAGCCTCTGCGGTAAAGTGAAGCTTGTTCTTCGTGGTGGAGGGAGCTCAGCCGGAAGGCAAAGCCATCAATTTACCAGTCAATCTATGTTCCAACCCTCACCTATAGTTACAAGCTTTGGGTAGTGGCCGAAAGAACAAGCTACAAGTGGCTGAAATGAGCTTCTTTGACAGGATGGCACAGCTCTCCAGAAGCTCAGCCATCCAGGAGGAGCTTGGAGTAGAACTGCTGCTCCTCTGCATTGAGAGGAATCAGTTGAGGTATCTCAGGCATCTCGTTAGAATGCCTCCATAACACCTGCCTGATGTGGTGTATCAGGCATGTCCAATTGGGAAGAGACCCTGGGGTCAACCCAGAACACGTCGGCGAGATTATGTCTCTTGGTAGGCCTGGGAATGTCTTGGTGACCCCCAGAAGAGCTGGAGGATATGGCTGGGGAGAGGGGTGTCTGGACCTCACGGCTTAGGCCTCTGTCCCCCATCCTGACCCTAGCTTAAGCAGAAGCAGATGATGATGATGATGATGATGATGATGATGATGATAAATGATTATGCCTTGTTTGATAACTCCATTGCTGGTATTAAGGCTATTTTAATTAAGAAATGATGAAACTGTCTATTTAAACCAAGAACAAAAGCTGTTTTATGAGAGAAATAACATTTCACAATAGTATTTCTCTACAGATGACTTGCTGGTTACCCATGGCACCTCACAGCAAGCAGGATTCCAGGTGTGAAATTTGCGTGTTCTCCCTGTAGCTGTGTGGGTTTCCTCCAGGTGTTCTTATTTTCTTCTACAATCCAGACACATGTAAATTTGGTTAACTCAAAATTGGCCATAAATCTGTCTCTCTCTGTGTTAGCCCTGTAATAGACTGGTGACTTGTTCACGGTGTACCCCACCTCTCGTCGATTTTCAGCTGAAACTAGTTCCAGTTTCCCACAATGGATACATGATAGTATTTTGTCAAGTCTCATATTCCAGGATATCAGTCTAGTGTAAAACAATCATTGTGCCAGTTTATAGGAATTTGTTTCACCTACAAATGTTTTATTGGTTTAAGTTCATGTGATGAAACTGGAGGTAAACTGCAAAGATATGAGAAAATTAACTTCTCACAAACAGTAACCCGAGCTCAACACCCTAAAGCTGTGAGGCAGCAGATCCAGCAGCTACCATACCATCCATGAATAGAGTACAAAGTAGTGTCTCACCATAGAAAAAATAGGAAAAAACTACATGGAGGTCCTTGTTGGAGGTCAGACTGTTGGCAATCGTGGTGGCATTAGTGTTTACAAGGCGAAAGATGGAAGAGCAGAAGTCAGCAATGCCACTCTTCAGTAGGAACAGTGCCAGCCACTGAGGGATCAGCTTCAGTGAAGCCAAATAATGCGTCTTCCTGGCTGAGACCTGAGAAAAAATAAATACATTATGTCTTGGATATGATAATCATCCCCCAAAAAAATGCAGATATGATGATCCAGCTCTGAGGTTTTTCACTCAATGAAATGACTACCTTCATGATTTTGAAGAACTCTTCTATAGCTTTGGTATCATCAGGGAACTGCTCTTTCAGATGCTCCTCCATCTCAGTTTTGCCACTGTAGATTGCGTATTTCCTGCTTTTCTCTCCTCTTCCTATTACCACAGTATCAAAGTGTTGGCCCAGTTTCACAAACTGTAATTGTCCTTCTGTGATCTGATCCAGGATGATCTTAAACAGACTGTTCTCATGCAGCTGACCAAGGTAATGCACACCTGTGGAGATATATGCAGAGGGCATAAATAGTTAGGAATGCCCTGTTTTTCTAAAACTGTTTCTATTTGTTTTTCATTTGAATTTTGTTGCTTGCTAAAGTAGAACTTGAAAGATGAAAAGGGCTCTAATCAGATTTTTGCTTGTTTTTTACATTACAAAACCCTGCATTTCTAATGTGGGGTGAGGAGGGGTTGTTGACTTTGTTGTCAGGAAGTGGTGCAGATTTCAAATGACTACAAGTTTGTCCAAGACCAGCTATCCCAGGAAATTCAGGTTGGGAAGAATTTATCACAAAAAAATGTTTTCAAGAATTCCAAAATTTCAGCACAGGATCACAGGTAGTAGCTAACTGTGGTATTGCATGAGGAAGTCTGGAGTGGCAGAGAAGTATGTTAGAGTGGTGCAGGACATGTATGAGAGATGTAAGACAGTGGTGAGGTGTGCTGTCAGTGTGACCGACGAATTCAAGGTGGAGGTGGGACTGCATCAAGGGTCAGCTCTGAGCCCCTTCTTGTTTGCTATGGTGATGGACAGGCTGACAGACGAGGTGAGACAAGAATCTCCATGGACTATGATGTTTGCAGATGACATCGTGATCTGTAGTGAGAGCAGAGAACAAGTGCAGGAAAATCTAGAGAGGTGGAGGTATGCCCTGGAAAGGAGAGGAATGAAGGTTAGCCTCAGAAAATCAGAATACATGTGTGTGAATAAGAAGGACCCAGGAGGAACGGTGATGTTACAGGGAGCAGAGATAACGAAGGTGGAGGATTTTAAGTACTTAGGCTCAACAATCCAGAGCAATGGAGAGTGTGGAAAAGAGGTGAAGAAGCGTGTGCAGGCAGGCTGGAATGGTTGGAGAAAAGTATCTGGTGTGATGTGCGATAGGAGAATGTCAGCAAGAATGAAGGGAAAAGTGTACAAGATGGTGGTGAGGCCAGCGATGTTGTATGGCTTAGAAACAGTGGCGCTGAGGAAAAGGCAGGAGGCAGAGCTGGAGGTAGCGGAGATGAAAATGTTGAGGTTCTCCTGGGAGTAACGAGGATGGATAGGATCAGAAATGAGTATATCAGAGGGACAGCCCACGTAAGATGTTTTGGAGACAAAGTCAGAGAGGCTAGATTGAGATGGTTTGGACATGTACAGAGGAGGGATAGTGAGTATATTGGCAGTAGGATGCTGAGGTTGGAACTACCAGGCAGAAGGCCCCGAGGAAGACCGAAGAAGAGATTTATGGATGTGGTGAAGGAAGACATGAAGGTCGTTGGAGTCAGAAAAGAAGATGCAGAGGACAGGGTGAGGTGGAGGCGGATGATTTGCTGCGGCGACCCCTGAAGGGAGCAGCCGAAAGTAAAAGAAGAAGAAGAAGAAGAAGATCACAGGTAGTAGCTCTTGTGAGTATTGATGTGAAAATGATTTTGTCTACACAAAAACAAAAGTTACTATATTTTGATAAATGTGACCTATATGCATGCCAGGAAAAGGCCTTTGCTGTCAAAAAACACCATTAAAGCAAAACTACAGTTTGCTTCTGAGGGTATTGGCAAAGATCCTGCGATGGCCCGGCGAGCTGTCCAAGGTGTACTCAGCTCTTGCCCAGAGTCGGCTGAGATGGGCACCAGACTCAATGCAACCCTAATTAGGATTAATTAGATCACAAAATGAATGAATGAATGAATTAAAGATAAAGTTATTTGAGTCAAATCAGAGTACACGTGAAGAGGAAAAAAATCTCATACCACTTCTGAACTATTGTGTTGGAAATGTGTCTTATGATAGCTTTGCTGACGCAGTGACTGGGAGACTTGCAGTCATTGATTTAACTTTCAATTCTTTCATCATATCAAAAGAATGCTTTACGATAACGTGAGGCCATGGCTCCCAGGGTTGAAATTGAACCTGGAGAGGGTGTTTCAAAAGCTAAATGACCTAAGCATACGAAGAAATCTACTATAAAATACCTTAGAAAGAAGAAATAGAGTTATGGGAGTCAAAGTCCAGATTTGAACCTCACTGCAATGTTGCAGATGGGGTTAAAGAGGACTGAATATTTATGGTAAGTCTCAAACATTGCTACTTGCAATTAAATAAATGTTGCACAGAAGAGTAGTTAAATATTTCAGCAAGTCAATGTTAAGGTCTGGTGGACACCTACAAGTATTTATTTCTACTAAAGTGGGTGATACTGCTGTAGCTTCTGAGGCTAATGGCAAACTTTTTTCCTCCAGAAAGAAATAAAATACAGGGATCCCTCACTTTCCGTAGTTAATTGGGACCAAAATCCATGAAGTAGAATCACCCCCCCAACCCACCCTGACTGACGTACATGTACATGTATATGTGTATATATACATATTCAATGCTATAAATGCTTATAGTAACAATGAAACATTTAAAAAATAATGCTTAAGATGAAAATAAAATATAAATACACACACATACAGACGCATGCATAGGCACACACGCAGATGCGTGCGCATGCACTCACATGCACACCTCACAACAATGTAACTAGTTTTGATGGGAGGTTTTGGGTTGTTTTTTGTTTTGTGTTGGCTTAGGGGTTGTTGTTTTTTTGCATAAGTGGCAACTTTTCCCCCTATTCTTCTTTAATTTTCTTATTTTTTAATTCGATGGTTATTTAAAAAAAAAAAAAAACACAATGCACTGAAGCCGCATGAATTGAAGCACATAGTGAGGGATTCCTGTATATAGATTTAGGCATCGCCCAAAAGTGGAGTTATAGAGACACATTTCCACTGATAGCTGCCCATGGCTGGTGATATTAAAGTCTTTTAAGAACTTTTGCCCTGGAAAAAAAAATCTTCCTTGAGTGTCCCAACTATGGAAGAGTATAGGAAAAGTTAACAGTGATATTTTTCACCTCCTTTCATTGATTTCTGTGTTTATTTGGATCACCTCTTTTGTTAGTTTAATAATCTGTTCAATGAGTTTTGTTCCATGTGCCTCTTCATGTTTTATGTTGTTTTGCTAAATGAAAGTCTGTATGTTTATTTAAGTTAGTTGGTCTGAGGTTTATTAATTGAGAGTCTGAGCAATGGTGTATGAGCATGTTTTATTTGTGTTTGTTATTAATAATAAAACTTTGTTTGTTTGTTTTTTTTTTCTGACCATCATCATGCAAGTACAGTACGTAATACAGAACAGCCAATCAGCATCAACTCAGTGACCAACAACCTTATAGGGATTTTCTTGTGGTTGGTATGCACAGACATTAGACAACCAAACAAGTCATGTTCCATGCCAATGGTGCTCTGCTCAGAAGCTCCACTAATATAATTGATATTTTTGCGAAATAACCAATTGAAAAGGTTAATTTCCCTTGTGCTTTTCTACAAGTATTTTGCCTTTCTCTGAAGGTATGCTATCAAAGAAGATGACATTTTGCTTGTGGGTAAAAAAAAATCATTGACAAAAATGTCGATGGAATTTATATTGTTTATTTATCTTCTATAATCACTTTATTCTAGCCGAGGTCATGTCAGTCACCTTATCACAGTGACATTGGTAATCAGGCAAGAACGCATGAAGAAAATCAAAGTCCAAACTCTAATAGCACAATTTCTTACCTATGTCAAACTCGAACCCTTTTTCAATGAAAGTGTGGCAGCAGCCTCCAGCCTGATCATGCTGCTCCAGCACCAGTACTTTCTTGCCCAGTTTGGCCAGTGTAGCTGCTGCTGTCATGCCTCCGATGCCACTGCCAATCACAATAGCATCCAGATTTTCTGGAATCTTCTCTTTCTTGAAGCCTGCATTAACATTAGTAATGTGTCACTGTTTTACCAACCCATAGATATTATTTTGATCAGATTATATAAATATCAAATGAGTACATTGATTCAATATATAGGCCAATTAGATGAGATCATTAGACCAGTTAAGTACGTTCAGTTCATTTTCTGTAACCACTTAATCCTAATTAGGGTCGCGGGGAGGCTGGCGCCCATCCCAGCTGATGCCGAGCGAGGGCATAGTACACAATAGACACCTCGCCAGACCATTGCAGGGCAAAAACACGCTGACGGCAACATGCCTCACACCATAGACAGTGAGAAACATAACCCAGTTAGTTGCACTGGGGGGACAGTGAAAACCTTGTGGAGAGTGGGACTTGAACCCTCAACCTTATGATCAAAGAGCCAGCGCCCTATACCACCAGGCCACCACTGCCCTCAGTTAAGTAAGTGTCCTTCACCAATCTTGGCAGTCGACCAAATCTGTTAATCTAATTAAGATAAGAGAAGATAAAGACGTACTAACAGATTATTAGTTTATGGCACATAAATGGTTCTGTTACAGTTTGCAACTAAGATCTGTGTAAAAAGATTTGTAAACTTTAAATTAAATGCTCATTCTGTTTATATAAGTCTTGTTACTAATTAATATATTTGTTCATTTATTTTTCACTCACACCAAGGGGCAATTCGGAACAGCCAAATAGTTTAATATGCATGTCTTTGGACTGTGGGAAGAAATCTGTAATACATGAAAACTGCACAAAGAAACACTCCTGCCATTCTTCTTATGAGTTGGATATGTGAACCACTACACCACCATATTATTATTATTATTTATTTATTAATTTTCCAATTACCTTTGTTTTCCGTAGGGCTACACTTAAAAGCCATTTTAAATTTCTGCATACAATGCTGCAAATCCGACAAATACAGAAGAACAGAATCCTGTACACTCACCTTGCTTCAGAATTTTGTCTCTTTTCTTCTGGTCCAGCTCTAATGGATCTGGGGGTCTAACCGACTCAATTGAGAAAGGGCTTGGTTTTCCAAACAGGTACCAGTAAGTACCAACAACCCAAACCAAAAAAAACACCAATATCACCAGTAACCACATCCTGAAGGAAACAGCACAGTCTCACACCAGACAAAATGAGTAAAGCTGCACAGTTACTGTTGTCAGGTTAAATGAACTGATTATTGTCACACCACTGATAAAAGTGTTCACCTCTAACTCTAAGTGCTAAAGGTCTAAAGGCATGTAAAGATAAGGCACGATATGTGGATACAGAATAAAATAAGTTATAATGCAGTACTGTATATTTTAGTCAAATTGGTTCAAGAAATTAAGGAGACTACACTATTATATTTATATTTATTATATAGCAAATATTTAAGCATGCTTAATATACTTAGCCTCATGTACATAAAATGCAATAAAAAAAAATCTGATTTATTATTTGATGCAAACCTTTGTTAATTGGACAGAAATGCTGATATACAGTGATCCCTCGCTACTTCTTCTTGCTTCAGTTTCTGCGGCTTCAGTGCATCGTGGGTTTTTCAAAAATAACAAAAAAGGAAATTAATACCCCCATTTCACTGGAGTGCAGAATGCAATGATCGTGGCGGAAAGGCACGGAATGTGGAGGAGCTTCGGCATTTTTACACGGAAAATGGGTCAAAAATCTACTGAAAAAATTGTACCTTCGGAACACCTTCGAAACGTTCACGGAATGTGTGGAAAAGACACGGAAAGATCACGATACATTGTCGGAATACATGCGTAAAAAAACGCTAGTGCGGATTGCAAAGGAAGACCTTCGGATAATTCACGGAACGTTCACGGAAAGCACGGAACACTTGAGGAACAACTACAGCACTACTCCATTTTCGAAGGAAGAGCTACGGAATGATGACGGAACAGGCGGAATGAAGGTGGAACGTTCACGTTCAACATGGAATAACTAAGGAATGACCGAGGAATGACTGAGGAATACCCGGCATAACCATGTTTCAACGAGGAACAATCAGCAAAGATCAAAGGATTTTCTCCTGATTCCGCCTATAAATACGCGGAATCGACCAAGGAAGCTCATTCTCTCATTCATACTATATGTTTATAATGTATAATATGTTCATAATGTACAATAAATTAAAAATTTTAAATGTTTGTAATTTACCATATGTTTCTAAGGTGCAATATGTTTATAACTTACAATAAATTTAAAATTTAACTTATGTTAATATGTTTACTATCAATAATGTCAATACGTTCCTTTTATTTGCACCTCAATAAATCATTCCAGACTAAAACCATGCACAGTGATTATAACTTTAAAACTTTATTACATGAACAGGAAAACAGAAAAAATAAAGTGAATGAACTGGAATCATTTATAGTGGAAGTGACTTCCTTGAGTGTTCCGCAAGTCTTCCATGTTATCTGCAACCATTCCGCAAAAACGTTCAGCATGTATTCCGCAAACCTTCCGTGAGTATTCCGTGGGGATTCTGTGGCTGCTTTTGACCATCCGGAAGAGGGGGGGAAGGCTCGCGGAACGGTCAAGGAACACAGGCGGAATAAAAGGAATGATCACGGAACGTTTGAGGAAATGACGGAACGTTTGCGGAACTACTGAGGAACCAAAGGGCACACTGTCGGAAAATTTTTCCGTGAACGTGCTTTTGAACATGTTCAAAAGCATGTTCGTGGAAGATTTTGGTCTGCCGGAAGCGGAGGAATACATTCGGAATCATACGGAAGATGACGGAACTACAGGATCGTTCGAGGATGACGACATTTTAGCTTCTGTGAGCCTGCCGTGCTCCAGTGAAATGGGGGTATAAGGAAATATAGGGGAAAAGTGAAGGAAAATGCCACAAAACAAGGCCAACTATGCAAAAAACACCCCAAACAAACAAAAACAAACAAACAACCAAAACCCCCCCCAACAAAACGACTTACATTTTTATATGAGGCGTGCATCTGTATGTCTGTATTTATATTTCATTCACATCTTATGCATTACTTTTGAATGTTTAATTGTTATTATTAGCATTTATAGTGTACGTGTACATAGCCTATACGTCAGTCAGTGGGTCGATCATACTTTGCGGAAATCGGCGGTCTCGATCTCCATTAACCGCAGAAAGTGAGGGATCCTTGCATATCATATATAATACCTACATTAAATAAGAGTAAGAACACATCTGTCATGAAGTAAAATGACTCTGATTAACC
This sequence comes from Plotosus lineatus, assembly GCA_024760905.1. Classification (NCBI taxonomy): domain Eukaryota; kingdom Metazoa; phylum Chordata; class Actinopteri; order Siluriformes; family Plotosidae; genus Plotosus; species Plotosus lineatus. The sequence goes on from CM045730.1 coordinate 28,615,104, forward strand.
CAAATACAGTTTGCTTGTTCCAGTACGATTTTTGTGACATTAATTTAACTCCATCTTTCAGCAAATTCTATAAATAAGAAATGGATAAAATGCATAAAAAACATGAAAAAGGGCATCAAATGAATACGGTATTCATTCATCTATGAACAGAAATATAGTCCATACACAATGGATTCTTGGACACTCAGATGAAGAGAGGGGCGGAACTGTCATTTAATCACCACTTGGTGGTCAGTTGGATCTGGTGGCTAGGAAGCCTGCATGGACAGACCTGGTAAACTCAAACATGCAGTAAGAGTGAACTGGAAATATCTCTAATGGAGACATCCATTTATGGTGTGTCATGGCAGGAACTTTCAGCCGGACCCAAAATGCAGGAGACAGAGTTGGATGAACTCAAAGAAATTTTGTTGTTCAAAGGGGAGGCCCCTGAGCAAGGGAAAAACACAGTCGCTGTTGGTGGCAAGGAGAAACACATAAACTTGAGATGCGGGAAACTACGGAGTGGAGACTGGTCAAGCACAGAGCTGAAACCAGGAGCCAGAGAGATCACAGGAAAACAGATACGTGAGGAGGGACAATTTTCTAGCACCGGGGTGAGCACGCTTCTTGTCTTTATAGGATGGTAGATTGGTGAGTAGGATTAGGTGTGTGCAATGCAATTCACCCACGTGTGTCAGCCACGCCCCTCTGCCGGAGCCTACAGCACTGGAGAGAGAGAGAGTTAGAGCAGCAGCCAAAGTCAAAGTCTCCCAACAACACAGACCATAACAGAACTAAGGGGCACCACCTGGTGTCCGACTACGCTTGTCCGGGAACCGGTGGTAAAACTGACAGCAGGTCAGGGTCCAGAATTAGGGACCAAGGGATCCAAGAGCGTTCCTCGGACCCATACCCCTCCCAGTCCACCAGGAACTGGAAGCCGCGACCCTGCCTGCGCACATCGACTATACGGTTGACTGTGTAAGCCAGGTGTCCATCAGCCATCCGGGGGGAGGGGGCGGGGGTTGGTAGGGGGATGAAGGGGGCTTTCTACCACGAGCTTCACCAGGGACACGTGGAACACTGGATGCACTTTTAGCGCGGCTGGGAGCTTCAGTCGGAAGCACCGCGGTTTATGATGTGCTCGATGGTATAAGGCCTGATGTACTTAGTAGCCATCTTTTTGGAATTGGCTGAAAGGGGCAGGTCTCTGGAGGACAGCCAAACCTGTTTCACAACTGTGTAGGCCAGCGCCGGTGTCCGGTGATGATCGGCGAGCCGCTGATTCCGCGTTGCTGACCTCTCTGGGGCGGCACGAGCTTCCTTCCAGACTTGGGGTGCTCTGCGGAAGTGTGCCTGGACGTACGTATGGGACAGCGACTTCATCTCTTGACTGGGGAACAAAGGAGGGTGGAACCTGTTGATCACCATGAAGGGAGACATACTTGTGGCGGCGCAGACTATGGAGTCATGGGAGTACTCGAGCCACGGGAGGTGTGTGGACCAGGAGTCTGGGAGGTGGGAGACAACGCTGCGCAGGGAGGAATCCAGGTTCTGATTAGTCCACTTCACTTGCCTGTTGGATTGTGGGTGGTATCCGGAGGTCAGGCTGCTGGAAACTCCCAGAGTGTCGCAAAACGCCTTCCGTACCCTAGACGCGAACCGGGGGCCTTGATCTGAAAAGATGTCCTGAGGGATTCCATAGAGGCAGAACACATGTGAGACTAGCAGGCCAGCTGTCTTCATAGCCGAGGGGAGCTTGGGTAGGAGGACGAAATGGACCGCCTTTGAGAAGTGGTCCACTACAGTCAGGATGACAGTGTTGCCTTCGAACAGAGGTAGTCCCGTGATGAAGTCCACGGCAATGTGCAACCAGGGGTGATGAGGTATGGGCAAGGGTTGGAGGAGACCCGCTGGTGCACGGTGGAAGGACTTGCTTTGGGCACAGGTAGCACACACTCCGATGAACTCCCTGGTGTCGGCTATAATGGTTGGTCACCAGAAACATTGTTGGAGGAGGAAAAGGGTCCGGTGGACTCTGGAGTGGCAGGCCAATTTATATGCATGTCCCCACTGGAGCACTAAAGTTCTGGCCGATGGAGGAACATATAACCATCCCTGGGGACACCCTTCGGGCTCTGGCTTCCCTTGCTGGGCATCCTGAACCGGGTGCTCCAATTCCAACGGGCAGCTCCGAGCACACAGGAGGCAGGCAGAATGGTTTCCATGGCGGTGTCTTCTCCTGGGGAGTACGGCTGAGAGAGAGAGCGTCTGGTTTAGTATTTCGTGAACCCGGTAGCTAGGTGCCCTTGATCTGGATGCGCTTCCGGGGATGAGAGGAGGCTCGGCTCACCTCCGCTCTCCTGCCTGCTGGCGATCCCGGAACCGCTGGACAATGTGGGAGGTGATGCCCCTCCTCAGCGCAGTAAATGCAGAGTCAATTGTTCAGTTGGCATCGTCTATTCTCCAAGCGGATAGCAAGCACAATCAAGTCCTAGAGTGTAGTTGGCTCACCCCGCACAGCTAGCTCATCCTTGAAACCTCAAACCTGTTATGAATGCTCCTCAGAGCGCAGGGTCCTTCCAGCTGCGAGGATCTGGAATGCTATTGCGTATTCCGATACTGACTGAGAGCCTTGTTTGATCCATAAGAGCTGGCTGCTCGCCTCTCCCCCTTTTGCTGGATTATCAAAAACCCTTGTCATTTCCAGCATGAAATGGTCATAGTGTTAGCATAAATCCAGGGTGTGGGTGGCGACTGCTAGCGCCCAATACGAGGCTTGTTCTATGAGCAGGCTCATCAGAAGCACAGTCTTGACTTTGTCCGTGGTGTAGGTGAGCAACTGCTGACTGAAGACAAGCAAGCACTGGTGGAGGAACTGAGCACATGTGCCGATTGTGCCTGAATGCCTTGCCGGCGTGAGGATGAGCGGCTCTCGGAGCATGGTGAGCAGGGCTGGCATTGATGCCAGTGCAGAGCGTGAAGGGTCGGTAGGCGAGGTCAGGGCAGTGAGTTGGGCAGCGATGGCATCCATCCTTATGCCGAGCTGAGCAATGCATGTGGTCAGTTGCTGGAGGCTGTCCACAACCCAGTGCAGGGTGGAGTCATGCTGGCCCAACAGGAGTCCCTGGCTGGACAATGTCTGGTAAAGCTGTGTGGTCTCCGCTGGGCCCATTCTTGGATTCTGTGACGGCAAGAACTTTCAGCCAGACCCAAAATGCAGGAGACAGAGTTGGATGAACTCAGAGAAACTTTATTGTTCACAGGGGAGGCACTAGAGCAAGGTGAAGAGGAGAAATACGAAAACCTTAGATGCGGGAAACTATGGAGCGGGAACTGGTCGAGCGCGGCACTGAAACTAGGAGCCAGAGAGATCACAGGAAAACAGGAACTTGAGGAGGGGCAATCTTCCAGCACCAGGCTGCTTTTCTTTATAGGACGGTAGATTGGTGAGTAGGATCAGGTGTGCATATTGCAATCCGCCCGCGTGTGTCAGCCACTCCCCTCTGCTGGAGCCTGCAGCGCTGGACAGACAGAGTTAGAGCAGAGCCACCAAAGTCAAAGTCCCCCAGCAACACAGACCATAACATGGTGTCTCCAACTCACACCACCGGAAGAGCTACTCTTATGTCCTTTGGAGCTTGAAGACATAGAATCTGCATACTGTAGTACATTGTGGATACAACATCCAGGAGCAACCTATGAACCCATTGTGGATACAGCATCCAGGAGCAACCTATGAACCCATTGGTGGACCCCAGTGGTGAAGGAAGCCATCATGCTGAAGAAGGAAGCATTTAGGGCTTGCTTGTCCCAGAAGACTCGAGGCAGCTGACAATGGTCATAGAAGCAAAAACATCAGGTCATGGGAAGAGTTCGCTTAGGCCATGTAGAAGGACTTTTAGTTTGCCTCGTGAAAGTTCTGGCACACACACACACACACACCCACACACACACACACACACACACACACACACACACCTTAGGATTTTTTATTAGTACAGTAGTATGTATTCTAGTAAGCACATGTATGTCATAATTAAATTTACATTAAATTAATATATTTAATTTGGATTATATTTTAATTATTAGTGAAACCTATTTTAAGGGACACGAAGGTCAGACATTCCAAACTCTTGCATTGCACTGAAATGATGAATAGTTGTATCATCTAGTGGTGTTTAACTTACATTTATCAAACGGTGCAATCTGCTAAAATCTGTTTGATAGTTTGCATTAGACCGTTTAAAAAGGCAACAGTTCAATGTCCATTTTACTGTCGAGATTGTTCAAAATTTTTAGAATAGGACATCGATACAGTTTCAATAAGGCAAGAAGAAGAGTATGCAAATATTAAAACTATATAAAACTAGTCAACTTCTAGCTAAAATAAACATAACACTGCATTACATCTACATACATCAGACAAGCCCCTGCTTGTAAATAACAAATGGGGGGTTAGTCAATGCATTCAACACACACTCGATGCTCATCTGGGTTTTTTGTTTTGTTTTGTTTTTTCATTTGATTGCCCAACTTTTTCCCATGAAAAAAGACTCATGAAGCATAGGAATGGAAATATACCATGCATGCAAGCTTTTTATTAGGTTAGGGTTTCCTTCCACTTGTAGTATAATATTCAAAAACTGCACTTTAAAGCAATATATTTCAGTAATAGCTTTAATACCTGTAATGATAATAAGATACATTAGGTCACTTTCCTAAAACACCAAAAGCATAATTTAAAAATTAATTAATAAAAACACATAACTTAAATTTACTTGGGCGAAATGTAAAAACTGAAATAAGTAATTGAAACAAAACAAATGCATGCCATGATATATATATATATATATATATATATATATATATATATATATATATATATATATATATATATATATATATATATATATATATATATAGCATGTTATGATATATTAATTATTTTTATTTATTTGTTTAATTGTTTTTCCCATTTTCATTCCTATTTTTTAAAAGATAGCCACAACTGTTCAACAACTTATAACCTTGATATTAACTCTTCTGAGTTCAGAAAGAATTGAACACAACCCAGAAAGCTTGCTCTGCTTCACCATGTTTATCAACAGTAATGTTCATGATACAAAATTTGACAACAGGCCATAATCAAGCATAGGTCTCTCCAAAACCAAAATCAAAGTGATCTGTGTTCCCAAAACCAAAGCACTAATATAAGGAGGTACCCACTGGAAAGTCAGCAAGGTTCAAACAAACCAGTACAGTTTATACACAAATAATACAAGATCTAAAGCGTCCATCAAAAAGGTAAACATGGAGGAAAAACAGTGTAAAACAGTCCAAAAAGAAAAAAACTGAAAACTTACATAATCTGTAACAATCACCAACGCTTTGCAAGATATACTGGGTGAACAACAGGAACTACACAAGATAACAGAAGAAATGTCTGTGGTCTTCAGAGAAAGTGTCCTCTAGTGGCATGTATAGGAAACGTCATTGGTCATGCACTGGATTCTGAGATTTAGATCAGATACTGATAATGTATGTATTCAGGATAAACAGTAACATGAAGTAAGTAACATAAAGTAGTTTAACAGTAATTTTGCTTTAAGGTAAGTTGTATCATGTTTATTTATCACTACTGAAGCAGAGTTGAAGCCACAATTCTAAGATAGATTTATACATAAATGCAAGTAATTCCAAAGGGTTCACGTAGTTTTTGTTTCCACTGTATTGTCATCAAAACAACCTTTGACAAGGACAATAGCCTAATTTAAAACTCTTTCAGAAGTTTTGATACAAGATGATAATAGTAAAAATTTTTAAATTACTGTGTAGCATATAAATAATTCTAGGTTATGATCTGTATTGAACTGACAGGAACGCTATGCTTACTCATACTGTATTAGTGTGTTTTCCACCATGATGAGTGATAAAGTATCTCTCAGTACCTCACAGTTGTATTCCCAAGGACAGTGGCTTGCAAAAGCAAACACCCTCTTTTGCATTTTCCTGTATTGTTGCCGAACAAACTTAGATTAAAATCAATATGGGGTGGATGTTAGTCAACTTTAAAGATCTTCTTCTCTTTCGGCTTTTTCCCTTTCTCGGGAGTCACCACAGCGAATCATCTGATTGCACATTTGATTTGGCTGAGGTTTTTACATCGGATGCCCTTCCTGTAACAACCCTTTAGCAAGGGACAGAAACACACCAACGGCTTTGCAGCTACTCTACGAAAGTCAGCAATGGTTCTTTTACATGCCTCTCACCATAGACAGTGAGGGACATGGCCCGCCTTTGATAACCCAGTTAGCTGCACTGGGGGGACAGTGGCAACCTTGTGGGGACTCGAACCCCAAACCTTAGGATCAGCGATCCTGCGCCTTAACCACTAGACCACCAATGCCCCTAAAGATGCACAATAAAAAAAACCACCTGTTTACACCCTCCAAAGTCAGTACTTTGTAGAGCCACCTTTTGGATCAGTAAGAGTTATGTATCTTTTAGGGTATGTCTTTATGAGCTTGGCACATCTAACAGCTGGGATATTTGCTTATTATTCAAGGCAAAACTGGTCCAGCACCTTCAAGAATTTCACTTCCCAAAGAATTTGCCTGGATTTAGCACCTCGTTCACTCAATTCTGACCAGTCTACCAGTCCCTGCTGATGAAAAATGTCCCCACAGCATGATACTACCATCCCATGTTTCAATGCGGGGATGGTGTTTGTGGGTTGATGAGAGATGTTGGGTTTGTGCTGGTGGATATATTGTTTTCTTTGAAGTCAACAAAATTCAATTCCATTCTCATCTGAACAGAGGACTTTGTTCCACAATTTTGGGGAAACTTATACTGTATGCCTTTCTGTGAATTCTGAATGTGTTGATGATTTATTTTATTTTTTTATCATTTCTGGTTGTGGACACTCTTCCGTAAAGTCCAGCTTCCTGTAAAGTGAACAGATACACCAGTCTCCATTGGGAAGCTCTCCAGCTTTATCAGGGGTACTTATGGTCTCTTTGTTTCCTCATTGATGACTACCCCTTTTGCTCAGTTTTGTAGGACAACCTAAGTAGATTTGCTGTAGTGACATATCCCTTTCATTTTATCATTGCAAATGCAGTGGTGTTCCATGGGATTCTCAAATTTATTTTAGAAATTTTTTTAATAACTCAGCTTCTTCACAACTTTGTTCCTGACATGTTTGGAGAGCTCCTTGGTCTTCATGGTGTCATAGTTGGTGGTACTTACTTATTGGTGTTGCAGACTCCGGGGTCTTTTAGAACAGCTATATTTGTACTGAAATCATGCAAAACTAACATTACACAAAGAGGGATCTTATTTATCTAATTATATGACTTTTGATGGTAATTGTGAACAACATGTCCTATTTAGGGGAGAAGACAGTAAAGGAGGTGATATATGCATGACAAATTTTGAACTTAAATACAGGGATCCCTCACTACTTCGCACTTCAATTCATGCAGCTTCAGTGCATTGTGGTTTAAAGATTAAAAATTCATTGAATTAAAAAATAAGAAAATTAAGGAAGAATAGGGGAAAAGTTAAGGCAAATGTCGCAAAACAAAGCTAATTATGCAAAAAAAAAACCAAACAAAAACAAAAAAACAACCCAAAAACCCCCATCAAAATTGCCTTACATTTTTGTGTGGTGTGCATCTGAGTGTGTGCATGCATGTGCGTCTGTATATGTGTGCGTATATATATATTATAATATATTATAATTATATAATATTATATATATATATATACACACATATGGGGGATATGTACATATATACATGTGGGGCAATGGTGGTTTAGTGGTATAGGGTGCTGGATCACTGATGGTAAAGTTGGGGGTTCAAGTCCCACTCTCCACAAGGTTGTCACTGTTGTGTGTGTGTGTGTGTCCCAGTGCAGCTAACCAGGTTATCAAAGGCGGGCCATGTGTCTCACTGTCTATGGTGTGAGGTGTAAAAGAACCATTGTTGACGTTCGTAAAGAGTAGCTGCAAAGCCATCAGCGTGTTTCTGTCCCTTGCTAAAGGGTTGTGTCAGGAAGTGCAACCGATGTAAAAACCTATGCCAAATCAAACGTGTGAATCATTCGCTGTGGCGACCCCTGATAAAGGGAAAAGGCCAAAAGGAAATCATCATCATCATCATACACACACACACACACACACACATATATATATATATATATATATATATATATATATATGAGTAAATACTTTATCTACCTACGATTGTCTGTACTTTTTTGCTTTGGTCCTAATGACCCAAAATGCAATAGGGACTACAAAAAGAAGAATGAGTTTGATGGACAGCAAGGTAATAGGATAAAACACTTAGATCTTAATTGTGAAGATGAAGCTGGGAACATAGGATTGGGCACTTTAACAGACAAGTAGGAAGAGTGACTTAGTGGTGCAGAGAAGGCTTGACACACAAATGTCTTTAGCATTAACTGATACTGGGACATCTGTGACTCTCCACACATACCATACATAGTACAAATTCAGCAAGGAAGGGCATGTAATTCAAATACAGTACAGTATATCATCAGCTATAACTAGAGCAAGCCAAGATTATTTTTTGAAAATAAAAAATATATATATGTACAATTTTGTATTACATAATAAAGTAAAAACGTAAGTGAAAGAGCAATGAGTTTAAATCAATTTTATTTATATTGCACATTTAACAGTGGCTACTTTCACAAAGCAGATTCACAGAAATCTGAATATACAGTTAAACAGAGATATTTTCTAAAGCTCCACCATAGACATTAGCACTTCACACTCTAAAAATAACAAATGTAGATCATTTTTAACATATATGCATGGAAAAGATCTGTGAAGATTAGTGGTGATGGGGTGTCTTAACTTTCTACTCTTTATTTTAAAGAATAGGGAACCTAATGAGAAGGTGAGAATTTTTCCAGTATAATGTAGAAAATTTAAAAAACTGAAAACTTCTTCAGAAAACCTTTTGCGTATTTTTTTTTAAGTCATGATTATGTAATAACACAACCTCCTTTCTCCTTAAATGGGTTCTTGTCTTCAGGAACTCCTTTGAATAAGGGATCTTCTGCAGACTGGGTCTCGACAGAGGATACAAGCTCAGGGGCAGTTGTAGACATCTGGAATTAAGTATTGAAATAATGATGATCCAATTAATTTGTACTTTAATGGATACAAAAATGATTTTTTTATGTAATAATTAAGACATCGGGGCAGTGGTGATCTAGTGGTATAGGGCACTGGATCGCTGATCCAAAGGTTGGGGGTTCGAGTCCCACTCTGCACAAGGTTGTCACTGTCCCCCCCAGTGCAGCTAACTGGGTTATCAAAGGCCGGCCATGTCTCTCACTGTCTATGGTGTGAGGCATGTAAAAGAACCATTGCTGACTTTCGACAAGAGTAGCTGCAAAGCCGTCAGCGTGTTTCCGCCCTGCGATGGCCTGGCGAGCTGTCCAGGGTGTACTCTGCCCTCGCCTGAAGTTGGCTGGGATGGGCACCAGCCTCCCTGCGACCCAAATTAGGATTACGCGGGTACAGAAAATGAACTGATGAATTAAGACATCTAAAAAAGTATATTATAAAGCTATATATATATATATATATATATATATATATATATATATATATATATATATATATATATCATGTATTATCCTAGATAGAGTCACGTTACATTTGGTGTCAAGTGAGCTAGATCTAGAATACTTAACTACTGTTAACATATCAATATAAGTTTTTTTTTTATGTTTATTAGCATTAATCTTAAAAATCCATTCTTAATATGGACTAATGATATCTCCAATAAAAACAGATGACCTTGTGTCTGATTATAAATGAAGGATTTTATTTAAAAGTGACAAATCCTTATCATAATCTTAGTTCTTATTTGTAAAACATAAATTTATATGATTCAAATTACTTTGATTTCTAATGAAGAATTAGGAGCACAGTGGTTAGTATGTCCGCCTCAAAGCAAGAAGGCCTGGGTTTGATTCCTAGCCTGGGCATTTCTGTGCAGTTTGCATATTCTCCCCGTGTCTGCGAGGGTTTCCTCTGGGTAGTCTAGTTTCCTCCAACCGTCCAAAAACATGCACAGTAGGCTAATTACCTCTTCCAAATCTCCCCTTAGTGTAAGTGTGAGTGTGAGTGTGAATGGTTGTGTGAGTGTTGGAACTGCAATGGCCTGGCGAGCTGTCCAGGGTGTACCCCGCCCTCACCCGGAATCGGCTGAGATGGGCTACAGCCTCCCTGTGATCCTAATTAGGAATAAGCGGTTCAGAAAATGAATGAATAAATAATTATTCATAATTAATGAACATATTATATCAACAAATGATTGTGGCTGCATGACAAACATATGTTTTGCACCCCTGTCCTAGCTTGATGCCTAAATAGATGGAAATTAGGGTAACTCACAGCAGTCCGGATGATCTTAACTTCTTTCTGCAGCTGCTCCAGTTCCATTTTCATTATGTCTTTATCAGACATATCCCGAGCCATCTCAGATGTCAGTAGAGTTTACTACAAACTCAAAATAATATAAACTTTAATCAATTTGATCAAAACAATGCAAATAATAATAATAATAATAATAATAATAATAATAATAATAATAATAATAATAAGATATTCTTTGAAAACAAACTGATCAGAATACAAGAAAGTGGAATATTAAAATTCTAATTTGCTTTAATCCATTTATTCATTCATTTTCAGAGCATTTCAATCCTAGTAGAGTCAAAGAGGTGTGTCTCATTTGACTTTAGATGAAGTAGACTGTGGGACCTAAAAAATGCCTTCTTTTAATGCTTCACTTCCAGTATAACCCTGGGTCACAATATACACTGGGACACAACCGAGCACAATTGAGGTATAAAAATGAAACAGCTCACATCCAGATGAAACTTTGAAGGAATCCTGTTGTCAAGTTTAACAAGATCCTCCACAATGGCACATTAAGGTCTGTTACAATCTGTTAACCCTGGGTTTACACTGGGGCACCATGTCCACAATCTCCAAGATTTGAAAGACTCGTGGAGAGTTGAGGGATCAAACTGTGGTGATCTTTAGGGAACTTGGTAGAATCGTGATAATATTGAGGGAACTTGATGGAATCAGGATGATCATGGCCAAATTTTTGACTGTCAAAAGTTTTGCCCCATTATTCCTCTGTATTATAATTTGACGCCACTGTGATGGGAAGTGTGGTAGAACGCAGTGAAGCTTAACAGACCTTAATAGAGCGTGACAGACCTTGATTCGGAATTGTAGGGGATCTTGCGGAACTCGGCAATACAATTACATTAAGTTTCATCTCCTGGATGCAAGCTATCTCTCTCTCTTTTTTTTTTTAACCTCAACCTGCTCAAAATGTGTGCATAAATCATGATGGTCCAAGCTTTTTTTTTAATTCTGGCGATTAGTGTACCCCAGGGTAAATACATTATATTAATCTTTTTGACTGTTGAAAATTTTGCCATGAAGTTCCATTATCACGATTCCACCAAATTCCCTTAAAACTCAATAGGATTCTCTCAAATCATGGAGATTGTGGACATCGTGCCCTCGTGTAAACTCAGGGTTAGAGATCACACTGAAACTAATAGATTATATTTTCAGCTACCAAGTAAGTTAGATCTATTCAGTTACATGTAGTCAGAACACTTATTCTTACCTGTTGGATGCTAAGACTCTCAGTAGTCCAAGAAATCTCTAAATGTCTCCAACGTTATCATCAGCTCTTCATTGCACCTGACTCAGTAAACTGAGCTTTTTTTCCCACACATCTCTTCTCTTCAGTCCAGTTCAAGCCATTTTCGGGGCTTGATCCTAGTGATTATGATGTCATCAGTCCTTGTTGAGCTCATTATCACAAATCAGAGGCGGTCAGATGGCTCCAGCTTCTACAGCTTAGTGAGAACAAATGGAAGAAGTAGGACAGCAAAACAGGAAACTCAAGGTTAACTGATTGTTGGGACAAACATCTCAGAAATACAGCAACAATTTCCAAATCATTGCATGCACAGTCATGTAAGTGTGAGATAACTGGCAATAAAGTGTGTTTTTTTATTATAAATAATAAATTAGTCTGTGATAAAATGCATCTGAAAAGTGCTATAGTAATCCCTGATTAACAAAACCAACAACAACAAAAAAAACAGTAATGTACTATATACGAAGCTTTAATAGGGCATTTACACAGGAAGCAATGAGCAACAGGTGACCATAGAAAGTCAATGAATTCCTGCAAAATGAGGGATGAGAGGTGACATTTTCTCAAGTAACACAAAATGGCCATGTAGTGATTTCAACTGAATTGAACTTTGACACAAACTTCTACCAATAACCAATCAGACCCTAAATATACTACTGAATGACAGATGCTGCTAAGGTCCCTTACTAAGTTAAATATTTACAGTAGACAAACAATGAACGTGGGGTTAATGATTCTGCCTAAATCAACATGGAAGAGCAGCTTATGATTGCTGTGTCCTATGATTAACAACAACACACAGACATTTTACAAGCAGTGGTAAAATGTGACATTTCAAGAATAAAATATGGTGTTGTTGAGATGCAGGTGGTTGGCGTCACATCATGAAACAAAGTCCTATTTTCCCTTCGTGTACTACACTTCCCCCAGTGCACCTAACTGGATTATCAAAGGCTGGCCATGTCTCTCACTGTCTATGGTGTGAGGCATGTAAAAGAACCATTGCTGACTTTCGACAAGAGTAGGCTGCAAAGCCATCAACATGTTTCTAATCTGGAGTCGGAGTACCCTGAGGCAGTTCGTTCACAGTAATTTTCTGGCAACTCCTGCAGCGGCACTGGAACCCAGTCGTATCGACATTTGCCCTTCCATTGGATCATTCTGGTGGCGCCGAGAGGGGGGACTTGCTGCTTGGGTAACAGCCTGTCCTCCATTACTCCCTACTCTGGCTTTGCGCACTGGAGATACCAGCCAGAGCGCAGCCATAGTCCTTTGGGACTGATGGAGGCCTACAACATTCATTCAACGTTCAACTACACTTCTTGCCCACTCTTGATACAGCCTACAATAGCAACTTCTGCAAACCTCTGCACATGGCAATAGTCTGCGTTGTACTAGAGTTCCGAGATATACGTCAACAGGGCTAGGGAGAGTAGGGTCTCCTGTGGCACTCCTGTGCTGCTGATGACTACCGTGTCTGATATGCAGTCCTCTAGTCACACATACTGAGATCTGTCTCAGTTAATCAGTGATACTGTCAATTAAGTGTGAGCCTACTACCATCTGTGTCAGTTTGCTCCTGAGAAGCAGAATCATGTTGAGGACCCTGGAGAAGTCCTGAAATGTGATTCTTACAGTCTCTCCTCCTCCATCCAGGTGAGCGATATCAGTGAAACAGATAGATGATTGCATCTTCCACTCCCACTTTCTCCTGATATTTGTCAACTGTAGGGGCTTGAGTGCATGGAGGACCTGTGGCCGAAAGTGGTGAAGTAGTAGCTGCTCCATGGCAATCATGTCTGACATAAGGGAAACCGGTTTGAAATTGTTCAGGTCCCCAGGACGTGGTCTCTTTGGGACTGGAATGATGCATGACTTTTTCCACAGCTGAGGGACCCTTCCACATACTAAACTCTGTGCATGCCTTGAACAACCTTGGGGATAATCTGTCTGGGTCTGCTGCTATGCAGGGACAGCCTTCTTAGTTGTTGGCTAAGTTTGTCCGCTGTAATTGTACTTGGGGGTTATTCTCCTTTGTCATAGAATCTGCCAGTGAGGGAGGGAGCTGACAGAATGGAGTGTGAAGGGTGCAGTGTTCTGGGGTGTGAATGGGTTTGTGCAGTCAACCCTATTGAAGAACTCCTTTAACTGGTTGGCTTTCACTAGCTCTCCCTTGATGGTCACACCCTGCTTCAAGCTGCAGCCTGTGATGGTTTTCATATATCCTTCATGTTGTTAGTTTGCAGCTTTCAAATTTACTCCTGTACTGTTCATTTGCCTCTCTGAGTTGGACTTTGAGTACCTTCTCTACTTGCTTGAACTCCTTTTGATCACTATCTTTGAAGGCCCTCTCTGGTCCTCTGGTTCAGGAGACCCTTGAAACTGCCAGTGACCCAGAGCTTGTTCCTGACAACGAACAAGTTCTTACCAGAACAGCGATGTCCATGTAGAAGTTAATATAATCTATAATACAGTCAGTCAACTCCTTAATGTCCTCAAAGTGCATTACATGGCAGTCCATCGATCCAAAGCAGTCTCTCTGAGCCTTCTCTGTCTCAGGAGACGAGACCACATCCTGTATGATCATGTTCTTTTGGGGAGCCTCTTCACTTTTGTTTTTCATGAAGCTGTAGCAGAATGAGGTGCAGGCAGTGGAGAGGCACTGTATGCATCCTTTATATTTGCATACAGTAAGTCGATTGATATATTCCTCCTGGTGTACCAGTCCACGTACTGGGTAAAAGCAGGCAGTTTAGTCCAAATTCACAATATTAAAGTCCCCAGAAATTAACAAAGTGCCTCCGAATGCTGTATTTGCCGTCTAGCAACAGCGGAGTGGATGACATCACATGCTACTTCTGCATCAGCACGTGGAGGAATGTAATGAATTTGCATTGTATTATAGTTAGTTTCATATTGCATTCCATACTCTAGATTCTAGAACTCAACTGGTCCCATTATCTCTCAGTGTATTGTACAAGAAAGGATCAAGACTTCTCTGTTATAGCACTTATAGTGGATGACATCACATGCACCTTCTGCGCCAGTGCATCAGCACGTGGAGAAAAGTAAACAGTGGGGACAATAGCGCGTCCAAAGCTGTTGTAGGATATAATAGAAGAATGTTCATAAAAACAGACAAGATCCTAATTCTTGACTCAAAGCTTTTTTCCGTTATGTGACAGGAAGGGCGGTACAGTGGTGTCGTGATTAGCATATCCGCCATACAGCAAGAAGGTCCCGAGCATAAGGCAATTCTGAGTGGAATCCTCAATATTTATTTATCCACATTTATCAATATTGATTATTTATTTATTCATCCTTAATAGTTAATTTTTTTCATAGTGGGGTAGTGGTGGTCTAGTGGTATAGGGCACTGGATCGCTGATCCAAAGGTTGGGGGTTCGAGTCCCACTCTCCACAAGGTTGTCACTGTCCCCCCCCCCAGTGCAGCTAACTGGGTTATCAAAGGCAGGCCATGTCTCTCACTGTCTATGGTGAGAGGCATGTAAAAGAACCATTGCTGACTTTCGTAAAGAGTAGGCTGCAAAGTCGTCAGTATGTTTCTGTCCCTTGCTAAAAAGGGTTGTGACAGGAAGGGCATCTGACGTAAAAACCTCTGTCAAATCAAATGTGCGAATCAGATGATTCGCTGTGGCGACTCCCGAGAAAAAGGGAAAAAGCCGAAAGGAAGACAGACAGTTAATTTTTTTCATACCACACATGGGACTAAGCAAGAAATACAAAAGTAAAATAATATAGGGTATGATCTTCTTCTGCAGCCGGGGGGGCAAACCAGTGTCTCTCCCCCTTACGCCAGTCCCAAGCCCGGATAAATGCAGAGGGTTGTGTCAGAAAGGGCATCCGACGTAAAACCAATGCCAAACTTTATCATGCAAATCACAAATATTACCTCCATACCAGATCGGTCGAGGCCTGGGTTAACAACGACCGCCATTAATGCTGTTAACCAACAGGGTGCTAATGGAAATTGGACTACTGTTGGTCGAAGGAGAGGCAGGAGGCGTGTCCATAGGCAGAGAGAAGAGGAAAGGCATGAGTCTAGGACTGAGAGTAGAGACTTTGAATGTTGGAACTATGCAAAGAAAAGATAGAGAGCTGGCTGACATGATGCAGAGGAGGAAGGTGGACATACTGTGTGTTCAGGAGACCAGGTGGAAAGGTAGCAAAGCTAGAAGCTTAGGCACAGGCTATAAGCTGTTTTATCATGGTGTGGATGGGAAGAGAAATGGAGGAGTCATCTTGAAGGATGGGTCTGTCAGGAATTTTCGAGAAGTGAAAAGTGTCAGACAGAGTGATGAGTCTCAAGTTAGAACTTGAAGGTGTCTGATGTTCAACATTGTTAGTGCTTATGCCCCACTGGCAGGATGTGAGCTAGAAGAGAAGGAGAGATTCTGGAGTGAGTTAGATGAATTGATGCAGAGAGTACCCCCAGAGGTGAAAGAGTGGTCATTGGTGCAGACTTCAATGGACATGTTGGTGCAGGCAGCAGAGGGGACGAGGAAGTGATGGGTAGGTTTGGAATCCAGGACACGAACACAGAAGGACAGATGTTGATCGATTTTGCATATAGGATGGAAATGGCTGTGGTGAATACTTTCTTCCAGAAGAGGCAGGAGCATTAGGTGACTTATAAAAGCGGAGGTAAGAGCACACAGGTAGACTACATCTTGTGTAGACAATGCAGTTTGAAGGAAGTCAGTGACTGCAAAGTATTAGTGGGTGAGACTGTTGCCAAACAGCATAGGATGGTGGTGCGCAGGATGACACTGATGGTGAGGAAGGTGAAGAAGGCAAAGGCAGAGCAGAAGACAAAGTGGTCAAAGTTGAAAAAGGAAGAGGGTCGTGTTGTCTTCAAGGAGGAGTTGAAACAGTCTTTGGGTGGCCAGGAAGTGCTTCCAGGTGACTGGACAACCACAGCAAATGTGATCAGGGAGACAGGTAGGAGAGTACTTGGTGTGTCCCATGGAAGGAAAGTAGATAAGGTGACTTGGTGGTGGAATGAGGAAGTGCTGGAGTCTGTACAAAGGAAGAGGTTAGCTAAGAAGCAGTGGGACATTGAGAGAACTGAAGAGAGTAAACAGGAGTACAGGGAGACACAGCCTAAGGTGAAGGTAGCGGTATCAAAGGCCAAACAGAGGGCGCATGATGACTTATATGACAGGTTGGACAGTAAGGAGAGAGAAAATGATTTATACAGGTTGGCAGAGCAGAGAGATAGAGATGCGAAGGATGTGCAGCAAGTTAGATTTATAAAGGACAGAGGGAAATGTATTGACTGATGACAGAAGTGTGCTGGGAAGATGGAAAGAGTACTTTGAAAAGCTGATGAATGAGGAAAATGAGAGAGAAAAAAGAGTAGAAAAGGTGACCGTTGAGGACCAGGAAGTAGCAAAGATTAGTAAGGGTGAAGTGAGGAGGGCACTGAAGAGGATGAAGAGTGGAAAGGCAGTTGGTCCTGATGACATACCTGTGGAGGTATGGAAGTGTCTAGTGGAAGTAGCAGTAGATTTTCTGACAAGAGCATTCAACAAGGTCTTAGAGAGTAAGCAGATGCCGGAGGAATAGAGGAGAAGTGTGCTGGTGCCTATTTTTAAGAACAAGGGAGATGTGCAGAGTTGTGGCAACTATAGAGGAATAAAGTTGATGAGCCATACGATGAAGTTATAGGAAAGAATAGTGGAAGCTAGACTAAGGGCAGAGGTCCGCATTTGTGAACAACAGTTTGGTTTCATGCCAAGAAAGAGCACCACAGATGCAATGTTTGCTTTGAGGATGTTAATAGAGAAGTACACAGAAGGTCAGACGGAGCTGCATTGTGCCTTGTGGATCTAGAAAAAGCATATGACAAGGTGCCAAGAGAAGAACTGTGGTATTGCATGAGGAAGTCTGGAGTGGCAGAGAAGTATGTTAGAGTGGTGCAGGACATGTATGAGAGATGTAAGACAGTGGTGAGGTGTGCTGTCGGCGTGACCGAAGAATTCAAGGTGTAGGTGGGACTGCATCAAGGATCAGCTCTGAGCCCCTTCTTGTTTGCGATGGTGATGGACAGGCTGACAGACGAGGGTAGACAAGAGTCTCCATGGACTATGATGTTTGCAGATGACATTGTGATCTGTAGTGAGAGTAGAGAACAAGTGGAGGAAAATCTAGAGGTGGAGGTATGTCCTGGAAAGGAGGGGAATGAAGGTTAGCCTCAGTAAATCAGAATACATGTGTGTGAATGAGAAGGACCCAAGAGGAACGGTGATGTTACACGAAGCAGAGATAACGAATGTGGAGGATTTTAAGTACTTCAGCTCAACAATCCAGAGCAATGGAGAGTGTGGAAAAGAGGTGAAGAAGAGTGCGCAGGCAGGTTGGAATGGTTGGAGAAAAGTGTCCGGTGTGATGTGCGATAGGAGAGTATCAGCAAGAATGAAAGGAAAAGTGTACAAGACGGTGATAACGCCAGCGATGTTGTATGGTTTAGAAACAGTGGCGCTGACTAAAAGACAGGAGGCAGAGCTGGAGGTAGCAGAGATGAAAATGTTGAGGTTCTCTCTGGGAGTAACGAGGATGGATAGGATCATAAATGAGTACATCAGAGGGACAGCCCATGTAAGATGTTTTGGAGACAAAGTCAGAGAGGCTAGATTGAGATGGTTTGGATATGTACAGCGGAGGGATAGTGAATATATTGGCATATATTGGAATTACCAGGCAGAAGGCCTAGAGGAAGACCAAAGAAGAGATTTATGGATGTGGTGAAGGAAGACATGAAGGCCACTGGAGTAAGAGAAAAGGATGCAGAGGACAGGGTGAGATGGAGGCAGATGATTTGTTGTGGTGACCCCTGAAGGCAACAGCCGAAAGGAAAAGAAGATAGGGTACTATATCACTTAGAAAATAACTATGAAGAGCTCATCTAACTATGTGACATTGGCCGTGGTTTTTTTATTATTAAGTCGTGAGTGTTATTAGTATGTGGTTCAGCAAATGGATTAGTTAAATATTTTAAAGTTTAAAAATCAAAACTGTGTACAGTTTACAACAAGATTCATGTCAAGTTCTTTTCTTTTTCCTCGGAACTGACCAGTGCTTGGTTTTATCTCTGTATTTGATCTGTGCTTAAGCTGATTGTGGCTCTTCACTCATCTTTAAGCCGTTCTCTTCAAATCTAGGTTAGGCTCACCTGCAGAAGGATTTATAATGGATATCTAAGCTATCTAGGAGCAGTGGTGGTCTAGTGGGTTAGAGTGCTAGGTCACAGACCCTAAGGTTGGGGGTTCGAGTCCCACTCGCCACAAGGTTGTCACTGTCCCCCCGAGTGCAACTAACTGGGTTATCAAAGGCCGGCCATGTCTCTCACTGTCTATGGTGAGAGGCATGTAAAAGAACCATTGCTGACTTTTGACAAGAGTAGGCTGCAAAGCCGTCAGCGTGTTTCTGTCCCTTGCTAAATGGTTGTGTCATGAAGGGCATCCGATGTAAAAACCTATGCCAAATCAACCGTGTGAATCATTCATTGTGGCAACCCCTGATAAAGGGAAAAATCCGAAAGGAAATCTCTCTCATCTAGGAATGATGATATCCAATGGATAAATGATATTACCTGAACTGCAAAAATATTTGGAAGTCAAAATAGCTGAAGGTCAACATTGGAAACCTTAACTATTCTGAATTTAATTTATTTTTGTACATTATTACCAATTCAAAGCCCATGTCAAGTTGTATTTTGTTGACTATAGCAGGAGGGTCATGAGGAGTTTAATGGTCAGAAAACAGATTTGAAGGGGAGAATTTAGGAAAACATTGAGCTTCAAGATCAAAAAAGTACATAAACAACTGACAGAACCCATGCGTGGATTAGGCTAAGTTCACAGCACTGGATCTCGACCTCTGGATTGTTTCCTCAGGTGAATATCTTATGACTGGGCCACTCACCTATCCCACACTTTTAATCTAAATTAGGGACATGGCACTATGGTACCAGCTCACCTGCAGCTGGTTAGGTGCATTGCCACTAAGATTTTGTAAAAGAACATTTTCTGTAAGTAAAATCTGCCATTGTAGAGAACAGCTTTATGATTATCATGGGAATTCCTGCTCTTTACAAACAGTACTGAGCACTTATAGAGTATAAGGTACTTTTGCCATGTACAAATGGATTATTCAATTTATTCTTTCTATTTATTTTCTAAGCAGCTGAATCCTGGAAACCCTAGACAGCTCACCAGGTCATTATAATGCTGACACACATACAACCATTCACACTCACACCTAAAGCGATTTGGAACTGCTAGCCGACTGTGCATGTTTTTGGATTATGAGAGGAAACCAGAGTACCCAGAGGAAACCCACACAATACCAGGAAGAACATGCAAACTCCCCACAGAAATGCCTGAGACTGGGAATTGAACCCAGGCCTTCTTGCTGTGAGGCGGACATTCTTACCTCAGCGCCACGGTGCTACACCAAATGGATTATTATAATGCCGTATTGTAAAGGTAAGTCTGTTGGGTTTTTACACCCAAGCCTAGTGGCTTAGCCTCATGGCTCATCAGGCCGGTGCTTATCCCCGATTTCCGTAGCGTGAAGTGACCAGGAGTTCAACTCCCCCTGGATGGGAAATTAGTCCATTGCAGGTTTACCTTCCCAGTATATTTTACTGGTACCCAGGGGTCTTAGCACAGTGAGGGTCTCAGTGGGATTCAAACCTACAACCTCCTGATCATGAGCGCAGCACCCTAACCATGACGCCACCGGCCCCACATAATGTTGTATAGCTATATTAAAATATCTCCTTCGAGTGGGATCAACATTTTGCCTCATCTTAAAGATAGGGATTTTACGGAGCCCCTCTGGTGATGTTGGGTTTAAAAAATGCGTAGTCAAGCATTTCTATCTTGTGGCCACAAGACAGTTAATGTGTGGACATGACATGACATTACGTATGACCACACTTTTTTAATCCAGTACCACTAGAGGGCTCCGTAGGATTCTTATTCATAATTTTGAGGAGGGTTTTCAGTATACCCAGATTACCTCCAGAATTTTATGGTTTCTTTCCAATCCTAGGCCCCACCCCTCCACCAAGTTTGATGAAAATCAGATAAGTCGTTTTTGAGTAATCCTGCTAAATGAAAGTCTTTTAATAAATTCTTGGGTCCAGATTGTGATCTAGAAATGTTACAAAATGTTTTGGATTCTTGTCAGGCCTCCACCAAGTTTATTTCATTAAATGGCTTATTGGAAACCTTGACCATTCTAAATTAATTTTTCTAATATAAATTATCAATTTAAATCCCCTGTCAAGTCACAGGATTTTGTGTAATACAGCAGAAGGCAGGGCATGAGGAGTTTAATGCTTAGAGAACAGATCTCAAAGGGAGAAGTCAGGAAGAGAGAGCTTCAGTATAAGTAAGGAGAGTACATTGATGAATAAATGTAAATACTTCTGCTAACAGACAAACAGATGCTGGTGAATAGAGAATCTTCCCAGTCAAGTGGTGTTGGTAATAATGGAAAGTTTTATGGTGTAGTATGCACCCGCTTTAACAGACTACAAGCTGTTGTTGGATTTCACCCTTGAAAAGAAAATTTACTGGAAGAAATTTTGATCATAAAAAACATTTTGACCTCTCACCTCAAGTAAAATGTACTCAAGTCTGCCCAACATGCCAATGTATGAAAGGCATGAAAAAATATGGGCAAGCTAGTTTTATATACTGTATATATATATATATATATATATATATATATATATATATATATATATATATATATATATATATATATATATATATATTAGTTATTTTTAAAATAAAAATAACTTTTAAAAGTTTTATATATATATATATATATATATACACACATAGGGTATTCATTAAGTTTTAGAGTAGAAGGAAGATATTGATAAGTACGGGGTGGAACTTGTCTGATGCAAGCATGGGGATGGTGCGGGAGGGGTATCCCATCCCACAGGGGGGGTCTGGGAGGCCACCTCCAGAAAAATTTTTAGAATTCATGTGCTCTGTGGTGCATTCTGGGCCCATATTTATGAGAAAATCAGACAAGCTAGAAGCAAATAAAACTAAAAGTTTATATTATAAAAAATAGTATTTGGTACAAGAATAGTAGACTTACTTCTTAAAGGAAAGTACGTAAAACTTCTTATTTGAAAAATCTAACGTTACCTTTCTAATATATAACATTTGTGAAATTTGGGGAAAAAAATGTGGAAAGAGAAATTCGAGAATTATAATATATTTACAGAATATTTATGTAATAAATGACAAAATCAACGGTTAACTTTTATGCACAAAATTATAGAATTTAGGAAAGTGAAATAATATTTTTCAGGGACTATATTTATAGATCTCTACCTAATTTATGGACTCATTATTTTACTTTTTTTCCTTGGGTGGGGTGGTCCCTTTGGCCCCCTAATACCTGCCATTGACACAGATTTTCTTTGTTCAAAATTAAATGTCTGATAATCTTATTTGTGTGCATCCACCACCACCAATATGAAATAATCACACTGAGGTACATGTGAAACCCATACTGTATTAAGACCGTTTTGTCACGAAAAAGGCATGGGAATGACTTGGGCTACGTTAACAAATAGATCTACATAATGCTCGTGTTCAATGTAGGACCAAACGAGCGTTATGTAGATCTATTTGTTAATGCAGCCCAAGTCAAAACATGAATTTTCGTCTCTGTATAGTGTGGTGTGAATCCATTAAGAATAAGATGAGGCTAGTTTAGTTTGGGACAAGTTTTCACTATTATCACTCAGTGCAATCAAGGAATAATTTGTGCTCAAACATGACATAAAACTTTTTTACCTATTTCATGAGATACGGATGTTTCCGAAACAGTGGAATCATCGGTCTTGAGTCTCTTCCACAATGTATTTAATGTTGGTTGTTTAGATTTACTTCACTTCGGCTCCATGCTTGTCAGTACAACTCACATCAGTTTGGACTATATTTTACCCGGGTTTGTATTACCCGTCACGATCTAAATCTACATGGGAGCACAGGCAAATTGCAGCACGTATATAAAAAGTGCCGCGCTTTTGAATGAGGTAGCATAGTGCATCATGGGATATCGGAAGTGAACCGATTGAGAAATTATCAAAACAAGTGATCGTGTTGTCAAGTACATAGCTTAACAAAGCTGTGAAAATGTTTTTATTATTTACTATTATAAAATATAACCTGCGCTAGGCTAATAGTAGCCGGCGCTTCCGCCAGCCGCCGACACTTAATGAAAAGTGTGTGAGTGTGTGTGTGTATATATATATATATATATATATATATATATATATATATATATATATATATATATATATATATATATATATATATATATATATATATATATATATGTGTGTGTGTGTGTGTGTATGTATTAGTATTATTATTATTATTATTATTATCATCATCATCATCATCATCCTCATCATCATCTTCCGCTTGATCCAGAATCTGGTCGCGGGGGCAGCAACCTAATCAAAGAGGTCCAGACATCCTTCTCCCCGCCACTTCCTCCAGCTCTTTCAGGGTACACCGAGGCGTTCCCAGACAAGTCAAGAGACATAGTCCCACCAGCGTGTTCTAGGTTGACCCCGGGGTCTCTTCCCGGTTGGACATGCCCGAAACACCACACCAGGGAGGCGTTCGGGAGATATTCTGACTAGATGTCTTAGCCACCTCAACTGGCCCCTCTCAATGTGGAGGAGCAGCGAATCTAGTCCGCACTCTCCCCAGATGGTAGAGCTTCTCACCTTATCTCTAAGGGAGAGCCCCGCCACCCGACGAAGGAAGCTCATTTCAGCTGCTTGTATCCGTGATCTTGTTCTTTCGGTCACTACCCAAAGCCTGTGATCATAGGTGAGGGTTGGAACATAGATCGACTGGTAAATTGAGAGTTTTGCTTGCGGCTCAGCTCCTTCTTCACCGCAATGGACCGGTACAGGCTCCATTTAACAGCAGAGGCTGCAGCAATCTGTCAATCTCCCGTTCCATCCTTCCCTCACTCGTGAACAAGACCCCGAGATACTTAAACTCCTCCACTTGGGGAAGGACCTCATTCCTGACCCATGGGGTGCATTCCACCCTTGTCTGACTGAGAACCATGGCCTCAGATTTGGAGGTGCCGATTTTCATCTCGGCAGCTTCGCACTCAACTGCAAATCACGCCAATGAGAGCTGGAGGTCCCAGCTTGATGAAGCCAAAAGGACAACATCAGCCGCAAAAAACAGACGAGATCTGATGGCCACCAAACCAGAACCCTCGCAACGCCTCGGCTGCGCCTAGAAATTCTGTCCATAAAAATTATGAACAGAATCAGTGAAAAAGGACAGACTTGGCGGACTCCAACCTTCACCGGAAATGAATTCGACCTGTTGTTACCAATACGGACCAAATTCTGGCTCCGGGGATACAGTGATCGAATGGCCCATAGCAACGGGTCCGGAACGCCATACTCCTGAAGCACGCCTCACAACATAGTCCGAGGGACATGGTCAAAAGACTTCTCCAAGTCCACAAAACACATGTGGACAGATTGGGAAAACTCCCATACCCCCAACCACATTGTTCCTCCTGGATCCGAGGTTCGACTATCTGTCAGATCCTTCTCTCCAGTACCTTGCATAGACTTTCCCAGGTAGGCTGAGGAGTGTGATTCCCCGATAATTGGAACACACCCTCCGGTCCCCCTTTTTAAAAAGGGGGACTACCACCCTGGTTTGCCAATCCAGAGGTACTGCCCCAATGACCACACGATGTTTCAGAGATGTGTCAACTAAGACAGTCCTACATCATCCAGAGCCCTGAGCTATTTAGGGAAGATCTCATCCAACCCTGGAGCCCAATCACCGAGCTTTTTGACTGCCTCAGTGACCTCCACTCCAGTGATGGGCAGACCCCCGCCCAAACCCCAGGGTCTTCCTCCTCCACAGAGGGCATGTTGGTGGGATTGAGGTGGTCCTCAAAGTATTCTCTCCACCTCTCAATGACATCCCCAGTCGAGGTGAGCAGCTCCCTATCTCCACTGTATTCAATGTTTGTGGAGAATTGCTTCCCCCTCCTGAGACATTGGATGGTGGTCAAGAACATTTTTGAGGACAACCTATAATCACTGTGACAAAACTACAAAGTTGATCATCAAACTGCGACCCAGGCTGTCCCGGTGCCAAGTACACTTATGGGCACCCTTATGTTCGAACATGGTGTTCGTGATAGATAAACTGTGATGAGCACAGAAGTCCAACAACGAAACACCATTCAGGTTGACTGGAGAGGCCGTACCTACCAATCACACCCTTCCAGGTCACACTATTGTTGCCCACATGGGCGTTGAAGTCTCCCAAGACGAGTGAGTCTCCAGAGGGAGCATTCTCCAACACACCCCCTAAAGACTCCAAAAAGGGTGAGTATTCTGAACTGTCATTTGGTGCATAAGCACAAATAACAGTCAGGACCCGTCCTCCCACCCGAAGGTGGAGGGAAGCTACCCTTTCGTCGACTGAGGAGAACCCCAGCATTTGGGCACCGAGACGGGGGTCAACAAGAATGCCCACACCGGCTTGCCGCCTCTCCCCATGAGCAACTCCAAAATGGAATAATCGAGAAGGGTGGTTCCAGAGCCCAAGCTATGCGTTGAGGTGAGCCTGACTATGTTGGTATCTCTCCACCTCACGCACCAGCTCAGGTTCCTTCCCCGCCAGAGAGGTGACAATCCATGTCCCAAGAGCCAGATTCAGTAACTGAGGATCAGTCCGACAGAACCCGTGCCTTCAGCTGCCACCCAACTCACATCGCACCTAGCCCCGATGGCCCCTCCCACAGGTGATCCTATCCATCCTTGTTACTCCCAAAGAGAATCTCAACATTTTAATCTCTACATCCTCCAGCTCTGCCTCTTGTCTTTTCACCAGTGCCACTGTTTCTAAACCGTACAACATCGCTGGCCTCAACACGGTCTTCTTACAGTTTTCCTTTCATTCTTGCTGATACCTTCCTATCACACATCACACTGGACACTTTTCTCCAACCATTCCATCCTGCCTGCAGACACTTCTTCACCTCTTTTCCACACTCTCCATTGCTCTAGATTGTTGAGCCTAAGTACTTAAAATCCTCCACCTTGTTTATCTCTGCTCCCTGTAACCTCACTGTTCCTCTTGGGTCCTTGTTCTCTTCTCTCACTACAGATTACAATGTCATCTGCAAACATCATAGTCCATGGGGAATCTTGTCAAACCTCGTCTGTCAGCCTGTCCATCACCATAGCAAACAAGAAAGGGCTCAGAGCTGACCCTTGATGCAGTCCCACCTGCACCTTGAACTCTTCGGTCACACTGACAGCACACCTCACCACTGTCTTACATCTCTCATACATGTCCTGCACCACTCTAACATACTTCTTTGCCACTCCAGACTTCCTCAGTTCCTCTCTCAGCACCGTCATATGCTTTCTCTTGACCCACAAAGGCACAATGCAGCTCCCTCTGGCCTTCTCTGTACTTCTCTATTAACATCCTCAAAGCAAACACTGCATCTGTGGTGCTCTTTCTTGGCATGAAACCAAACTGTTGTTCACAAATGCTGACCTCTGCCCTTCGTCTAGCTACCACTATTCTTTCCCATAACATTATTGTATGGCTCATCAACTTTATCCCTCTGTAGTTGCCACAACTCTGCACATCTCCCTTGTTCTTAAAAATAGGCCCAGCACACTTCTCCTCCATTCCTCCGGCATCCTCTCTCTAAAACCTTGATGAATTTTCTTGTCAAAAAATCTACTGCTAACTCTCCTTATCAAACCTGCTCATCACTTCCTCGTACCCTCTGTTGCCTGCACCAACATGTCCATTGAAGTCTGCACCAATGAACACTCTTTCATCTCTGGGCATACTCTGCATCACTTCATCTACTCACTCCAGAATCTCTCCTTCTCCTCTATCTCACATCCTGCCTGTGGGGCATAAACACTAACAACATTGAACATCACACCTTCAATTTCTAACTTGAAACTCATCATTCTGTCTGACACTCTTTTCACTTCTAGAACATTCCTGACAAACCCCTCCTTCAAGATGACTCCTACTCCATTTCTCTTCCTATCAACTCCATGATAAAACAGCTTAAACCCTGCTCCTAAGCTTCTAGCCTTGCTACCTTTCCACCTGGTCTCCTGAACACATAGTATGTCCATCTTCCTCCTCTGCATCATGCCAGCCAGCTCTCTACCTTTTCCTGTCATAGTTCCAACATTCAAAGTCCCTACTCTGTCCTAGACTCATGCCTTTCCTCTTCTCTCTCTGCCTACAGACACACCTCTCGCCTCTCCTTCTTCGACCTCCTTCTTCAACCAATAGTAGTCCAATTTCCACCAGCACCCTGTTGGTAAGAGCACTTGATGGCAGTCGTCATTAACGCGGGCCTCGACCGATCCAGTATGAAATTTGTAGTGACAGTTCCCATTCTGTATTTTGGCAAAAGTTTTCCGCCAGATGCCCTTCATGTCGCAACCCTCTGCATTAATCCGAGCTTGGGACCAGCATGAGGGCAGACATTTGTTTGTGTCCCCCCTCACCGCTGCATAGGTGTATTTATTTTATAGAAGTATGTGGTTTTGCTGTTTTGAGCCTTCTTGTTATTTACAACTTGACTCTTTACACGACCGCACAAGAATTCCTATGTGTGTAAAAGCCCAAATGGTGAATAAAAATCTTGAATCTTGAATATTGAATGTGTGTGTGTGTGTGTGTGTGTGTGTGTGTGTGTGTGTGTGTGTGTGTGTGTGTGTGTGTGTGTGTGTGTGTGTGTGTGTGTGTGTGTGTGTGTGTGTTTATATGTAAATGGAGAATAAATATGATGTACAAATTAAAAGATGGTGAACACTAAAATAAATATTATCTTCTTTTTCTTTCGGCTTTTTTCCCTTTCTCGGGAGTCGCCACAGTAAATCATCTGATTCACACATTTGATTTGGCATAGGTTTTTACGTCGGATGCCCTTCCTGACACAACCCTTTAGCAAGGGACAGAAACACGCCGACGGCTTTGCAGCTACTCTTTATGAAAGTCAGCAATGGTTCTTTTACGTGCCTCTCACCATAGACAGTGAGAGACATGGCCCATCTTTGATAACCCAGTTAGCTGCACTGGGGGTACAGTGACAACCCTATCAGTGTACAGTATGTTTCACATAATTTTTAACAATTTAAGAAACTGTTGAACTATAATTAGGCAGTTTGTATTTTCTCTATTCTGTGAAAAGCACAGTGAATAGAAGAACCATTTTTTATGTTTTATTTTGTACTCGAATTTGAGTTTGAATTTGTATGAAGTAGTTGGTTTTGCTTCAGATGATCTTGAAAATCCTGAGGGCAAGTGGACTTTGCTCTCATTACTGTTGATCTTTCAATCCTTTCTTCCTGGAAAAACAGATTTGATATGTTCAAATAATAATATACTGTATTAAATTTAACAATCACCTTAACAGTAATAATAATCTTTAACATTTCCAGAGGTACTGTATGCAATATGGATAGCACAGTGGCTCAGAGGGCACGACATGGTGGTTTAGTGGTGACCACGTTGGCCTCACAGCAAGATGGTCCTGGTTTCGAGTCCTAAGCTCATTGAGGGCGTTTCTGTGTAGCGTTTGTTCTCGCTGTGCTTGTGTGGATCTCCTCTGGGCTCTTCCGTTTCCTCCAACAGTCCAAACACATGCACAGTGGGGTAATTGGCTGTTTCAAATTGCACCCAAGTGTGAGTGAATGTGAATCGTTGTGTGAGTTGCCTTGTGATGGTCTGGTGAGCTGTTCAGGGTGTACCTCACCCTTTATTATGGTGTCGGTTGACATAGGCTTCAGCCTCCTTCTGATCAGAGTAGGATTAAGTAGCGGTTCAGCAAATGAGAAAATGGGAGTGAATGAGTCTATACAATATTCTGATATACAGGTCACTTGCCTCAAGTTGGGGCTTTTCATGGAGAGAACAAAAGTATACTGTACACGCAGAAACATGTGCATATGTCGATAAGCAGTGATTTTAGTTTCTTGTTCTTTACATATTAGCTGCTTCTCAAGCTGAGGCAGGGTGGGGAAAGCAGTAAGAGATGAACATCTAGCAAAGGTCACAAGTCTATAACATTTTTTTTTTTTAAAGGTGGTGGAGTTCATTAGGAAGAAAAAAAAATCTGCATTATTTTCCAAACAGTGGCTTGATGCAGTTGAACTAATTTACCATTTGTGGTGGTATTATATCACAGGTCTTCAGAGGGGACTTCAAATTTTCCTCCATGTTCTGCAGTGACTGTTGCATTTTTTTCACCTGATTCTTCAGTTTGCAGTTTTCTCTGTCCAGCAGAGTATTGGATTTCTGAGTTCTCTCCTCAGATTTAGCTAAAGACATCTGAAAATGAAATAACCAAACATTACTTATTACTTATGAAAGCATCCTGACACCCTGACATTAATCAATAACTTATGAGATCTGAAGAAGCTCAGAAAAAAATGTATCATCCGTGGCAACTTTAATCTGTAAAAACACAGATGAATCACTGCCTAGTAGTCCAGTGGGAAATATTTACCCAAATTCTCGCATTTATTCCAAAATAAAAAACCCTAAACAAACACAAAACAAAAAACAACCCAAAACCTCCCATCAAAACTACTTATATTGTTGTGAGAAGCGCATCTGCGTGTGTGTGCGCACATCTGTATGTGTGTATTTATATTTTATTTACACCTTATGCATTTTTTTAATGTTTAATTGTTATAATCATTTATAGCATTGAATATGTATTTATTGATATTATATACACATATACATGTACATATACCCCAGTTGGGGGGGTGATCTTACTTCGCGGATTTTGGTGGTTGCGTGGGGATCTCAGTCCCAATTAACCGCGGAAAGTGAGTATATATACTGTATATATTTCTACAGTATGTATATACTGTACATACTGTAGTATAGTATATAGAAGTATATACAGGGTATACATACTGTGTGTACATACTGTACTTATACAGTATGTATACCCTGTATATACTTCTATAGCAACAATAAATGTGAGGCATTTCTGAATGACTAAGGACTTTTATGTTGTTGCTCATAGATCAGTTTGTAAAAGAGAGTCAAAAAGCTAAACAAGCAATATTTTGAAAATGTACGACACATCAGATGAGAATCAGACAACAGCAACCATAGGCTGTTGAGCAGCTGAAGTCTTCTATCAAGCAAGAATGGATAGAGGACAAAGTTCTATCTGCTGGTCTGTTACAATTAGCATTCTCACATCAGAAATGAATAATTAAGTTCTTTACAGGCATCAATGTCTGACTGTATGTACATTTACACTACTCAAGTAAGATGTGGTGCTGGTGGTGTAGTGCCGAGGGTGCTTGAGGGCATGGGTACAGTTCACCAGGCCATCGCAGGGCAGAATCATGCTGATGGCAACCCAACTCTGTATGAATGACAGCAACCATTCATGGACAGTGAGAGACATAGCTGGCATTTGAAACCCAGTTAGCTGCATTGGGGGGACAACTTGGTGATAGTGGGGCTTGAACCCCTGATCTTTGGATCAGTAAGCCAGCACCTTAGCCACCAAACCACCACTGTGCACAACTTATTCATTTATGCATTTATTTTTTGAACTATGGTTGTGGGGAGGCTGGCGCTATCTCAGCCGACTCTGGATAAAAGGTACACCCTGAACAGCTCACCAGTCACAGGGTCAACACACCTACATCATGCTACATTACAGGTTACACTTTTCTATGTAAAAAAAAAAAAAGTCTTGCTAATTATTTATGCAAATCTTTGTTTCAGGGGAAGATAAACATACCACAATTTCTTTATGGTAGGACATTAGGCTTGAGTACTCCTTCTTCCTCTTTTCCATCTCCTAAAACACAGGTACAGGACAGGAAAGGTTCTATTTAAGTGATTCTTTTGGACCACATCATGTTTTTTTTCCTGACTTTTATATTTCTTTGAAGATGTGCAAGTGTAATCAATAAAATAAATGTGAAGCAGAGTGTAAAGGTTTGTGGGTGCGATAATCCAAAGTAGTTAAAAAAATTTCTGTGGTATCAATATGTCATGTTACGGCCTTATGTACAATCAGTACGAAGAGGATTAAGTACAGTAAGTAATATGTCATGTCATGTGACATGCTGGTAAGACACCATGGCAAAGGGTCAGGGGGGAGCATGTCCATCTGGCCACTCGAGAAGTATTGCTAAATTCAGTTCATTTTCTGTAACCGCTTAATCCTAATTAGGGTCACGGGGAGGCTGGTGCCCATCCCAGCTGACTCCGGGCGAGGGCAGAGTACACCCTGGACAGCTCGCCAGGCCATCACAGGGCGGAAACATGCTGATGGCTTTGCAGCTACTCTTGCCAAAAATCAGCAATGGTTCTTTTACATGAACCTCACTCCATAGACAGTGAGAGACATGGCCGGCCTTTGATAACCCAATAATTATCTGCACTGGGGGGGGGGCAGTAATAACCTTGTGGAGAGTGGGACTCGAACCCCAACCTTAGGATCAGTGATCCAGTGCCCTATACCACTAGGCCACCACTGCCCTAAGCATTGCTAAGTGGTCTGTTAATTCATTGGTTACTGTAGTTTTTATCCACCAGTCATTTGTAAGATTTACATCTAGTGCACATGTATTTTCTTTTTAAATTTATAATGTAACACAGGAAAAAAACGAACTTGCTAGTCTTAGCAATAGACACAAGTTAGCAGGAGGATAGAAAAAACAAAGAGATCAGGGATTTGTGCAATTCTCACTTCCTTTCTTTACTTTGGAATTCTCATGATATTTACTGCACTCTTCTTTACCCACCTCCTGTTTCAAATGTCTGAGCTTTTCTATCTGATACTTCAGGGAGGAGTTCTCTTTCTCCAGCTTAATCTTGGACGCCTCAGCTGCATATGCTTTGATCTCAGAAGCCTGGGAATGAAAGAGGCAAAAAATGCATAGATTATAAATACAGTATTTATTTCTGTACACAAATATTCAACGATTACTATGCAAGAACAAATTTCAGTTTTCAGGACTATCTCATTAAATATGTTACGCGAGTTCACCCTGACGACAAGGTCGGCATTACATAAGTAAATCAGAGTGTGTGCATATGTGTGTGTGTGTGTGTGTGTGTGTGTGTGTGTGTGTGTGTGTGTGTGTGTGTGTGTGTGTGTGTGTGTGTGTGTGTGTGTGGAAAAGGTCCTTATACAGTATATGGATTGTATATCTATACAGATGTGATTGTTGCAGTTGATGTGAGCGGTGCTGATCCATGTTCTTTGCACTAAACACAGGTATGCAATGATATGTTTAAATTTTTGCAGAAAGCCAAGTGGACATCCATCAATCTTGAAATGAGTAATTTTAATAATATATGCTACATGGGAATAGAAAAAGAGAATAAAAACTAGTTTATTTTGTAAGCATGTTGGTGGTGGGTGAACTCTGTGTGCACATGCGGATGTCTGTATGCACCGCTAAAGAAAACAAATGTTAAGCCTGCCCACTCCTGTGATAAAGTGCCTTTTTACCTTAAAAGATATGAGCACCATGTTGTATAGCTTGCTTGCTATTTTTTGGAGACAGGCATTTTCTTGAATTTCTAAGATATCTGAATTAGTAACAATGGCAGACAATATGGCCACCGTTTTGTTTCAAGCATTATCCACTCAGGGTAATTTCTATTAGCACCAAGACTATGAACCAATCATATGGTGTCCTTCCCATGTAGCGTACAATAATACAAACAAGTTACACTTTTTAAATAACAACACGAGATGATTTTTGCTCAAATATCTGCTTCATAAGAAATGCTTACTCTGATGCTTTTATAGTGGGACTTGAGGGATCTGCAATCCTCCTTTGTTTTATCCAGTTGCTAAAACACAGGCAGGTCAGGGATTAATGATTACATCTGTAATGGGTGGCATTTCATGTTTTTTGATGTGTGGCTGTGACCAGATTCTTAAATGTAATTAAAACTGCAGTTTTTATTTGTATGAGTGTTTTGGATTATATATCAGTTAGTTGTCAAGCTCTTCATGAGCAGGTTCAGGGATGATGTAGAAATTCATTCATTCATTTTTAAGCCGCTTAATCCTAATTAAGGTCACAGGGACGCTGGCGCCCTTCCCAGCCGACTCTAAGTGAGGGCATGGTACAACCTGTACAGCTCACTAGGCTATTGCAGGACAACACATACACACACACACACACACAACCATTAAACCATTCACCCACACTTATACCTAGGGGTAATTTGGAACAACCAATTAAACTACTGTGCTTGTTTTTGGATGTTGGAAACTGGAGTACCTGGAGGAAACCCATGCAAACAGAGGGAGAACATACAAACTCCACACAGCAACACCTGAGCCTGGGAAACAAACTAATGCCTTCTTGCTCTGAGGCGAACATGCTAACTACTGTTCCACCGTGTTACCTGATGTAGAAATTAACTGATAAAAATATATTCATTCATTCATTTTCTGAATCGCTTAATCCTAATTAGGGTCACGGGGAGGCTGGAGCCCATCTCAGCTGACTCGGGGCGAGGATAGAGTACACCCTGGACAGCTCGCCAGGCCATCGCAGGGCAGAAACGCGCTAACAGCTATGCAGCCAACTCTTGATGAAAGTCAGCAATAGTTCTTTTTTATGTCTCCCACCACAGACAGTGAGAGACATCGCCGGCCTTTGATAACCCAGTTGGCGGCACTCCGGGTAAAAATATTATTCTCTGGATGCTTGTATAGTGCAGTGTTTCCCAACCTTTTTGAGCCAAGGTACACCTTTTACATTAGACAAAACACAAGGCACACCATGGAACAAAAATGATGCTGCCCTCTAGCAGAACAGCACTGTTACTACACACTAAGTGAAATTGGTTAATCTTCCACGGCACACCTGATGATTTCTCACGGCACACTAATGTGCCGCAGAACAGGGGTTGGGAAACACTGGTATGGCGCATTATTCATACAAGTGTATGCTCAAGAGAATATTTCATCATTCTATCCTTTTGATGCTGAGTGCCAAGCAGGAAGCAACAACTCCCAAATTTTAACATCTTATGGTATGACACGGCCAGGTTCGAACTCTGACCTTCTGGAGGATAAAGCAGATGCTCTACCAACTGAGCTAAATCCCCAGTTATATTCAAATAAAAAATTTCTAACAAAGTTGCTGGAGTTTTTATCTAGTGTGTAGGTATTTTATTATTTATGGGAATGCAGTAAGTTGTTATAATAGTGTTAGCTTTGGTATTGGAAATGAGTTAGGCTTGTCATACAGTTTATCAGGTGGTGAAAAAATCCTACATGAATTTAAAAAGAGTCTTTTCTTGTACTGTATACCTTCATTAGTTCTCCATGCACTTTCTGTGAATCAGTCCAATTTTTATCTTTCTCATGCACTGATTGTTGAAGTTTCTCCACCTGGTCCTTGAGTTTGGTCTTCTCACTCTCCAGCTTACTATTTAACAGCAGGTTTTTCTGAGCTATTTCTTCAGCTTTAGTCAGAGAGGCCTGAAAGATAAATAACCAAAAGTGAATATAGTCATTTAGTAATTTATTACACTGATATTCAAATATAATTGTGCAGAAACAAGCTTTATTTTCAGGACTATCTTCTTAAATACATATGAGGTCACCTTGATGGCAACCTCTGTGCTATCCATGAGAAGAAAAATGTACCTTGATGTCTTTATTCTGTAATTTAAGGTTTCGGAATTCTTGCTTGATCTTGTCCAGCTCCTAAAACACAGGTCTGAGTCATAATATCTGCAATGGGCCCTGTCATGTGTCTACCCTACTTTATGTTGATCTGAAAACGTGCAGCTGTAAACAGGTGCTATACTGTCATATAAGTGGTAGCGAGCACATCCACCTCACACCAAGAAGGTCCTGGGTTTGAGTCTCGAATTTGGCAAGGGCATTTCTTTGTGCAGTTTGAATGCTCTGTGTTTTGCTTCCAAGAACTCTGGCTCTTCACACAGTCTAATGGCATGCAATGTTATGCTCACTTCCAAATCGTCCCTAGTTATGAGTGTAAATGGTTTTGTGTGTGTGTGTGTGTGTGTGTGTGTGTGTGTTGTTTGTGATGGACTGGTGAGCTGCTCAGGGCAGGCTCCAGCCTCCTCGGGACCCGAATCCGATTTGACAAATGAATCAATGGCTGAGTCGTGGCATGGTAGAGCAGTGGATAGCACATTCACCTCACAGCAAGAGGGTCTGTGTTTGGTCCCTGGTTTTAGGGTTCTGTGTGGAGTTCGCATGTTCTTCTTGTGCTTTTATAGGTTTCATTTGGGCACTCTGGTTTCAATGTTTTTTTTTATTAATTATTAATTATCTGGTTCAAAAACATGCAAAGTAGGATAATTGGCTGTGAGAGTGAGTGTGAATTTTGGTATATGTGTTGGCCCTGTGATGGCCTGCTGAGCTGTTCAGGGTGTACCCCACCTTTGCCCAGAGTTGGCTGAGATGAGTGCCAGCTTCATAGTGACCCTAATTATGATTCGGCAGCATAGAAAATGAATGAATAAATCAACACATGATTAGTTAAAATAAAAAAGTGGCAATTTCCCTCAAAGGTTCCCAGCAGACTTGCTGAAGTTTTTAACAACTATTCGTTTATTGAGTTTTATATATAATATGGTGGTTTTTCTACATTTTTAATTTACAGTGTAGTTTGAAAAAATAAATATATAAACTCTGAGTGCACTCACACACTTGTTATAACTGTCTTAAAAAGAGACACATATAACTTTAGGATTATTTTTGGGATTGAACCTTCAGTTTGTTTTGTATGGAGCTGCAGAAGTGATATTGGGTGGAGGAGAGTGTATATTAAGGATGTGGCGGGGAGGGGGGTGTCTTCATAAAATTTGCAGTACAAAATTAGTTCAATGTATTTTGGGGCTGTTCCAGCATGAACTCTAGTGGGGCCGGTGGTGTAATGGTTAGGGTGCTGCACTCATGATCGGGAGGTTGTGAGTTCAAATCCCACTGAGACCCTCACTGTGCTAAGACCCCTGGGCAAGCTCTCAACCACAAGTGTGCCTCTGTTCACCCAGCAGTGTAAATGGGTACCAGTAAAAAATATACTGGGAAGGTAACCTGTGATGGACTAGCGTCCCATCCAGGGGGGAGTTGAACTCCTGATCGCTTCACATTATGGGAACCGGGGATAAGCACCGGCCTGATGAGTCTTGTGGCTCAAGTGTAAAAACCCAACAGGTTTTACCTACAGCATGAACTCTCCCAGCAACTCCTTGACCAACCCCAGTCTCTTGTCTTTTAACATATGCACAGAAATACCTGTTTTGAGAGCCACCTCATCTACATACTTGTCTTCAAAAGGACATGTTCAATTCATTTATTGTGTAGTATTGATCCAGGCATGTTGTTTATGTATTATATCAATCCTGGATGTTCTTGCATTATTCTGGCTGGTATTATGCTTTTAGTTCTGCTTATGGCCTTTACCTAGGGCAGCACGGTGGCGTAGTGGTTAGCACGTCCGCCTCACAGCAAGAAGGCCCTGGTTCGATTCCCGGCCTGGGCGTTTCTGTGTGGAGTTTGCATGTTCTCCCCGTGCTTGTGCGGGTTTCCTCCGGGTGCTCCGGTTTCCCCCGCAATCCAAAGACGTGCACTATAGGTTAATTGGCCGTTCTAAATTGACCGTAGTTTCTCTCCTGCAGTGGCACTGGAACCCAGTCATTTCCATTGGATTCCATTGGATCCTTCCGGTGGCGCCGAGACAGGGGGGGACTTGCTGCTTGGGTTGCTGCTTGGGTAACAGCCTGTCCCTCATTACTCCCTACCCAGGCTCTGTGCACTGGGGAGTATCACCAGTCAGGATACTGGCCAGAGCGCAGCCATAGTCCTTCGGGACTGACGGAGGCCTACGTTAATGGCCTTTACCTATATCTCCACCTGTGATATTCATGTTACGCATAATTGACCCAAATGTGTCTGGTTAACCTAATTGTGATATTGCCTCAGAAAATCCCAATTTCCCAGAGTTTAAGAATTTTGCCTGTTTCTATTGATGTTGAGTTTGACTTTGCATTTATTGCTCACTTATATATTTTTCTTGTTTTATCTCTCTGTATTTGAGGCTAAATTCACAATTAAAAGATATGAAACTTTAGTATACTGCAAAGGTGTAGCTTTTTTCCTCTGTGTCCCTTCCAGGGCTCCGTAGGCACGCGATGCATGCGATTGATAAGGTAACAAAAAAAATGACTTGGACAATTATGCATGTTTTCTCACTTACCTTTATTAATTCTTCATGCATCTTCGGTAAATTATTCCGATTTTTTTCCTTCAACGATTGTTGCAGTTTCTCCACCTGGTCCTTGAGTTTGGTCTTATCGTTCTCTAATTTAGTGTTTAACAGCATCGTTTTCAGATTTTTCTCTTCAGCTTTAGCTAGAGAGACCTACAAATTAAATATCCAAAAGTTAGATTCATTCATTTCTATATTACTATACAAATATATTCACATTCAGGGAATCCGCCTGCAAAACCTGCCAAGTTAAAAAAAAAAAGAGAGAGGTATTTCCGGCAGCCTCTTTTTCAGGCACCTGCATCTATCCCACTGGTAGATCCACTTTCACATGATGCCTCGTGTTATCACTTGTAGCAGAAGAAGCGGAATCCTGTTAAATAATTTCCATGCATATTTAAATTTTTTTTTTTTTCTTAAAAACTGATCAACTTAATTTAGAAGTTTTTGGAAGTGGACTTCTCATATATAAACTTTTTTCATGACTATCTTAGTAAACGTAGCATGTAACCTTGATGGCGACCTCAGCACTGTTTCATGGGGAGAAAAGTTTACCTTGATGTCTTTATTCTCTGATTTGAGTTTTCGGTAGTCTTGCTTTAACTTGTTCAGTTCCTAAAACAAATGAATATCTTTATAACTGTGGCTGAATTACAAAAAATAAAAAATTTTGATACGTAAAGCTCAGTGCAAGTGTTTTCTCTCTTACCTTCGTTAATTCCTCATGGATATTGCGTTTATCATTCAGATTTTTTTCTTTCTCCTTCACTGACTGCTGCAAATTTTCCACCTGGTCCTGAAGTTTGGACTTCTCACTTTCTAGCTTACTGTTGGATGCCTCGATCGTAGCAAGAGAGACCTGCAAATTAAATGTGAGGTGAAACTTAAATTTTCTGAGCCGTCACTTTAAATGTAGTATATAAGGTCACCCTGATGGCAAAAATCACAGCATATCAGTAAATCTGTGTGTGTGTGTGTGTGTGTGTGTGTGTGTGTGTGTGCATTTCATGAAAAGAAAAGCTCACCTTAAGGCCTTCATACTCTGACCTGAGGTTTCTGTACTCTTCCCGCTCCTTGGCTCGCTCCTAAAGATAAACCTTTTTTTCAGACCTTATACATTTTTTGTTTATTGCATTGATATACTGTACAGTCTGTCTGTCTTCCTTTCGGCATTTTCCCTTTTACTCAGGAGTCGCCACAGCGAATCATGTGATTCGCACATTTGATTTGGCAGAGGTTTTTACGTCGGATGCCCTTCCTGTCACAACCCTTTTTAGCAAGGGACAGAAACACGCTGACGACTTTGCAGCTACTCTTTACGAAAGTCAGCAATGGTTCTTTTACATGCCTCACACCATAGACAGTGAGAGACATGGCCCGCCTTTGATAACCCAGTTAGCTGCACTGGGGGGGACAGTGACAACCTTGTGGAGAGTCGGACTCGAACCCCCAACCGTTGGATCAGCGATCCAGCGCCCTATCCCACTAGACCACCACTGCCCCCATTGATATACTGTACAGTAATTTCAGTAAAAATAGCCTCAAACAATATCTATATTATCAGCAAGGTTGTAGCATATTTGTTTGGTATTTATTCACTTTCTGCTGTATGTATGTGCTCTGTATGATATTGTGCAAATTGGCACAAATTCTTCAATAGCATGACTTTTCCTTCCAGACTCAAACATTTTCATATACTGCACTGTACTCAATATTAATAGTGGAGTTCTACGGAGCTCTTAGGAGAAATTATTACAGCATTGGTCTGATTTTTTTTGTGTAAACAGTATATCCCGTCTGTCTGTCCGTACAGGTACACCTGAAACTCTGTGATGGCACGATTTCGATATGCCAGTATAGAACTCTCAGAATGAAGATTTGAATGGGAATGGTTGTATGTGTGTTGTTCCTGCGATGTTCTGGCAAGCTGTTCAGGGTGCAATCGCCCTTGCCTGGAGTCGGCTGAGATGAGCGCCAGCCACTTCCTCACCCTAATTAGGATTAAACCGCTGAGAAAATGAAAGAATGAATAAATACAGTATTCCTGCCACACAATGCATTACTCATTCGAATAGAAAGGCTTTTAATCCAATCAGATTAAGAGAACACATGATGTTTCTGGTGCATATAACATGCTTATGGAAGTGAACGTATGCAGTGGAATGTTACCATGTGATGGTATCGGGTTTCCATTCAAGAAATCTTATCTCAATTGCTTAACACGTTCAGCCAATATCAAAACTTTAGCGAATAACATAATGGTTACGTGATATTACATCATCAATGGCATCATCAGAACTAATTTGCATTTAAACCATGCATTAGGGGAGGTGAAGTTTTTTCAGATCTCTGCTTTTAGCCAGTGCCTAAAACAAAGAGCTGCTAAACTAATTTTCATTGTTCGTGCAACAGTTGACAATAATTCTTTTTCTTATCTCTTATCTTATAAAATACTTTTCTCACTTACATGGATACACTCATCAAATTCCCTGTTTGTACAATAAAGCTCTTCCCCCATTTCTTCCAGTGTCTGACGGTGTTCTTGCATCAGCTCCAGAGCATTCTGTTCCCTCTCCTCGGCTTTTGCCAGAGAGATCTGAAAATGATATCAACAAAGGTTCATTCATTCATTCATTCATTCATTCATTCATTTTCTGAACTTAGTCCTAATTAGGGTCGTGGGGATGCTGGCGCCCATCTCAGCCGACTCTGGGTGAGGGCATGGTACACCATGGACAGTCTATCAGGTCATTGCAGGGCCAACAATCACACAACCATTCATATTCCCCAACAAAGGTTATGAGATTTATTTATTTATACATATAATTAGTATACATCCTACTCTGTTGAAAGACAACACTAGTCAAAGGCAGGGTACAGTGCTGCTCGCCAGTCCATCATACACACACACACACACACACACACACACACACACACACACACACACACACACACACACACACACAGGCACCATTATCTAGGGGCAATTTGGAACAGTCAATTAGCCTAATGTGCATGTTTTGGGAAGAAAACCAGAATACTGTACTAAGAGTTTTCCATCACACCGCCTTATTGTTGACTCTTTCCCTCATCGTCAAGAAGGAAGCACGATGTATTACACGATTCAATAGGGAAAGATGTTGCTCAAGAAGAAGAAAAGGTGTGTGCTCGAGTTACTATTCAACCCACATAATGTGTATTTCATGTACAGTAGCTCTAAATAAATGTATATCGTAGATCGTGTAACACATCGTGGGAGACAGAACGTCAAAACACGTTACAGGGATCCCTCAATTTCTGCGGTTAATTGGGACCGAGATCCCCACGCCACCAAAATCCGCGAAGTAGGCTCACAACACCACCAACCCCCTCTGACTGACGTAAACGTACATGTATATGTTTATATAATTATCATAAATACATATTCAATGCTATAAATGCTTATCTATCTAGTGCCTCAGTCGTAGGACGACCATTCGCAACCCACCATGAAGGACAACACCCTGGTTATCATCTTCATGGAGGTTTTTTGGCAAGATTAGTGCAGTGGTTTGCCATTGCCTTCTGCACGATGCGAGCCTACAGGCAATTTAGAACAGCCAATTAACCTACTGTGCATGTCTTTGGATTGTGGGAGGAAACCAGAGCACCCAGAGGAAACCCACACAAGCACAGGGAGAACATGCAAACTCCACACAGAAACACCCAGGCCGGGAATCAAACCCAGGCCTTCTTGCTGTGAGGTGGACGTGATAACCACTACGCCACCTTGTCACCTGCATAAATGCTTATAATAACAATTAAAAATTAAAAAAATTTGAATACGATGTAAATAAAATATAAATACACACACATATAGGGGCACGCACGCAGATGAGCGCCTCACAACAATGTAATTAGTTTTGATGGGAAATTTTGGGTTGTTTTTTGTTTTGTGTTGGTTTAGGGTTTTTTTTTGTTGTTGTTGTTGCATAATTGACCTTGTTTTTGTGGAATTTTCCTTAACTTTTTCACCTATTCTTACTTAATTTCCTTATTTTTAAATTCGTTGATGCACTGAAGCCGTATGAATTGAAGCACGAAGTCGCGAGGGATCCCTGTATATGAGGGAAAGAGTTAAACAAACATTACATTTTTTAGGATAGACTCATGTGCAATGAACACAATATTGCACATTCTTGGACCAAACAACAATAAATGCTCAAAAGCAGTAAACAATAACACTTGGGGCTTATTACTAGCTAATTACCATTAAGGCTTCCTGTTCAGCCTTGAACTTCTCCTCCATTTCACTGAGTATAGCTTGGTCATTGGGGGACAGCTGTAGGTAAAAGGTATGACATTAATACAAAGCTGCTTTACAAAATAAATCAGAATGACATTTAGTAAAGAAAAATTCAAGGTACAGGAACACTGAACAATTCATCAATCATAAAAATAATGTGAGCGTTTCTGGAGACACATGTAAAAACGCGCCACAAGGTGTCTCAACTATAATTAACACACAGACCCACTTCTGAGTGGAAAAGCAAATAAAATTATAAGGCATAATTAATCATGAAAGACCATACAACAAGCAACAAGACTGAGGTGTGACGAATACCTGAGAAGCGTTTTTGAAGGTCTGTGTGGACATGTTGTCATCTATATTGGGCAGAAGATGTGCTGAGGATTTAAACACAAAAGCAAACATAGAAAGTAAGTGGCATACAAATGTCATTTTCCTCTGCTGACCCTGAGATCGGGTTGCGGGGGGACGGAGCTTAAGCAATGAGGGCCATACAATGTGCGCGATATGAGAGACATTTCCCTTTCGGCTTTTCCCTTTATCAGGGGGTCGCCACAGCACGTGACACGCACGTTTGATTTGGCAGAGGTTTTTACGTCGGATGCCCTTCCTGTCACAACCCTTTCAGCAAGGGACAGAAACACGCTGACGGCTTTGCAGCTACTCTATACAAAAGTCAGCAATGGTGCTTTTACATGCCTCTCACCATAGACAGTGAGAGACATGGCCCGCCTTTGATAACCCAGTTGGCTGCACTGTGGGATGATGAGGCATTTGGATATCTTGCTTAATTAAAGGCAGATTTCTCAGTTCGCAGGTTCCAGACATGATCATGTTTCGAGTCCGGTTTCTTGACTTCTAAATGGGATAAAGATTCATGCTACACCTCATCTGAAAGCTCATACTTAAGCTTTTCTCTGGGAATTTTCATCAACACTTAACACATTTGGCCAACACAGGTCACATATTTAAGTATCTTCACCTTGAATTTTTAAACTTGTATCAAATTAACAATAGATGACACTGGCTTGATGAGATGCACCAGGCTATTTCATAAACTACCCCTTGGTGGCGGTAAAAACTAAAATTATTACAAAAACACTATTTTATTTATTATTATTATTATTATTATTATTATGATTATTAATAATAATAATAATTCCTAAGTTGAATTCACTTTAACTTGAAATAGACCGAAGACTCATTAATAAATTATAAATTTTTAATTACGTATGCTTAAAATGATTGCAGCTAGGGTGACAGTGTGAAACAGTGGTCAGCACGCCCACCTTACAGCAAGAAGGCCTGGCTTTGATTCCTGGGTTCAGGTGTTTTTGTGTGGAGTTTGCATGTTCTCTCTGTGCTTGTGTGGGTTTCAGCAGGGTGCTCTGGTTTCCTTCAACACTCCAAAAATATGCACAGTAGGCTAACTGGATGTTCCAAATCGCCCCTAGGTTCAGTTCATTTTCTGTAACCGCTTCATCCTAATTAGGGTCGCGGGGAGGCTGGTGCCCATCCCAGCCAACTCAGGACGAGGGCAGAGTACACCCTGGACAGCTCGCCAGGCCATCGCAGGGCCGAAACACGCTGACGGCTTTGCAGCCTACTCTTGTCGAAAGTCAGCAATGGTTCTTTTACATGCCTCTCACCATAGACAGTGAGAGACATGGCCGGCCTTTGATAACCCAGTTAGCTGCACTGGGGGGGGACAGTGACAACCTTGTGGAGAGTGGGACTCGAACCCCCAACCTTTGTATCAGCGATCCGGCACCTTATACCACTAGACCACCACTGCCCTTCGCCCCTAGGTGTGAGTGTGAATGTGAATGGTAGTGTGTGTGTTGGCCCTGTGATGGTCTGGCAAGCTGTTCATGGTGTAACTCCGCCCTCACTCATATTTGGCTGATGGGCACCATCATCCCTTCTGTGACCCTAATTATGATTAAGCAGCTGGGAAAATGAATTTTGATTTATGAATTGGAGTTAATTTAAAAAAATCCAATTGATGCTATATAAATGAAAATATTGTCAAATTATTAAATTACTTTTAATTTCCTGCTGGGATTAAAAAGTATATATCTATCTATCTATCTATCTATCTATCTAGTATCTATCTATCTATCTATTAATCTAAAATGAATACATCATTCATTTATTTGGTGAACCATTTAATCCTTTTATGTTGACAGGGAGGCCGGAGGGAGCCGACTGGTGGGGTACACTCTGAAGTTTGCTCGCAGGTCAAACATGCACAACCATCTACGCCTAGGGGCAATTTGGAACAGCCAGTTAGCCTAAGGTGCATGTGCCAACTCCAGACAGTAACAGCTGAGCATGGGACTCGAACCCAAGACCTTCTTGCTACAATGCAGACGTGCACTACATCACAGTGCATAAACGTTCAAATAAATTCTCCTTACAGAAAGCTTTGTGTGAATATGAAGAATAACATTTTGACCCCAGACTTAGAGTAAACCGCGTCAACAACAAATCTTTCACTACAGCAAAACATTCTTCAAAATAGGATACCTTTAGACCCATTTCCCGGTGCCCTCAGGAATGTAACTCCTGTTAATTTACCGGCTTCACTTTTTGTACACTGCATTTTGTTAGCTTGGTCTTCTGCATCTCCAGTCCTTATACATACAACTTGACAAGAATACTGCTGGCTTTCGGTGAGCCTATATCATACAGTCAGTGACTGTCATCCCTGTCTGTGACATCACACTTCTGCACTTGTTCTGAGGGTTAGAGTGCAGGTGCCATGGAAACTCCACAGGACTCTTTAATTCTTATTACAGGGATCGCGAGGGTCTTCACCTACAAACAAATCTGAGTCATATTATTGCTTTTGGCGGGCCACACAGCAAGAAGGACCTAGGTCCTTCACCAGTCCAGGGCTCAGCGAGGGTGTTTCTGTGTGGTTTGCATACCCTCCTCATGGATTTCTTCCGAGTAGTACTCTGGTTTGTCCTGCAGTCCAAAGATATGCACTCTGGGGTAAATGGCGGTTTTAGATTTCCCCTAGGTGTGTAAGTGAGTGTGAATGGTTGTGTTTGTGTGTGTGTGTGTGTGTGTGTGTGTGTGTGTGTGTGTGTGTGTGTGTGTGTGTGTGTGTGTGTGCTGGCCCTGCGATGGTCTGGAAAACTGTATAGGGTGTACCCTGCCTTTGCCAACATTGTCTGAGAGACTCCAGCCCCCCAGTAAGATTAAGCACTTTGGCAAATCAATGGGAACAAGTGAGATTGAAGCCATTGATTTTATTTAGAGTCTACTGCAGGACTAACACAGAGAGAGAGAGAAAGCATTCACACTGATGGACAATTTAGAGAACACTGTACCTGGAGTA
Source organism: Plotosus lineatus (assembly GCA_024760905.1). Taxonomy (NCBI): domain Eukaryota; kingdom Metazoa; phylum Chordata; class Actinopteri; order Siluriformes; family Plotosidae; genus Plotosus; species Plotosus lineatus. The sequence goes on from CM045730.1 coordinate 28,659,839, forward strand.
CCCAGAAGATACCCATTCAGAAAGCCCCAGTTGACTGACACATTTGAAACCAGAACCTGCTTTCTACAAGGTAAGAGTGCCAACCACTGTACTATAATGCTACTGTATTTACAGATTTAATGCATTTCATAACTTATATCCATCTATCCATGATCTATACAGTACTGCTCTGGGAAAGCCAGAGCCAATCCTAGCTGACTTTGGGTGAGAGGTGTGAAACACATTGGACGGGGTCTCCTGTCCATTTCAGGACTATTTTTGTGATTGATGTTTTGATCAGAACCCCATTGCAATACAGTACTGTCACAACAAATTGCTCTTCTGAAATAATACAAAAATTAATTTAATTTTCCACAGTAGGGGGCAGCAAATAGTTTCCTCCGCTTCACTTCGCATGTCCTGGCGGGTAGAAGAAGAGATCGCTCCTGTGCTCAGTAGTCATGGCCCCTCCAAGTCGGAGACAGGTTTTGCGGTTTATTGCACAATTTGGAGCTTTTATTCTGACCCGGTTCGGGTTCTGGAACTGCTTCAGTATGCTTATGCTTTTTGCCGAGAGGGCTGATGTGAAAAGGTAATAATAATAACTCTAATAACATTTATTCTGGTTAGCTCTAGTAATTTCAGAGTTAAGTTACAGAAAGGGACACTAGCGTTAGCCTGTTAGCATGAGTACAGAGAGATTAGTTTTCATCCATCACTCCTCATTTCCTACTGTAGTAATCACATTTATCGGCTCGGTCTCAAATGCATTTTAGACAATAATGTGACTGGGTGAAGTCGTCTGTATTTCGCACCTTGTTCAGTGCACTTTTATAGTCAGTAAGGAGCGGATTAGTCTAATACCACAACACCTTCAATGTCTGCTTCCACAGCTGGAGTGTAATTAACCAACCAACTGTGTGTGTGTGTGTGTGTGTGTGTGAGAAAGAGAGTGCGTGCACACACACATATATATATATATATATATATATATATATATATATATATATATATATATCTTTTACTTTCGGCTGCTCCCTTCAGGGGTCGCCGCAGCAAATCATCCGCCTCCACCTCACCCTGTCCTCCGCATCTTCTTTTCTGACTCCAACGACCTTCATGTCTTCCTTTACCACATCCATAAATCTCTTCTTTTGTCTTCTTCGAGGCCTTCTGCCTGGTAGTTTCCAACCTCAGCATCCTACTGCCAATATACTCACTATCCCTCCTCTGTACATGTCCAAACCATCTCAATCTAGCCTCTCTGACTTTATCTCCAAAACATCTTACGTGGGCTGTCCCTCTGATATACTCATTTCTGATCCTATCCATCCTCATTACTCCCAGAGAGAACCTCAACATTTTCATCTCTGCTACCTCCAGCTCTGCCTCCTGCCTTTTCCTCAGCACCACTGTTTCTAAGGCATACAACATCGCTGGCCTCACCACCGTCTTGTACACTTTTCCCTTCATTCTTGCTGACACTCTCCTATCGCACATCACACCGGACACTTTTCTCCAACCATTCCAGCCTGCCTGCACACGCTTCTTCACCTCTTTTCCACACGCTCCATTGCTCTGGATTGTTGAGCCTAAGTACTTAAAATCCTCCACCTTCGTTATCTCTGCTCCCTGTAACATCACCGTTCCTCCTGGGTCCTTCACATTCACACACATGTATTCTGATTTTCTGGGGCTAACCTTCATTCCTCTCCTTTCCAGGGCATACCTCCACCTCTCTAGATTTTCCTGCACTTGTTCTCTGCTCTCACTACAGATCACAATGTCATCTGCAAACATCATAGTCCATGGAGATTCTTGTCTAACCTCGTCTGTCAGCCTGTCCATTACCATAGCAAACAAGAAGCTGCTCAGAGCTGACCCTTGATGCAGTCCCACCTCCACCTTGAATTCGTTGGTCACACCGACAGCACACCTCACCACTGTCTTACATCTCTCATACATGTCCTGCACCACTCTAACATACTTCTCTGCCACTCCAGACTTCCTCATGCAATACCACAGTTCTTCCCTCGGCACCCTGTCATATGCTTTTTCCAGATCCACAAAGGCACAATGTAGCTCTCTCTGACCTTCTCTGTACTTCTCTATTAACATCCTCAAAGCAAACATTGCATCTGTGGTGCTCTTTCTTGGCATGAAACCAAACTGTTGTTCACAAATGCTGACCTCTGCCCTTAGTCTTGCTTCCACTATTCTTTCCCATAACTTCATCGTATGGCTCATCAACTTTATCCCTCTGTAGTTGCCGCAACTCTGCACGTCTCCTTTGTTCTTAAAAATGGGCACCAGCACACTTCTCCTCCACTCCTCCGGCATCGGCTCACTCTCTAGTACCTTGTTGAATGTTCTTGTCAGAAAATCTACTGCTACCTCTCCTAGACACTTCCATACCTCCACAGGTATATCATCAGGACCAACTGCCTTTCCATTCTTCATCCTCTTCAATGCCCTTCTCACTTCACCCTTACTGATCTTTGCTACATCCTGCTCCTCAATGGTCACCTCTTCTACTCTTTTTTTTTTCTGTCTCATTTTCCTCATTCATCAGCTCTTCAAAGTACTCTTTCCATCTTCCCAGCACACTTCTGTCATCAGTCAATACATTTCCCTCTCTGTCCTTAATCACTCTAACTGTATAGATCATTTTCTCCCTCTTTACTGTCCAACCTATCATACAAGTCATCATACGCCCTCTGTTTGGCCTTTGACACTGCTACTTTCGCATTGCGCTGTCTCCCTGTACTCCTGTTTACTCTCTTCGGTCCTCTCAATGTCCCACTTTTTCTTAGCTAACCTCTTCCTTTGTACACACTCCTGCACTTCCTCATTCCACCACCAAGTCTCCTTATCTACTCCCCTTCCAGATGACACACCAAGTACTCTCCTACCTGTGTCCCTGATCACATTTGCTGTGGTTGTCCAGTCATTTGGAAGCACTTCCTGGCCACCCAAAGCCTGTTTCAACTCCTCCTTGAAGACATGACATGACACTCTTTCTTTTTCAGCTTCCACCACTTGTCTTCTGCTCTGCCTTTGCCTTCTTCACCTTCCTCACCATCAGCGTCATCTTGCACACCACCATCCTATGCTGTTTGGCAACACTCTCACCCGCTGCTACTTTGCAGTCACTGACCTTCTTCAAATGACATCGCCTGCACAAGATGTAGTCTACTTGTGTGCTCCTACCTCCACTTTTATAAGTCACCCTATGCTCCTGTCTCTTCTGGAAGAAAGTATTTACCACAGCCATTTCCATCCTTTTTACAAAATCTACCAACATCTGTCCTTCTGTGTTCCTGTCCTGGATACCAAACCTGCCCATCACTTCCTCGTCCCCTCTGTTTCCTGCACCGACATGTCCATTGAAGTCTGCACCAATGACCACTCTTTCACCTCTGGGGGTACTCTGCATCACTTCATCTAACTCGCTCCAGAATCTCTCCTTCTCTTCTTGCTCACATCCTGCCTGTGGGGCATAAGCACTAACAATGTTGAACATCATGCCTTCAATTTCTAACTTGAGACTCCTCACTCTGTCTGACACTTTTTTCACTTCTAGAACATTCCTGACAAACTCCTCCTTCAAGATGACTCCTACTCCATTTCTCTTCCCATCCACACCATGATAAAACAGCTTAAACCCTGCTCCTAAGCTTCTAGCCTTGCTACCTTTCCACCTGGTCTCCTGAACACAGTATGTCCACCTTCCTCCTCTGCATCATGTCAGCCAGCTCTCTACCTTTTCCTGCCATAGTTCCAACATTCAAAGTCCCTACTTTCAGTCATAGACTCATGCCTTTCCTCTTCTCTCTCTGCCTACGGACACGCCTCCCGCCTCTCCTTCTTCGACGTCCTCGACCAACAGTCGTCCAATTTCCACCAGCACCCTGTTGGTTGACAGCACTGATGGCGGTCATTGTTAACCCGGGCCTTGACCGATCCGGTATGAAATTTTTTGTAGTGACTCGCATGTAACAAGCGCCTCAGGTCATAGGTTTTATATTAGACTCGTCTTTGTCTTGGATGAATTGCCTGAAAAGGCTAACGAGCTCCGTTTGCCCTAGTTTGAAATAAGAGTTGTCTTTCTCCAGGGGTCTTCTGAACCGTACTTCATCTGGACCTTCACCCAGGGCCTGTTTTGTCTTGGGTGACCCTACCCAGAAGCATTATGCCCCCGACTACATAGCTCCTAGGATCATGAGGTCACACAAGCCCCTTCACCACGATAAGGTCGTGATTCAAGGAGGAGATATACAGGGATCCCTCGCTACTTTGTGCATCGCCTATTACAGTAGGCCCTCGACATTCGCGGGGGTTCGGTTCCGAGCCCTCCCGCGAATCGAGATAATCCGCAAGTTCTGTACCCGGAAGTAAAACCCCATGTAACACGTCACATGCGCGAATGAGCAGCCAGAAGTAAAATACTATGTATCTATTACATGCGTTAAAATATGCTTCTTAAACACATTCTATAGACAGCCTTACTCATTACTACAGTATTAATGTAGTAATCATTCAGAAAAACTTTTCAATTTTTACTTATTTTTATTAATGATAAAATATAAACATTATACAGCATATGCTGTTGTAAAGCACTCATTTTAAAGTTTTTTTCAATTACTATTCCAGTACAGTACCTAAGTTAATTTTGAGAATGTTTGTGCGTGAGATTTTATGTTCTGTAGCATGTTTAACAAATGATACCAAAAAGATAAACTTTATTACGCTTCATGTCCTTTGACGTTGAACTTGGAGTGACGTCTTCAAGATGGCGCTGCCTAGAGGGCAATGTTGCGGAGTTCTCGGAGTCAAATTGTTTCTTTGTTTGTTTTAATTTGTTTTATTTGTTTGTTTATGTTTTGCACTATGCTCGTCTATGATCGGTCGACCCTACTACAGCTATGAGCAGCTTCAGCTTCGGGCAACTAAGCACGCAACAACTTCTATCTTGAGCTTATATGCTGTGGCAGCTCAATGCTAGCGGTTAGCTAGCGGTTACCGGCTAAACCCAGGCAGAGTTCTCAGAGGCTTGGTTAGCACTTCCAGCCATACTGCTTGAAAATGTTCAGTCCCTGCGAAACAAGATGGATGAGCTTCATGCTCAGATTGCAGTGCAGAGGGATCTACAGGACTGTGTTTCTGTGAAACATGGCTCGAGGCGAGTACACCCGATGAGGCGATTGCTCCAGCCGGCAACACAGCCTTCATCCCCTGCAATCCCAAGCGCCGGAGTCGTCGTTCGGCCCCTTCCCGCCTGGGCTACTTGTTCGCTGGGATGCGGCTCGCATTGAGCTGCCTACCATAGCATATTAGCTCTGCTAATAGCATATTAGCTCTGCTAGCCGCATCCCAGCTAACAAGCCCAGTTGAGCGTGCTTAGTTATACATGCACAAAAAGATACTCCGATCTTATAGCTGTAGTAGAGTCGACCGGTCGTAGACGAGCATAGAGCAAAACATGAACAAACAAAACAACAAATTAAAATGAACAAAGAAACAATTTGACTCTGAGAACTTCTATCGTGAGCTGCTATGCTATGGGAGCTCCATGCTAATTGCCCAGGCGGAGTTCTCAGAGGCCTGGTTAGCACTTCCGGCCATACTGCTTGAAAATGTTCAGTCCCTGCGAAACAAGATGAATGAGCTTCATGCTCAAGATTGCAGGGCAGAGGGATCTACAGGACGGTGTTTCTGTGAAACATGGCTCGAGGAGAGTATACCCGATGAGGCGATTATACCAGCTGGCAACACAGCCTTCATCCCCTGCAATCCCAAGCGCCAGAGTGTTTTGATTGTTTAAATTATGTTCCAAGATTATGATGCCAAAATGTTAGGTGTTTCCATTATTTTCTCCACCTGTGTGTGTGTGTATATAGATATAATATACTATTTCTTCTCAAAAAATTAGCATATTGTGATAAAGTTCATTATTTTCTGTAATGTACTGATAAACATTAGACTTTCATATATTTTAGATTCATTACACACAACTGAAGTAGTTCAAGCCTTTTATTGATTTAATATTGATAATTTTGGCAAAAAGGTAAAGGAAAACCAAAAATCCCGATCTCAAAATATTAGCATATTTCATCCGACCAATAAAAGTGTTTTTAACACAAAAAAGTCAACCTTCAAATAATTATGTTCAGTTATGCACTCAATACTTAGTCGGGAATCCTTTTGCAGAAATGACTGCTTCAATGCGGCGTGGCATGGAGGCAATCAGCCTGTGGCACTGCTGAGGTGTTATAGAGGCCCAGGATGCTTCGATAGCGGCCTTAAGCTCATCCACAGTGTTGGGTCTGGTGTCTCTCAACTTTCTCTTCACAATATCCCACAGATTCTCTGTGGGGTTCAGGTCAGGAGAGTTGGCGGGCCATTTGAGCACAGTAATACCATAGTCAGTAAACCATTTACCAGTGGTTTTGGCACTCTGAGCAGGTGCCAGGTCGTGCTGAAAAATAAAATCTTCATCTCCATAAAGCTTTTCAGCAGATGGAAGCATGAAATGCTCCAAAATCTCCTGATAGCTAGCTGCATTGACCCTGCCCTTGATAAAACAGTGGACCAACACCAGCAGCTGACATGGCACCCCAGACCATCACTGACTGTGGGTACTTGACACTGGACTTCAGGTATTTTGGCATTTCCTTCTCCTCAGTCTTCCTCCAGACTCTGGCACCTTGATTTCCGAAGGACATGCAAAATTTGCTTTCATCCGAAAAAGTACTTTGGACCACTGAGCAACAGTCCAGTGCTGCTTCTCTGTAGCCCAGGTCAGGCGCTTCTGCCGCTGTTTCTGGTTCAGAAGTGGCTTGACCTGGGGAATGCGGCACCTGTAGCCCATTTCCTGCACATGCCTGTGCACAGTGGTTCTGGATGTTTCCTCTCCAGACTCAGTCCACTGCTTCCACAGGTCTCCCAAGGTCTGGAATCTGCCCTTCTTTCACTTTTTCCTTCCCACAGACTTCCCACTGAGGTGGCTTGATACAGCACTCTGGGAACAGCCTATTCGCTCAGAGATTTCTTTCTGTGTCTTACCCTCTTGCTTGAGGGTGTCAATGATGGCCTTCTGGACAGCAGTCAGGTCGGCAGTCTTACCCATGATTGCGGTTTTGAGTAATGAACCAGGCTGGGAATTTTTAAAAGCCTCGGGAATCTTTTGCAGGTGTTTAGAGTTAATTGGTTGATTCAGATGATTAGGTTAATAGCTCGTTTAGACTACCTTTTCATGATCTGCTAATTTTTTGAGATAGGAACTTTGGGTTTTCATGAGCTGTATGCCAAAATCATCAGTATTAAAACAATAAAAGACCTGAAATATTTCAGTTGGTGTGCAATGAATCTAAAATATATGAAAGTTTAATTTTTATCAGTACATTACAGAAAATAATGAACTTTAACCAATTTGTGTGTGTGTCTGCACATATACTAGTCCTTCTCAAAAAAATTGTATATTGTGATAATTACACTTCATCCATATGTAGAGTACACCCTAGACAGCTCGCCAGGGCAGAAACACACTGACGACGATGCAGCTACTCTTGACAAAAGTCAGCAATGGTTCTTTTACATGTCTTTCACCATAGACAGCGAGAGACATGGCCTGCCTTTGATACCCAAGGTAGCTGCACAGGGGAAGCTTCACAATACCACAATGACATGTTGTCTTTTCTGTTTAATAGCAGTGCGGATGAATTTCCTAGTCTTGGCTAAAGCCAAGTACAATCCCTTTGTCAATCCACCGTACAAATCCCTGTGATGTGTTGCAGTTCTTAGAGCAGCTGTTATAGAAAACAGATCACCATCTGACCAATCAGAATTGAGAATTCAGCAGTGCTGTGGTGTTAATATATTTCAGGAAGCCGGATATCCAGGTACCATATTTGTACTTTGACATGGCTGCAGCCGTATTATGTGCCAGTTTCATGTCGTTTGGGGTGAAGAGGAGATGGTTTGCTCTTTGTGCAGCATTGCAGTTGGCTTTCAGTACGTATGCATCCTACATCGGTGGACATGTCCATTATGGAGACTGGTTAAAGGTATGTTAGAAGTTGGAGCCAAATAATACACAAAGAACATCAAATGGTTGAATGTAGTCTAATCCGGGTACAGGTGGAATTCAGAGCTCTTCACTCGTGGTTATTTGCATTGCAGTAACATGTATTGTGCTGTCTGCATCTTCTTCAGGTGAGGATGTACTCAAGGGCTATGGCTGTTATTGGAGCATTTCTAGTGCTGGCCAGTGGAGCGGGAGAGGTGTATCGGCAAAAGCCACGCACACGCTCACTCCAGTCCACTGGACAAGTATTCTTAGGAATCTACTTATTCTGCATGGTAAGTGTTTTCTTTTTAAAATTATTTTTTTCTAATTGGCATCACAATCTCTCACATGTGCACACATTCTTCAAGGGTTCCCTGCATAACTAGACTTGTGAAAAAAAGGTTTATTTTTGTTGCTGTCTGTGAATCACACCGTGATCTCTTTATAAAGATCAGACCGATGTACAGTAGAGTCTTGGGTACAGCAGCTGTTGTAACCAAGTGGATAGAGATGTAATCATTGCTGATGCTCTTCTCATGCTCTTTCACAAGGTTTACTCGCTCCAGCACAGTCAGGAGGACCGATTGGCGTACTTGGACCACATCCTCGGTGGTGAGATCACCATTCAGCTCCTGGTCATTCTCTTTGGCGTGCTCGCTCTTTCCTTCCTCTCGGGTTACTACGTGCGTTTAGCCTCCCAGATCTTAGCTGTGCTCCTCCCACTGATCATTCTGTTCATCGATGGAAATCTGGGCTACTGGCACCGTACACGCCGGGTCGAGTTCTGGAATCAGATGAAGCTGATCGGACACAATGTGGCCGTCTTCGGAGCTGTGCTTATCCTCGGAACAGATGGTTAAACATACGGGGAATGGATTATCGGCTGCATGGAAGTAGTGGACAACAGCTGCCTGTACATCCAAACTACTTAGAATCGCAATGAACAATTTTTCTTGGCGATGTGCGAAACGACAAAATAGTGTGACAGCTCTTTAGTTCAGTCCTGGCTACCTTCAAATCCAGACGGGGGATAACATGTTTTTGTTTGTAAATGACATCATTCATGACATCATTCAGTGCGCTAATGTGTGGCTTTGTAGTGGTGCTATATATAGCACCACATATAGCAGGTTTGTATAGAATGTGCATACGGAACCTCTACACAGTACTTCAGAGTATTTGTAAGTAATTGGTTTTACATCATCCTTGATTATCAGGACTCGTGTGACCGTACAGCTGTGTGTACGTGTACCACCACCATGGGCTCTGGTGCCCTGGGTCTGCATGATGGCCTTGGGAGTCACAACCCATAGAGATCCTGTTGAAAAATTGAAACGCGATCCAAAGAATGTTTCATAACTGTAATGTTCATGATGACTGCATATATTTTAAAGTTTAATAGCAATTTCATCGCAAATCAATCAGAGAAATGCATGTATCTGCCCTTACACTAGCATACAGTGTTTTTGGAGTTTTCAAATGCTTCTTCAATGATTGATTTCCCAGAGAGCACAGTATAAACTTCATCAAACAATAATTGAAGGGCTCAGGCCCATATAACCTGGCTGAGACATTTTTTTATTTATTTATTTTTTTTAAGAAAAACACATACAGATTGTGATGAAGTCACATGATTTATCACATGACTTGGGATTTTAGCTACAAAGAAGCAGCAATTGTACAGTTTGTAGAGGGACTTTCAAGCGGTGATGTCACAGAGTGTGTAGGTCATGTGATACACTGGCAGGACACTGTGACAGAGACGGGACTTACCTGTGGAGCTCTGCTATTAGTGGTCCACCTATTACATGGGACATCCCACAGTGATTAGTAACCAAGTGGTGCTTTATTGGATGTCAGACAAAAGTCTCGTATCAACTGGCCCTGAGGTGAATACATTACACAGGAACATGAAGCTCATTTTTAATTGATTCAAGCATTTGCAGGATGGAAAGAAATCCCGAGATGAATAGTAACTATTTAGGAATATCCACCGAGCCTTCGATTAGAAAACATAAGAAAAGCGAAGTAAACAGGATTTTCCCCACCAAACCCCCTGACCCCATGATGATGTACAAGTTAATTTAAATTCATGTTTTAAAATCAGATTTTGAGAAGTATATTTAGTGCAGGGAAGTCCAGTCTTATTAGTGAAGAACCAGTATGGGTGCAGACCACTTACACTTGTTTCAATCACTGATCTAATCTAATTTCTTCTTGTCACAGACAGTGAGCAACATGGCTGGGCCTTTACGGCTCTATTTTGAGATCTTAAAGCAAGGCGATCTCACCAAGATGGCTGCCTCCCGGCTTCGAAATTGAAACACTAAGGTGCAATCTAGTGGTGGTGTTTTGTGTTTGTTTGCTATTTAGACCAATGATCGATACAGGTGGAATATCTGGCTACTGTTTGGTTGGAGTGAAGCCCTGTACCCACATCGGCCTTCTGTGGATAAAATTGGACATCCCTGATATACTGCATTGAAGCACTAAGGTGCTTGACTTTTTTGAAACTCCTTCATAGATCAACAGATGGAAAGCAAAGTAAACCTAGTTTGCTTTTTGTTTTTTCATTTTAAAAGCAGAACATTGATCCTGCCACCTGTTAAATCGCATACTTTCTAATAGCATCATGAGGGCAATAATGTGCAGACTTCTTCATAAGAGTCTACTATCTCAAAATCATTATTCAGAGTGGATAATACTTCAGTGGAAATGGCAGACACACACTCTAGATTTGAGGTCGCTGAAGTTGAAATCCTAGAAATGGAACAAAATGCTATTCCAGTATACAGAAGGAAAGCCACCCAATATGGCCTTGGTTTTGTCATGATAAAAATACATTTTATTTAGACTGTGAACGAGTTTCCAAAGATCTTTGACCAGGACCAGTAACCAACAAACCACTACCAGAACATTTCTATCCAAACATTTACGTTTCACTTTACTGCTGACTCCAAAGGCGATTGCATAGTAAGATGGGGTCTAAGGAAATGGTACCTGTGTGAAAAGGCACAGTGCTGCTTAAAGCTAGCCATGAGATCTACTGAACACCAGACAGTCTGAAATTACTGAGTGCTAAATTAAATTTTTTTTTTTTTTTAAGCAAGTCTACAGTAATTCGGCCAGCAGTCAATAAAAATCCACTTAGCTGTCAAGTCATTAGAGCGCTTGTATGAACCTGGTGAATTGGTTGAGGTAAAGTTTTATCCAAATTACCTTGAGCAGCCTAGACATCACCTTGAACATGTAATGGAGAACCAGAGGCATGGTAAAAGCCAGTGGAAAGTTCACCATGGTTTGGTTTAAACCGACCGAGTAAAACCACTGTGATTGGGGAAGAGCATTTTGAGCGTGACCAAGAAAAACTTGGAGCTTCTTCACCCATAAAAAAAAAAAACTCACTGCGGCCCGGATGATGGGGTTTCACTGGATTCCTCAGCCAGAAGTGCAAAAGTCTGCCCTTTGACACCTGAAAGCGAATTCATGTTGTGAATTAACCATTAAATTAATTTATATGTTGTAGTCATGCTAAAGTTATTCATTAGCTATAAAACGGTAGTGAGTTTCTGTTCTTGGCGCGTTGCTACTACTGAATATGTCTGAGCATTGTCATCATCTGTAATTTTATTTATTTAAGAAATATATCCTGGACTGCAAAGCCGTCAGCGTGTTTCTGTCCCTTGCTAAAAGGGTTGTGACAGGAAGGGCATCCGATGTAAAAACCTCTGCCAAATTAAACGTGCGAATCAGATGATTCGCTGTGGCGACTTCCGAATAAAAGGGAAAAAGCCGAAAGGAAGACAGACAGACATCCTGGACAGTTCATACTGTGTCCTTGCTCAGAGTAGTCCGAGATGGGTGCCAGCCTCTTCGTGACCTGAATTATGATTAAATGGCATAGGAAATGGATGGGATGGATGATAATGTGTTTTTGCTAAGATGCCTGTGTTTGTACCTCAGGCTCAGTGGATATTACCAAAATTAATATTCTGCAGCATCCTTGCCTTCACATAATGGATGATCAACCCCAGATAACGAACCAATCAGATTGTACCATTCCTGTGAAGTATATCCTTATCTGAAATGTTATAGGGCAGTAGCTCACTACTGAAGAGAGAGATGGCAGTCGATTCCCCCCCCCCCCCCCCCCCGTACTGCTTTCAGATAACAAGTGTTAAGGTCACAGTTGAGTACAGACACTCCCCGACTTACGTTCGTCCGTTTTACATTTTTCGATTTTACATCTCCCCCTCCCCAAAAAAAAAAAAAAAGTCAAAATTTGAATTTAGACGTGCCTATGTAGTATGCTGACGTCATGACGCTGCATTCATTGTTTACAAACTACAGACTGTGTGTGTGTGTGTGTGTGTGTGTGTGTGTGTGTGTGTGTGTGTGTGTGTGTATATATGTATATATATATATATGTATATATATGTATATATATATATATGTATATATGTGTATATATATATATATATATGTATATATGTATATATATATATATATATATATATATATGTTGTATAGTGTTAACCTTGTGTTAAGACGTCATCTCTGTGTTTACACTGTTTTGTGGACTTTTGTAACCCTAAGCAAATCTGGTTGGTCAGACGTGTAAGTCTCCTAGCATGGGTGCAAGTCTCATACATAGAGATGAATTAACTATCCGCTTAGATCGGCACAATCTTTATAATCCTAAGAGTGTATACTTATTTTTATATTAATATTCATTAGATTTGTACTTGTTCTTTGTATGCATCTCTTGAATAAATTTTAATTACTCACTTACACAAAAGAAAGAACTCTCCGCTTTGCTGGGAGACTGCAACAGTGCAGTCTGTGTACTAAATGAGTTCAACGGCACCCTTTTTAACTTTCAACTTGCGTTGGGCCGTCTGGAACCAAGTAAAAATGTAAGTCGGGAAGCGACTGTACTTTTAAACTTATACAGGGATCCCTCACTTTCTGCGGTTAATTGGGACCAAGATTTCCCAGCGCCGCCGAATTACACAAAGTAGAATCAACCCCCCCCCCCCCCCCAACTGACGTGTATAAATAATATCAATAAATACATATTCAATGCTATAAATTCTTATAATAACATTTAAACATTCAAAAATGATGCATAAGATGTAAATAAAATATAAATACACAGACGCTGGCACACACATGCGCATGCACACACTGAGATGCGACTGTAATGGTTTTGGGTTGGGTTTGGGTTTTTTTTTTGCATAATTGGCCTTGTTTTGTGCCATTTTTCCTTAACTTTTTCCCCTATTCTTAATGTCCTTATTTTTTAATTCGATGAATATTAAAAAAAAAAAAAAAAAAAAACACGATGCACTGAAGCCACATGAATTGAAGCACGAAGTAGCGAGGGACCCCTGTACTTGCAATTTTGAGTGTATAAATGCTGAGTGGAGTAAGGCAGCATGCACTGCATTGTGGGTATGTTGTTAGTGTACTGTTGACTGTGTCATGCTGCACACTTTTCACTCTCAATGGTCTCACTTAACTGTAACCCTAAGGACAGGACCTTCAATGTATTTTCAGCCACTCGGAGGAGGATCATGCTGTCGATGCTGTTGGTGATGTAATTTCCATGTGTCACATGTCTACACTGAGGAACGTTATAAAGGTGTCTGTTTTTAAAAGGTGGGTGATAATGTTAAGATGATGGGGCAGTGGTACAGTCGTTAAGTACACAGCATGACATTTCCTGTGGATCACGATACTTTGTTGATTCGTACACACTCCATGTGTTCTCAATAACTGAGTACACGACTCAAGCCCCAGTGTGCCGGTATGTTTCCCTGTTTCTCAGGAACGAATTAGACTTCCTCGTTATCATTATTCGTGATACCATCAAGCAAATAATTGATATTATTTGACTGTTTACATTTCTTTGCAGCGTTTATTATCGTTCTTAATTTGATCCTGTTTCTAATGCTGTATTGACTGTTTTTCAGAGAATTTTTTTTTTTGTCGCCATTCCAATCCTGTACTGTAACTGGCAGCTCCACAGCACTTCATTTATTCTTAGTGAAATATCACAGCATTGCTGTTTATTAAAGAAGGAAAATTTTCTATGTGAAAGGTTCGTGTTTTATTGTTGGTATCCTACTCACACGCCCACCCATCCATCTCAACATTCCACATTGTAACATACATTTACATGATTAAATATCAGGGAGAATTCACCCTGCACAGGATGCCAGGCCAGCTTGTAGCCAATCCACCCACCCATCAACAGACTGAGAGCCTTGAGGCCACACTTCTGTTATGATCAGTTATCCTTAGCGAAATCTCATAGCTTCTTGAATACTTATGGATTTATGTGGAGCGTGCCATGATCGGCTTCTGTAGATCATTTGCATCAAGATTCAACATGCTGTGATGCTTTTCTGCTCAGCATGGATATAGAGAGTGATTCATTTGATCTTTTTATCGGCGAGGTATTTCCACCTGCCGAACTATATCGCTTGCAGGGGTTTTTTTTTTGTTTTTTTGTTTTCCCATTTCACACTAGAAGAGTGCACAAACCTGTATGTGAAAGTCTCAAACAATTACCTATCAGACTTAATTATGTGGTAACCTAAACATTGTTTACAGGTACAACCTCCCCAGTCCGGCATCTTCGGGACTTGAGGCTTGCCGGACCACAGAAAATTCCAAACCACAGGTGGTCCTTAAATAAACACCCTAAAATACCCTGCATAGTCTTATTCAGCCTGGATTGTAACCGGTGCTGTAGTCGTCAAAAAAATAATTGAGTACACGATGACAGTGAAGCGACCTGAGGTGCGCGGAGCGTAGGGAGGGTGTGGCTTTGGCTTTGGAACTATTTATCACTTCATCTCCGCTTTTTATTTACACAGTCGCGTAAATTTACGTTGATCAACTATAAAGTAGACCAAATTAAGTCAGTACACGCAACTCGGCCACTAAAACAAGTGGGTACTATAACTATAGCATTGTTTTAATATGATATATGATAGCTGTACAACGGGGCAGTGATGGTCTAGCGGTATAGGGCGCTGGATCGCTGATCCATAGGTTGGGGGTTCGAGTCCCACTCTCCACAAGGTTGTCACTGCCTGCCAACCCCCCTCCCCCATCCCCCCCGCCCAGTGCAGCTAACTGGGTTATCAAAGGCGGGCCATGTCTGTCACTGTCTATGGTGAGAGGTTCATGTAAAAGAACCATTGCTGACTTTCGTAAAGAGTAGCTGCAAAGCCCTTGGCATGTTTCTGTCCCTTGCTAAAAAGGGTTGTGACAGGAAAGGCATCCGACGTAAAAACCTCTGCCAAATCAAACGTGCGAATCAGATGATTCGCTGTGGCGACTCCCGAGTAAAAGGGAAAAAGCCAAATGGAAGACAGACAATATGATAGCTGTACAAATAAATATGCAAGCAGAAGTATACAGAAAAACACACGTTAAAAGAATACAAGTTTAATGTTACAGTGAGACAAGAAAACAATACTATGTATAGGTAAATTTAAGTAAAAATACGGAAAAAAAATTAAATGAAAATTAACAAATATATGTACGGTACACTTGCGTATACTATGACGACTTCGGAGCCCGGTACAGGTAATGTACGTTCAGATAACTTCACGTTATACTATACTGGATTTATATCTGTGGTCTTGACTGCGGTGACATCCAGAGTTGCACAACTTTCAGGTGGTATGTCATCTGGGGAGGCGTCTGGGGTAGTGGACGTACTGGGTACAGGATGCGCGACTGTTTATGGGCTGAAGTAGCTCTCTTGAACCAGTTGTCCAGCGTTGTCTGTTTCGTGTATTTAGGCATTTTTCTTTGATTAGACGGTCTTTCCAGAAGTAAAATGTCATGATTTCTTGTTCCGTAAATATGTTAGCTTGCTCAAATGCTTCAGTCAAGTCTGTAGTCATCTGGATGCATTTGTCGATAGATATTCGTTCTTGAACTTTCACTTCATCATCGTCGCTTTCACTTTGACTGTCTTTACCTGTAATGTCAGCACATTAAAATGATGCCGAAATACAGGTGTTGCCGGACCACGGGGTGCCGGACTGGGGAGGTTGTACCTGTACAAATATGCAATATTCAAAATGCACAAACTGCAGATATCATGTCTGAACGCTTCTATTCCATAAATTTAGTTCTACTCTTCTTGATTTTTGGCCATGCACCAATGACTGTTATGCTTAAATAGAAAAGAAAGCTTTTTTTTTTTTTTTTTTTTTCTATATACAGTAAAACCTCCGCTGACGAACGCTTAAGCTCACGAACTTTTCGCCTCAAGAACATTAAATTTGCGAGCATATAGTCTCTGCTGACGAACTAGTTTTCGGCGGACGAACCAAACCACGCGGTCGAACAGCGCCACGGTGGCGGCCACGAGAAGCTGACGCACGCTCACGGCGTCACAGTTTGTCACCCCCTTTCTTTGAATGCGGAAGTGGTTTGTGTTTGATAGACATTTTGGACCATATTGAGTGTACTTTTGCTATTATGGGACCGAAAAAGACCCCACCACAGGCGGAGATCATTGAAAAACACGAACGAGGTGTGCGTTTGTGTGACTTAGCGTCCCAGTACCAGTACGCTAAGTCTACCATTGCTCCCATTCTTAAGAACAAGGAAGCTATTAAGGGTGCGTGTGTGGCTAAGGGTGTTTCCAAACAGTAGGCGTTTCCAAACTCTCCTTCCAAACAGTAAGTCCCTCCCTCCCTCCTCCTCCCACTCCATTCCATCAAGCCATCAACTACCATCACAAAGGTAAATAAAACCACTTTATTATACAGTACAGTTTATTTCTTTAATTACAATACAATAGCACATTTATTATACATAAAATAAGGTATATTTTTGTGTAGTTTTAAGGCTTATTTAGTAGAAAATTATGTTTTATGGGGACCTGGGAACGGATTATTCTCATTTTAATGGTTTCTTATGGGAAATAAATGTTCGGAAGACGAACTTTTCGCCTTACACTCACTTTCTGGGAACCAATTATGTTCGTGAGCTGAGGTATCACTGTAGTTTGAAACAGACTGCTTTCCTTAAAACGTGTACATCAGTCAATCGAAGGTGTTCTTTTTAAAGCATGTGTCCGGAAGAACTCAAAGTGCCATACGAGGTTTTGACACAATCTCCTGAGAAGGCAAGTAAGTACTTTACACCTGCTAT
The DNA here is from genome assembly GCA_024760905.1 of Plotosus lineatus. Taxonomy (NCBI): domain Eukaryota; kingdom Metazoa; phylum Chordata; class Actinopteri; order Siluriformes; family Plotosidae; genus Plotosus; species Plotosus lineatus. The sequence goes on from CM045730.1 coordinate 28,677,072, forward strand.
TTCTTCAGAGATGTATTTATGTTTTACTGCATTTTTTAAAATATGTATTACAGGTTCCATAGCATGACGTGATCAGGAATTCAACTGGATGGATCAACTGGTTCATCGCAGGTTATCCTCCAAGCATTTTAACTGGTACCCAATTATACTGCTTGGTGGACATAGGCACACATATGCTTCTCCAGGGGTCTTAGCCACTGTGTGTGTGGGTTCAAACCCACGGCTTCTTGCGCCCAGCACTACATTATAATCTAGTAAACCACTTTTTATACTCAATTTCAATTCATTTGAGAATAAAAGAAAATTGTCCGCAAGGGGGGGATTTCTGATGGTGGTAGTGCCATGGTTTCACATCATATCTCAGTGTGCACTTCATGCCCCCACCCTGATAGAACAGTATCACAGTGTTCTGTCAGACCACATGACAAACAGTGTATGATGTCACAAACAGGGTGGGGGCACTTCATGCCCCCACCCTGTTTGTGACATCATACACTGTTTGTCATGTGGTCTGACAGAACGCTGTGATACTGTTCTATCAGGGGCCAAACTCCTTGTCAATCTAAGTGGTCTTGTCTATTCATTATATTAGATTGGGTATCTCATACCTATGCTTATAGCAAGTATCATTTTATTTCGAATATTTATTTCTGATCTAATACATAAGAATTCAAAAGTAGTGCTTGTGTAATTTTGCCCATTAATAATCAAATTCTGATCAATGTCAGTCTTGACGTTCATTTAACTGATCAACTACTGTAACGAAATTGTAACTGCACCAGATACTGCATTTATAATGTGTATATACCCATCTTATTTACACCAACAACTGCTCAGGTTTTACCATAATTCTATTGATGAGAGATTTCCTTTCAGCTTTTTCCCTTTATCAGGAGTCGCCACAGCGAATAATTCGCACGTTTGATTTGGCAGAGGTTTTTACGTCAGATGCCCTTCCTGACACAACCCTTTAGCAAGGGATAGAAACACGCTGACGGCTTTGCAGCTACTCTTTACGAAAGTCAGCAATGGTTCTTTTACACCTCACACTACAGACAGTGAGAGACATGGCCTGCCTTTGATAACCCAGTTAGCTGCACTGGAGGGGACAGTGACAACCTTGTGGAGAGTGGGGCTCGAACCTCCAACCTTAGGATCCAGCACCCTATACCACTAGACCAGCACTGCCCCATAATTATATGAATAATTTATATAATACATATATATATTATACATAATTTATAATACATAATAATAATGTCTGTCTTCCTTTCGGCTTTTTCCCTTTTACTCGGGAGTCGCCACAGCAAAAGAGTAGAGATCGTGGAGTCTTTCACTTACCTTGGCAGTGTGGTCCATCGTTCCACTGATTGCAGGGTAGACATCAATCGTCGACTTGGTCTAGCCTATGGGGCGATGGACTCGCTGGACAAGACCGTGTGGCGGTCGAGGTATCTGAGCAGGCAGACGAAAGTCTGAGTCTTTCACTCCCTTGTGCTCCCTGTCTTGCTCTACTCAAGTGAGACATGGACGCTCGCGGTTGAGCTTGGACGACGACTTCCCTTCGCCGCGTCTTCGGATACCTCTGGTGGGACTTTGTTACCAACCAGAAGGTGCTCGGGAATGCGGGGATGGTAAGAGTAACCTGCTTGATCCGCGACCGTCAGCTGCGCTACTATGGGCACTTGGCACGTTTCCCGCCTTCGGACCCAGCACACCGGATCCTGTCCGTTCGGGATCCTAGGGGCTGGAGCCGATCGCGGGGACGACCGTGTGCAACGTGATTGTCGCAGCTGAGGGCTGCCCTGCCGGGGGGTATGGGCCCTGCGCAGGCCTGGTTGATCACTAGGAGACGGCCGGATGAGTGGAGACGGCTGGTGGACGCAGCGAAGTGCCGTCCCGGCGCATGCCCTCATACCTGACCTGACCTGACCGCCACAGCGAATCATCTGATTCGTACGTTTGATTTGGCAGAGGTTTTTATGTCGGGTGCCCTTCCTGTCACAACCCTTTTTAGCAAGGGACAGAAACACGCTGACGGCTTTGCAGCCTACTCTTTACGAAAGTCAGCAATGGTTCTTTTACATGCCTCTCACCACAGACCGTGAGACATGGCCCGCCTTTGATAACCCAGTTAGCTGCACTGGGCGGGGTTTGGCAGGCAGTGACAACCTTGTGGAGAGTGGGACTTGAACCTCCAACCTTTGGAACAGTGATCCAGTGCTCTATACCACTAGACCACCACTGCCCCACCCATAATACATAATAATAATAATGACCATCAATATTTACATTTACAGCAATTAGAGACGCTCTTATCTAGTGACTTACAGAAGTGCTTTAAAATTACTATCAGTGAATATATTATTGTGCTCGTTTGTTAGTAGTATACTAAGTATACTGTCAGCCTTGCTAGGTGTGAGTCTTTGTGTGTGTGTAAAGAATAGTGCTAATCTAAGTACTGCTGAAAAAGTAAGTTTTCACTCATTGTTTGAAGACTCACCTGTCCTGTTACACCACCTTGGAGCCAGAACGGAAGAGTTTAGATGCATCTTTCAGTTGGTAGATGGTGGGATCAGTCTCGCAGTGCTAGAAAATCTGAGAGAATGTGGTGCAGTACGAGGTGTGAGAAGTGCTTTGAGGTAGGAGGGTGCTGATTCATTTTTGCCTGTGTAGGCAAGAAAAAGTGTTTTAAATCTAATGCGAGCAGCTAAAGGAAGCCATTGGTGAGACCATAGCAGTGGTGTGGTGTAAGAAAATTTGGAAAGGTTGAAAACAAGCCATGCAGCTGTATTCTGGATCATTTTCAGAGGTCAAATAGCGTTCAAAGGTAGACCTGCCAGGAGTTGCTATATTCTAGTCTTGAGTTGACAAGGGATTGAACAAGTATCTAAGTTGCCTTACTGGAAAGAAATGGATGAATCCTTCAGATGTTAAAGAAAAGAAATCAACATGATAGAGAAAGATTAGTGATATGAGAAGAAAAGGATGGGCAGGTGTCCATGGTTACTGCAAGTCTTCGTGCAGTGCCTGAAGGAGAGATCACAGCTGTCCAAGGAGATTGCAAAATCTTGATGTGGGGATCAGTCAGTTGTGCTGAACAGCAATTTAGTCTTGTTGGGATTTAGGGAATGTTTTTCGATCTTAATACTTCACACCAGTAAGAATCACATGCACCCCAACACACGCATACCTTCCAGAACCTTTGGAACTCAATAACTTCAAGCATTACAGTCAGAAATTTTCTTTCTTTTATTTTAGAAAATGTCCTTTTTAAACTGTGGCATTTTGTGTCACATCTCGTTTTAAAATACAGAAAATACAGACACATGAAGACAGCAAAAAAAAAAAAAAAAAAAAAAAAATCCAAAGTGCTTTTCTGACTTTTTTTTTCCTTTTTTCTGAGAAAACGGAATTGAAGACGAAGAGAAGGGAATGAGGAAGAGGAGGGCACAGAGAAAGAGGGAGGGAGGAAGAGAGATGCTGAGAGTTAGTTAGGAAACTGGGTTTCTTAAGAGTTGGTATTTAAATTATTCTTTCATAAAGTCTAATTTAGAATCAAGTCTTTTCACTCTCACTTTTTATTTGATTTTCCCCCCACATTTTTCTCTTTTTTTTTTTTTCTTTTATTTGATTGGCAGACCCGGGGCCCCTTGGTGACCCCCCACCCTCTGACTGGGACACTGAATGGGGGGGAGGAGGAGATGAGAGAGACAGAGAGAGGGAAGTGCCGTTCTCGCTCAGCTTTCGGTACGCTGGTGCCCACTGTAACCCTCTCTGGCCAATCCGTGCCCGCCTCATCACTTCAGGATGATAACGACGATTCCTTTTGTGTTTGTTGTGCTTGTGAACGCTGCATCGACTTCTGCGTTTCCACATCTCTAAAGTGTTTCTCAACCTGCAGCAAAGAGAGACGACAACAAAGAGGATTTAATATCAAGGGCTTTGGGTTCAGGAGCTCATTGAACACAAGCAACACTTAATTTTACACACAAGAGAACCTCACAGATATCTGTAGGGGAAAAAAGGTAAAAGATAACTGGTGAAGGAAATTAATCTGTGCTGCAAAAGTAGAAACGGACCATCTCTAAGGTGCACATCATTAACAGATGCCATAAAGTCAAATTTTAAATCACTCACTAAAGTCATTTTATGAAAGCATGTTCAGTAAGTACACACTGGAGGAATTATGTCTCTCGACTGATCTGGGAACACCTCGGTGTCCCCTGGGAGGCCTGAAGGAAGTGGCTAGGGAGCATGACATCTGGACCTCACTGCTTAGGCTACTGCCCTCACGCCCCAACCCCGGATTAAGCAGCGAAAGATGATGTACAGTAAGTAGGAAATAACTGTGTAAGAAGCAGGATTATGTAACTGGGATAACTCATCTTCAGAAAATAAACCCCTTTAGTGTGATTCAAGCTCCCGACGCTACACTCCAGGGTTCAGATCATGGACGTTATGCTACACATTATTCCGTACGTACTTCCAGTCTATATTATGCAATAATCGTTCCTGTTATGCCACTTATACCCCTTTCTCACTGATGTAGCTTTCACATGGATACCTGTGGTACCCCAAGAAGGAACACCTCACGATGTAGACACAGAAAATGGAATGGTTTCCTCGCATTGCCCACCTTCTGCAACAATAACTGAAGTGAAGACTCACGGCCTTTTATACTATGGGAGGACAACAAAACAACTTATGATCACTGTGAGCATTGTATGGTCCACCAGCAATATGGTGCTTGACGATGCTCACGCGTTCACGGTGGTCATATGATGCTGGCGGTGGTGTCATATTGCTACGCAACAATGACACGTTTTTGGCCTCTCCACAAAAATGCGGTAGCAAAAATGAAATGTTACAATTTACTGCAAGCAGTTCTGTACCGATGGTTCTCTGTGGCAACTTGCGATACACGTAACAACAATCACAGGTTGTTCATTTCTGTGAGAAAGGGGTATTAGCAACAAAATCTTACTGTTGACAGACTACACATTGTGCTTTACTAGCAAGTATGTAATTTGCCTTGCAGGAAGAAATAATACAATTTCGGCCCAATCGGGTTTGAGAAAAGCAACAGCAGTGTAGTATATACTAGTCCTCAAAAAATTAGCATATTGTGACAAAGTTCATTATTTTCTGTAATGTAGTGATAAAAATTAAACTTTCATATATTTTAGATTCATTGCACACCAACTGAAATATTTCAGGTCCTTTATTGTTTTAATACTGATGATTTTGGCATACAGCTCATGAAAACCCAAAATTCCTATCTCAAAAAATTAGCATATCATGAAAAGGTACTCTAAACGAGCTATTAACCTAATCATCTGAATCAACCAATTAACTCTAAACACCTGCAAAAGATTCCTGAGGCTGTATATACGTCCTGTGGTGTTTAGTTTCTAGATTGAATTGTGCTGTAGCAGTCGATACACCTGCTTATTCTGTTTGAATTCGGAGTCTTCACTGGCACCAGAATGTTGTATTCATTATAAACAGTACTGCTTTTGCAGTTGAATTAAAAATCTCAAAAAAAAAAAAAAAAATTAGCATATTTCATCCGATCAATAAAAAGTGTTTTTAATACAAAAAAAGTCAACCTGCAAATAATTGTTCAATTATGCACTCAATACTTGGTCGGGAATCCTTTTGCAGAAATGACTGCTTCAATGCGGTGTGGCATGGAGGCGATCAGCCTGTGGCACTGCTGAGGTATTATTTAGGCCCAGGATGCTTCCAAAGCGGCCTTAAGCTCAACCACAGTGTTGGGTCTGGTGTCTCTCAACTTTCTCTTCACAATATCCCACAGGTTCTCTGTGGGGTTCAGGTCAGGAGAGTTGGCTTACCATTTGAGCACAGTAATACCATGGTCAGTAAACCATTTCCCAGTGGTTTTGGCACTGTGAGCAGGTGCCAGGTCGTACTGAAAAATGAAAATCTCCATAAAGCTTTTTAGTAGATGGAAGCATGAAGTGCTCCAAAATCTCCTGATAGCTAGCTGCATTGACCCTGCCCTTGATAAAACACAGTGGACCAACACCAGCAACTGACATGGCAGCCCAGACCATCACTGACTGTGGGTACTTGACACTTCGACTTCAGCATTTTGGCATTTCCTTCTCCCCAGTCTTCCTCCAGACTCTGGCACCTTGATTTCCGAATGACATGCAAAATTTGCTTTCATCCGAAAAAGTACTTTGGACCACTGAGCAACAGTCCAGTGCTGCTTCTCTGTAGCCCAGGTCAGGCTCCTCTGCCGCCCCCAAGGTCTGGAATCGGCCCTTCTCCACAATCTTCCTCGGGGTCCGGTCACCTCTTCTGGTTGTGCAGTGTTTTCTGCCACACTTTTTCCTTCCCCCAGATGTCCCACTGAGGTGGCTTGATACAGCACTCTGGGAACAGCCTATTCGCTCAGACATTTCTTTGTGTCTTACCCTCTTGCTTGAGGGTGTCAATGATAGCCTTCTGGACAGCAGTCAGGTCGGCAGTCTTACCCATGATTGTGGTTTTGAGTAATGAACCAGGCTGGGAGTTTTTAAAAGCCTCAGGAATCTTTTGCAGGTGTTTAGAGTTAATTGCTTGATTCAGATGATTAGGTTAATAGCTCGTTTAGACTACCTCTTCATGATATGCTAATTTTTTGAGATAGGAATTTTGGGTTTTCATGAGCTGTATGCCGAAATCATCAGTATTCAAACAATAAAAGACCTGAAATATTTCAGTTGGTGTGCAATGAATCTAAAACATATGAAAGTTTAATTTTTATCAGTACATTACAGCAAATAATGAACTTTATTACAATATGCTAATTTTTTGAGAAGGATTGTCAAATTAGCAGAAGTACGACTCAAATCAGTATGCAACATGGACAGAATGAAGGGCTTTCTATTCACTACTAACAATAACTTTCGCAAATAATTGTAATTAGATTCAACTTTGTCATTACACATGTACAGATACAGGGTAACAA
>CM045730.1:28689053-28706553 GCA_024760905.1 Plotosus lineatus
TGATAAAACACAGTGGACCAACACCAGCAGCTGACATGGCACCCCAGATCATCACTGACTGTGGGTACTTGACACTGGACTTCAGGCATTTCCTTCTCCCCAGTCTTCCTCCAGACTCTGGCACCTTGATTTCCAAATGACATGCAAAATTTGCTTTCATCTGAAAAAAGTACTTTGGACCACTGAACAGTCCAGTGCTGCTTCTCTGTAGCCCAGGTCAGGCACTTCTCCCGCTGTTTCTGGTTCAAAAGTGGCTTGACCTGGGGAATGCGGCACCTGTAGCCCAGTCCACTGCTTCCACAGGTCCCCCAAGGTCTGGAATCGGCCCTTCTCCACAATCTTCCTCAGGGTCCGGTCACCTCTTCTGGTTGTGCAACACTTTTTCCTTCCCACAGACATCCCACTGAGGTGCCTTGATAGAGCACTCTGGGAACAGCCTATTCGCTCAGAGATTTCTTTCTGTGTCTTACCCTCTTGCTTGAGGGTGTCAATGATGGACTTCTGGACAGCAGTCAGGTCGGCAGTCTTACCCACGATTCCGGTTTGAGTAATGAACCAGGCTGGGAGTTTTTAAAAGCCTCAGGAATCTTTTGCAGGTGTTTAGAGTTAATTGGTTGATTCAGATGATTAGGTTAATAGCTCGTTTAGAGTACCTTTTCTTGATATGCTAATTTTTTGAGATAGGAATTTTGGGTTTTCATGAGCTATATATATATATATATATATATATATATATATATATATATATATATACACACACACACACACACATACATACATACATACATACATACATACATACACACAGTCGGCCCCCAACTTACGAAATTAATCCGTTCCAGAGCCCTTTTCGTATAGCGGTGATTTCATAAGTAGGGGTCACATCTTACATGTAAAACGCCTAATTCGTTCCAAGTCTCCAGTCTGTGGACTGGATAAACCCTTTAAAAATGATAAAAGTACACCAATTTTGTATGCAATTTGTTAAAAGTAAAATAAAAATATTTATTAAACCATTTAAACATTTTATACACATATTAAACCATTTTATTAAATTAAACCTGCGCCACGCCCACAAGACATAGAATTCAAAGTGCATTCCCTGCTTGACAAACTCAACTTTAATTTGATTCCTTGAGGGATCGGAATTCCAGATGAGCTCAAATGTGCCCACACTTTATTCAACATTTACTGAATTAAAACAACTTAAAAGGAGGGAGGCCAGCGGGGCAGGATGTTGAGAGACAGCCAATGAGAGAGCAACTCGCGCGTCGGGTGAAATTTTGATTGGCGCGTTTGAATTTCTTTTCGTAAGAGGGGGCTGTTTCATATCTCGGGGACGGAAACTCAAAAAAGTTTTTCGTAACCCGGGGATTTCATACACAGGGGTCTTCGTAAGTTGGAGGCCGACTGTATATGACTCAGAGGATTAGATTTTAAAATGTCTTTTTTTGGCTCTCAGACAAAAAGGTTCCTGATTCCTGATCTTATGGTGTACATTTACAGAGTATAAAGTATTTACATTTGCAGATTATACAGTGTGCTGAAGTAAAAGTTTATCATGACGTAATTGTTGAAATATATGGAATCAGAAACTTCGGACAAATCGGGTACTTTGGACCACTTAGTCCGTTAAAACGAGGCATGAGTGTACATATACACACACACCTCGCTACTTCGCGCTTCAATGTATCGTTTTTTGAATATTCATCGAATTAAAATAAGGAAATTAAGGATGAATAGTATAAAAAATTAAGAAAAATGCCACAAAACAAGGCCAATTATGCAAAAAACCCAAAACAAACAAAAAACCTTATCAAAACTAACAGTGAGGTGCACATCTGAGTGCATGCACGCACATCTGTGTGCGAGCGTCTGCATGTGTGTGTATTTATATTTTATTTACATCTTATGCATTATTTTTGAATGTTTGTTATTATAAGCATTTATAGCGTTGAATGTGTATTTACTGACATACATAAATGTATACGTCAGTCGGGGGTGTTGATCCTACTTCACAGAATTCAGCGGTTGCAGGGGGAGCTCGGTGCCAATTAACCGCAGAAAGTGAGGGATCCCTATAATGTGTGTGTACACACACACACAAAATAAATTATTATATATACATATATATATATATATATATATATATATATATATATATATACACACACACACACACACACACACACACACACACCTCTTTATGAAAGTCAGCCGTGTGTTTCTCTCTGAAAAACTTGATGCGGAGTGGCACCCCTCAAGGTTATAGCCTATAGTCTCCCTATGAAAGCCAGGTTTGACAAAGGAAGATGCCTATGGTTCAAATATGGACTATGGCAAGCATACACACACACACACACACACACACACATATATATATATATATATATATACATATACATATATATATATATATATATATATATATATATATATATATATATACATACACACACACACAGACACACACACACACACACACACATATATATACACACACAGGGGGTGGACAAAATAATGGAAACACCTAACATTTTGGCATCATAATCTTTGAACATAATTTAAACAATAAAAACTTGGCATGTTATTTTTTGTATAATAATATTGTTATTTAATATGTTGTTGTCAAAATAAATGTTTTTTTTTCTTTTTCAGATGTTGAAAACATTAATCATACCCCATCATGGCAGACCTCTCAGATTTTAAAAGAGGCCAAATTGTTCGTGCTCTTATGGTAGGCGCTAGTGTAACAAAACCTGCCCAAATGTTCGGTGTTTCAAGAGCTACTGTCTCAAAATTAATGACTGCCTTTGAAAGAGAGGGAAAACGTCCTCAGCAAATCACAAGTCCGCCATCGTTTCTAAAAAAATTGGAGAGTATTCTAACTGAAGAATGGCTTAAAATTCCTTTGGAAACAATTCACAAGTTGTATGAAATCAATACATATGCCAAGTTTTGATTGTTTAAATTATGTTCAAAGATTATGATGCCAAAATGTTAGGTGTTTCCATCATCTTGTCCACCCCCTGTATATAGTGGGGCCGGTGGTGTAATGGTTAGGGTGCTTCGATCATGATTGGGAGCTTGTGTGTTCAAATTGCAGTTAGAGCCCTGGGCAAGGTCTTCACCACAATTGTGCTTCTGTTCACCCAGCAGTATAAAGAAGTACCAGTAAAAATATACTGGGATGGTAACGTGCAATGGACTAGCGTCACATCCAGGAGGACTTGTACTCCTGATCACTGCACGCTTTGGAAACCGGGGATAAGCACCGACCTGATGAGAACAGTAAGTGCTTATTAGCATCGAGGTGGAAAACATGAATAATAACAGAACAACAAAAGAGTTTTACTGATATTTGTGTTATTCATATTGTGGTATCAACCAAATTACTGACATGAAAGCTGAAAATAAACAGAAAACAGCATAATTTAAAAAAAAAAGACTTTAAAAGAACAGCACCAGGAGGGAAAATTAAATATTTTCCCCCAGATGTAAATTGAACCAATCAACACGGTCAACTTTACCACATGGCACATTGAACCAATCAACACAAACAAGCACTTGGCCAGGAACGTCTTTAAATTTATGAAGATAGTGAGCAGGAGAATCCGGTGAATATACGTCATCACTTTCTGATAGATCCATATCTGGTTCATCGCTCCATTCATTCAGAGACATTTACCAAGAGAACACAGCAAAATATTTTCCTGTTTTTTTAAAGCATGGCGGAACAATCAAATGTGTTGTTACTGATGAACATTAAAGACCAGGGATCAGGAACCTGTGGCTCTTTTGATGACTGCATCTGGCTCTCAGATAAATCAGGTGGCCTTTCTTAACAAAATAACTAATACATAATTTCACTGTCCTTTAAATAAAAATACAGAAAAAAGCAATCAAATAAAACAAACAAAAAATCTCGTGCATTTCTATCCATTTTCAATATCACTTGTCGCTGTGGCGCGTAGCGGAGAGCCCTTTCTGTACTCCAGTCTGTGGGCGGGGCCGATACCTTGAAACTCTAATTTTATTGGATTACATGCAACAGCCTGCGTGAGTTGTTTTTTGTAAATTTCCTTCATTTTGATCAGCTCAAGTGCAAGAAGCCAAGCAGAGCTGGCAGGCAAAACACAGATGAACAGACATGAAAAAACTTCAACCCCGCAGACCAGCTGATTGACAAAACTTGGGACGTGCTTCCTGTCACATAAACACTGCAGCGTGTGAGTCCTGTCGCACTGACCATGTTTGGCTCCACATGCACACACAATCAGTCCTTCTCATACCTGAAAAACAAACATCAAGACCAACCTGCGGTCACGTGTAATATATTGAAGCCTAACCTCAGCACATATCAACCAGACCATAAAGCCATTAGCAAAACCATGCAGCACCAGAAGTCGCATTAATAGTAGGAAGTACTTTTCTTATTAATAAATAACTTCGTTATAACAATGTTGTTTAAAATAAATTCAGTCTTATCATACGCTAAAATTGTTGGTCTCAGTATTAAAAAATAAAGATGCACCGAAGCCACATGAATTAAAGTAACGAGGAATCCCTGTGTGTATATATAATCGTTTAACCATTACACCCAGTGGTGTAGGGCAGCAACAAAATTCCTCCACCCTTGCCTGTCCTGAGCCATCCTTCTCAAAAGAACTCCAAGAATGCTTCATGGTCTCCATCTCACTCTCCACTGTCCTCCTCCATATTACTGTACTCTTGGTCTCTCCCTCTTCCCATCTGGGGTCCAGTGCAATGCTGTTCTTGCTATAGACTGCTGGTCTTTCCGCAGCACATGTCCAATCCACTTCCATTTTCTTCTTGTCATGATGGTACCCATGTCGACTTGCTTACATCGTCTCAGCAGGACCTCATTGGAGATCTTCTCAGGCCAGAAGATTCGGAGGATTTTTCAAAGGCATGTGATGTGGAATGATCTTAGCTTAGAAAGATCTGCCTGTGTCATCCTCCAGCATTCAGATCCATACAGGAGCACAGATATGATGCAGCTGTACTGTGTGGATCTCCAAATCTCCAAAGGCACAAACCAGTGTCTCTCCCTCACACCAGTCCCAAGTCCAGATAAATGCAGAGGGTTGTGTCAGGAAGGGCATCCGACATAAAACCAATGCCAAACTTTATAATGCAAATCACAAACATTACCTCCATACCGGATCGGTTGAAGCCCAGGTTAACAACAACCGCCATCGGTGCTGTTAACCAACAGGATGCTGGTGAAAATTGGATTACTGGTCGAAGAAGGAGAGGTGGGAGGCGTGTCCGTAGGCAGAGAGAGAGAAGAGGAAAGGCATGAGTCTAGGACAGAGTAGGGACTTTGAATGTTGGAACTATGACAGGAAAAGATAGAGAGCTGGCTGACATGATGCAGAGGAGGAAGGTTGACATACTGTGTGTTCAGGAGACAAGGTGGAAAGATAGCAAGGATAGAAGCATAGAAGCAGGGTTTAAGCTGTTTTATCATGGTGTGGATGGGAAGAGAAATGGAGTAGGAGTCACCTTGAAGGAGGAGTTTGTCAGGAATGTCCTTGAAGTGAAAAGAGTGTCAGACAGAGTGACGAGTCTCAAGTTAGAAATTGAAGGCGTGATGGTCAATGTTGTTAGTCCTTATGCCCCACAGGCAGGATGTGAGCTAAAAGAGAAGGAGAGATTCTGGAGCGAGTTAGATGAAGTGATGCAGAGTACCCCAGAGGTGAAAGAGTGGTCATTGGTGCAGATTTCAATGGACATGTTGGTGCAGGCAACAGAGGGGACGAGGAAGTGATGGGCAGGTTTGGTATCCAAGACACGAACACAGACGGACAGATGTTGATCAATTTTGCAAAAAGGATGGAAACGGCTGTGGTGAATACTTTCTTCCAGAAGAGACAGGAGCACAGGGTGACTTATAAAAGCAGAGGTAGGAGCACACAGGTAGACTACATCTTGTAGAGACAATGCAGTTTGAAGGAAGTCAGTGACTGCAAAGTAGTCGTGGGTGAGGGTGTCACCAAACAGCATAGGATGGTGGTGTGCAGGATGACGCTGATGGTAAGAAAGGTGAAGTAGGCAAAGGCAGAGCAGAAGACAAAGTGGTGTTAGCTGAAAAAGGAAGAGTATCGTGTTGTCTTTAAGGAGGAGTTGAAACAGGCTCTGGGTGGTCAGGAACTGCTTCCAGATGACTGGACAACCACAGCAAATGTGATCAGAGAGGCAGGTAGTAGGAGAGTAATTGGTGTGTCCTCTGGAAGGAAAGTAGATAAGAAGACTTGGTGGTGGAATGAGGAAGTGCATGAGTGTATACAAGGGAAGAGGTTAGCTAAGAAATGGGACATTGAGAGGACCCAAGAGAGTAAATAGGAGTACAGGGAGAGAGACAGTATAAGGCAAAAGTAGCAGTGTCAAAGGCCAAACAGAGGGCATAACTCGGTATAAATAAGTGATTTATTTGAAATTAATGTTGATATTATTTTACAATGTTATGTTTATAATAATTGATTAAGGGGTGTTTTATGAGATACAGTAATGGTATTTATGGATGTATAGTACAGTATGAGCGTCATACGTCACAGTAACAACTTGCGTTCACTTTCAACTTGCGTTCGGCCGTCCGGAACCAATTAAAACATAAGTCGGGGAGTGTCTGTATTTACAGGCCCCCTCCTTCAAAGAAAAACAATCATACAATCAGTGAAGTTTTCAACGACTTCTCTGATCTACTGGAGAGAGTGTTACCAGAGAAAGGTAAACTTATCATGGGTGACTTTAATTTCCACATTGAATCAGTTACAAACTCCAAAGTTTTCATGGGTCTAGTTGAAGCAACATGTGTGCAATGTGACTCACAGATCAGGACATACCTTGGATCTTGTTCTCACGAAGACAGACTGATTTGATCAAGATAGTTGTAGTGTCTTATGAAGGTATTTCTGACCACTGTGTTGTGAGATCAACCCTTGATTTCAGTAAACCGAAACCTCAACGCAAGTCTCTTTCATATTGGAAAACAAGAAACAATATTAGTGATTTTACTTCGGACATCTCAACCTCCGACTTGATTGGCTGGGTCTCTGAAGCACAGACAGTTGATAACGTGCACGTGTTTGATCAGACTCTGGAAAGGATCATAGACAACCACGCACCTCTGAAAACCCGCACTGTCGTCATCCGCCCAAACACTGGATGGTATACTGATGAAATATATAAAATGAAGAAATGTCGCTTTTCCGGAGGAACATGGTGTAAAACACAGCTTGAAGTTCACCGACAAATCTATGCAGCAGCCAATAATGATGTGAACAAACTCCTAAGATCAGCGAAACAGTCATTCATCTCACAGAACATCCAGGACAACAAGCGCAATCCATGACAGCTCTACCTGCTCAAGCATAAGGCCACATGCACATGTCCTGTGTACAGTAAATGTGAAGGATCTAGCCGGAAGGTTTGTCAACTTCTCCAGCAAGATTGAGATCATTCATCCACTGAGCAGCAATCATGGTTTGCCTCCAGGTCAGAGAGACTCAATTCAGTGGAGAAACAATTCATTCCTTGAGGAACATCACAAGCCAGGAGCTCAAAGTCATTGCAAATGCAAAAACAAAGATGTCATCGCTTGATCTCATGCAAACATGGCTCACCAAATCAGTCCTAAATCATCTACTACATCCTTTGTGTGACATATTCAATACCTCCATCAACAGTGGAGAGGTCCCAAGTAATAACAAACAGGCTATCATTACACCTCTACTTAAGCAAACATCATTGGACCTTGAAGACTTATAGGCCAGTCTCCAATGTATCATTTGTTTCTAAATGTTTGGAGAGGATTGTTGCCCAAAGACTAACTGACCATCGAAAAGAAACGAATTCTTTGAAATATTCCAGTCTGCCTACCAACCAAAACACAGCACGGAGGCAGCACTAGTCAAAGTTCACAATGATATAATGACAGCCATGGACAGTCAGACGGTGACACTTGTTTTACTCGATATATCAAGTGCGTTCAACACAATCGATCACGACATCCTCATCGAGCGTCTCCACACCAGGATAGGGATCAGAGGTACAGCTCTGAGCTGACTGAAATCATATCTTTGTGGCAGGTTTCAAACAGTCAATATTGACGCTGTCGTCTTACATTCCACAAAGCTTTGTTGTGGGTACCTCAGGGCTCAGTCCTCAGACCATTGCTGTTCAGCGTGTACATACTGCCGATTGGGGATATCGTCAGGAAACATTCCTTGAACTTCTACCTTTATGCTGATGATAATCAGCTTTACCTATCTGTTGAACCAAGATCTGCTGTGAACTGCACTTTCAAGATCCAAGACTGTATTACAGAATTAAGGACATGGATGACATCCAACTATCTTAAACAATGATAGGAAGACAGTTTTTAACCATTGGATCAAGACAACTCCTCCTCAAACTACCACCATCTCTTTCCCTTGAAATTGGTGAAGACATCATTGAACCAACAGAAACAGTGAGAAATCTTGGCGTGCTCTTCAACAACACAATGTCTCCTCAACAACAAATCTGTGCTCTTTTCAAATCCTGCTATTTTCACATCTACAACATCAGCAAAATATGTCATCTCTTGAACCATACCACTCAGCTGCTCGTGTCAAGTCTTGTTCTCTCCAAAATGGATTACTGCAACTCACGCTACTTCAACATTCCTGGGCAACTACTCTCTAAACTCCAAAGAATTAAAAATTCTGCTGCCCGAGTTGTCGCCCGTGTTCAACGGTATGAGAGCATGAATCCCATACTTCAGCAACTTCACTGGCTTCCTGTTTCCTACAGGATAAACTTCAAGCTCCTTCTTCTGACACACAGCTGCATCTACGATAGCAACTTCTCTGCTGATCTGAAGAACCACGAACATATCCGCTCCCCCAGCAGATCTCTCCGCTCCCAGTCCACCACCAGGACCAGTATGGGCGACAGAGCCTTCTCAGCTGCAGCTCCACTACTCTGGAACAGCCTCCCTATCTCCCTCAGAGAAATCTCCTGTAAAGACTCTTTCAAGAAAGCCCTCAAAACACATGTTCATACTTTCCCTCTCGTAGACTCTCAGACCTTTCCCTTCTCTTCAGTGCTGTTGAGCAAATTGTTTTGGAAACAGGTGCTTTACAAATTCATTATTGTTATTATCATCATCATCATCATCATGTCCCATGTTTAAACTCCTGGTTCCTCTCAAGCACAGCACAGTGGATCTGATCAAATTTACAGAAAGTTTCACTCTTATCCAGTTCATTATAATACTGGAGTCAATTTGTTTATGCTTTGAAACTTTTGGCAGGAGTTCAGAAACGTATCGGTTCTGCTTCTCTTCCCAGACTCAGTGGCACTTTCAGCCACACCCCTGTCAGAGCCTAGTATTAAGTGTATCACTTCATTCCATTTCTATTTGTTATTTGTTCTTCAATTTCACTTTCGACCTTGGACAGGCCTGTTCATATCTCCGGATGTTCGTAAGTTGGGGAGTGTCTGTGTGTGTATTTTTATATATATATATATTATATATATATATATAAAAAATACACACACACACTAAGTCGTCAACTTACGACCGCGTTTGGTTGCGGCAGACCGGTCGTAACTCGATCTGGTCGTATGTCGACTTTCCATCCAACTGCACTCAGGCCAAACAAAAACAGATGAATAAATCTCACACATTTCGATCTATACATCTATTTTCAATTCTACGTCACTGTGACACGCAGCGGAGAGCCAATCCTTTCTGTACTCCACTGTGTGGGCGGGTCCCATAGCTTCAAACTTCAATTTTATTGGATTATAACAGCCACCGACTGCACGTGTTGTTTGGGTAAAGAGATAAATTGCCCTTGTTTTGATCAGCTCATTTCCATGAAGCCAAACACAGCTGGCAAGCAACACAAATGGGCAGACATGGAAAAACTTCAACCCGCAGAGCAGCTGATTGCCAAAAGCGCTTACTGTCACAAACACTGCAGGGTGTGAGTCCAATAAAATTAGAGTTTCAAGGTATCGGACCTGCCCACACAAAGGATTGGCTCTCAGCTTACACAGTGATGTGGCATTGAAAGTAGATGAATAGATTTGCTCTGAGCAGTTAGAAAGTGAAGCTGCATCATCTCCTGCTTGGCCTTTTAAGATGCTGGCGCTGCCAGCAGCCCAAACAACTGTTGTGCGCAACACTCGCACTGCCATGAATCATGCTTCACCACTTTTGCGGTTGTAAAGTCGATCAGACATAACTCGCATAGGTCATAAGTTGATGACTCACTGTGTGTATGTTATGCATATATATATATATATATATATATATATATATATATATATATATATATATACACACACACACACACGTACATTAACATTAATATTAAAACAAAAATAAACAATAACTAACCCTTCCGATCATCACCTGTGGCAAAGATGTCATGTGGGCAAGCATGAGGTGGTGCGTAACAGAAGAGGAAAATTTTGTGCATGTGCACGCTATAAATGCCAGCGAGGAAAGGCTCGTGGTGAGCTCCCACAAGGCCAGTGCTTCTCAAATAGTGGGGTGCGGTGTGATTTCCCCCCCCCCCCCCTTGACCCTGGGGATTATGCTTTTTTGGCATACTCCGCTAGAATTAAGTCTAATTGCACAGCCTCTATCATAGGTGGCAGTGGCACCCTCACCGTGTTCCCTATGGTGTAGAGAATGAGCACCAAGCAAATGATATGAAGTGCAGTAAACAAACATTTATAGTCATGCGCAGGGCCTAGATGGGGGGGGGGGGGGTTTGATGTTTTTTTCCTTCCTATATGGGGCATCACAGAAAATAACTGAAGCACGGAGAAATACACGTGGAAGAATACAAGGCTAATCGGCCCAGACAAGCCATTTCCCCAGCGGAGCTCGTAAATCAAAATTTTACTTGGTGGATGGGGAAGATTTTTGGTGGGATCAAAGCTCGTATCATCAAAAATTCATTATAAAAGACACTTGGAAGTCAAGGTACCACTTTGTATAACTAAAAAATGAGCGAGAGAGGGAAAGTTTTGGAAATAATTTAGTACTAGCTAATTCCCACTCATCAACACTATTAGCATCAGGCAGAGTAATAAATTTGAGCTCAGTAGTTTTGATTAGGCAAGATAATTGTTTCTGTGAGAAAAGTGAAAGAATATAGACTTCTAACCAAAAACATTAATAAACACTCTGGAAATTTTTTTTTGGGGGGGTGGGGGGCATTAGATGGGAGGCTAATAAATTTGTCCTCATCTGCACACACATTATAAGCATGAACATCTTGTATGTGGCAATACAGTAAATACAATAAATCAATCATCAGCAGAATGACAGAGTTCAATAGGAAGGAGAAACTTACGATTTTGCGTATATGACTTAAAGCACTTCCCTCTTTGCCTTTGCAGTTTTCCACCTGATAGGGTGGTGAGATGACGACGTCGTCCATCACGATTATATTCTTCTCTTGCCATTTACAGTCTTTAATGCTGCAGGCAGCAAGGAGGGTTTAAAAAGTTATTCACTCACAAAAGCCATTCTTTAATAATTATACACATTTATACAATTGTTTTTAATTAAACTTGTAAAAAATGAAGCCTAAACACTTGTACTGAGCGTATAGTGAAGTTGCCATTATAATTATAAATCTGTGTTCCTACCCTCAATTATGTCTACAAGCTGCAGTTAGTTACTAAAAGAGCAAGGGCCAGAAATAAGATTTATCCAATAGGCATCTGCACATAAACACAGACATTGCTGTAGATAAACAAGAATGCTGTACATGTGCTATGTACGTGTGTGTATGCATCATCTTACGTTTTATGTATAGTCTGGAATAATTGCTGGCCCTCGACTGAAACCCCAGCACTGATTGCATAGGCTTGGGACAACTTGTCTTCCTTTTCTGTCCTTGCCCGATTGGCAAGCTGCAGGAGAAAAAAACATGCTTATTTTCAGGTTTGAAAACAGTCAGACACATGTAGTTATGAAGTACGTACTGTGATGTATTAACAGGTGTCAATTAAACATCACAAACTCTCCATCACAGGCTGCATAAACAAGAGCCCACGCAATGGGACAAACAACTTAGTAAAGCTCTTACAAGGGCCAGGCTCTGTGTTCCTCTGCCACGATCACGAGACCGACACACTCCGTGATATCACTAAATCTACACACTCCACCACCCTGAGATTTCTCCACACGCTGAGGCTTTATGTACTGCCTCGAGTTTTCAGTTTAATAGTTATTATCCAGATTTCGACATTGCTAAAAGTGAAGCTCCCATATGACTTCATTTACTTTACAACCTTTTGGTGGGAACTCTCAATGGGTACCGGCAATTCTAGGTCCATAGGCACCAGCAATGCAGGGATAGCCTGATCAGACAGACATAAACGTTAACAATAATGCTAAATATTCCATAACTCACTTCTATTGCGTTAAATATTTTATTACTACAAGAAACAATTTAAATTGATTCTATACATATGAAAATATTCTTAAGTTCTGAAATAAAGAAAAAACAAACAATCATACATTCTCTCACTGTACTCATCATTTGGCCATCATTGTTATAACGGGTGGTGATTTTTGCTGAACATACAAGCCATACTAAATCCTCTCACGCTCTGTGAGGAGGCACGGGAAATGTTTTATTAATAATGTGAAACAAATATTTAAATTCCAAGCTTTCCAGTCATATATAGTTTGTAGGGGTTATTTTGTGTGTGAAATGTAAAAGTTAAAAAAAATTAAAAATCACAAATGAATCATTTTCTTAATTTCAATCAAATATTACAACAACCAATACATAAACTCTAATAAGATTACATATGAAGCTAAAAGGCTGTAGTTCCCACATCAAATTATGAAACGAAGCTCACGACATGCCAGCCAATCACACATTAGGTGTCACTTGCTTGTTTGATTCAAACTGAAGAATCAATATGGCGCCCTCATGGAGTGCTGGTACCATAATACAGCCAGTTTTATATTACGGATAGAGGGTAAACACTTGTGTATCCAGACTAATATTTTAGCAATGTTTCAATTATTGTTTTTTTTTAACCAAACCAAAACTGGTGTAATCTTTACATGGTGTGAATAATTTGCAAAATGGATCAAACTCATCATCATCATCATCTTCCGCTTAGTCCAGGGTCGGGTCGCGGGGACAGCAACCTCAGCAAAGAGGTTCAGACGTCCCTCTCCCGAGCCACTTCCTCCAACTCTCCCAGGGGGACACCGAGGTGGTCCCAGACAAGCCGAGAGACATAGTCCCTCCAGCGTGTTCTAGGTCGACCCCGGGGTCTCTTCCCGGTTGGACATGCCCGAAACACCACACCAGGGAGGCATCCAGGGGGCATTCTGACCAGATGCCCGAGCCACCTCAACTGGCCCCTCTCAATGCGGAGGAGCAGCGGATCTACTCCGAGCTCTCCCCGGATGGCGGAGCTTCTCACCTTATCTCTAAGGGAGAACCCCGCCACCCGGCGAAGGAAGCTCATTTCAGCCGCTTGTATCCGTGATCTTGTTCTTTCGGTCATTACCCAAAGCTCGTGACCATAGGTGAGGGTTGGAACGTAGATCGACTGGTAAATTGAGAGCTTTGCCTTGCGGCTCAGCTCCTTCTTCACCACAACAGACCAGTACAGGCACCGCTTAACAGCAGAGGCTGCAGCGATCCGTCTGTCGATCTCTCGCTCCATCCTTCCCTCACTCGTAAACAAGACCCCAAGATACTTAAACTCCTCCACTTGGGGCAGGACCTCATTCCCGACCCGAAGGGTGCATTCCACCATTGACCGACTGAGAACCATGGCCTCGGACTTGGAGGTACTGATCTTCATCCCGGCTGCTTCGCACTCGGCTTCATCAAGTCGGGCCCTCCAGCTCTCATTGGAGCGATTCGCAGCTAAGAGGACAACATCATCCGCAAAAAGCAGAGATGATATCCGATGGCCACCAAACCAGAACCCCTCATCGCCTCGACTACGCCTAGAAATTCTGTCCATAAAAATTATGAACAGAATCGGTGACAAAGGACAGCCTTGGCGGGCTCCAACTCCCACTGGAAACGAATCCGACATGCTGTTAACAATACGGACCAAACTCCGGCTCCGGTGATACAGCGACCGAATAGCTCGTAGCAACGGATCCGGAACGCCGTACTCTCGGAGCACACCCCACAAGATCGTTCGAGGGACACGGTCGAAAGCCTTCTCCAAATCCACAAAGCACATGTGGACAGATTGGGCAAACTCCCATGCCCCCTCCAGAATCCTGTGGAGCGTATAGAGTTGGTCAAGAGTGCTGCGGCCAGGACGAAAACCACATCGTTCCTCCTGAATCCGAGGTTCGACTATCGGTCGGATCCTCCTCTCTAGTACCCCTGCATTGACTTTCCCAGGTAGACTGAGGAATGTAATTCCCCGATAATTGGAACACACCCTCCGGTCCCCCTTCTTAAAAATTGGGACCACCACCCCAGTTTGCCAATCCAGAAGTACAGCTCCTGATGACCACGTGATGTTGCAGAGACGTGTCAACCAAGACAGTCCTACAACATCCAGAACCCTGAGATATTCCGGGCGGATCTCGTCCAACCCCGGAGCTCGACCACCGAGGAGCTTTTTGACAACCTCAGTGACCTCCACTCCAGTGATGGAACATTTTCCACAAACATGATCACTCAATGAACACACCACAAACGGAAGCACACAGCCCTGACAATCAGTAAAATAAATTGATAACATGAATGTGTGGATATATACCCAAGCGAATTTGGTTCAGTATCTCTTTATAAGCTCTGAATTAATTGTAGAACAGATACTGGTTAATTAGCGTGCTGAACAACAGAAGAAAGTTTGAAATATTTGCCAGAAATATGAACCAGCAGTAGACATCAGCTGTTTCAATTTGCTCATTATTTCAATAAGTGAAAGAAACCTTGAGATTAATGAAAAATACAGAAATGAATGAAAAAATATATACAAAATGTAATTTAAAAAAAAACTGTGGCACACACAGCTAAAAATTAGTAGTTCTGTTATTTCATTACTATATTTATTAGTACTAAATTTAATAACTGACCCTTCTGCAAAGCTACTGAAATTTGAACTAAATTGAAAGCATTGCTGTTATTACAGTTGTTAGTAAACAACACACAGGGATCAAAATGTAATACTTGATGCATTAAATATTGTGGTTTGTGAGAAACAGTGTTCCAGGGACTTTCAGAAGTAAATTAGAGCTACACTTATTACTGTTATAGTAGATATTTTATAATAAAGTTTCAGGCCATGGTTCAGTGGAATTAATAAGTATTACATTTACATGATTTGATGCATCATGTCGACCTAGAACACGCTGGAGGGACTATGTCTCTCGGTTTGTCTGGGAACGCCTCGGTGTCCCCCTGGAAGAGCTGGAGGAAGTGGCTGGGGAGAGGGATGTCAGGACCTCTTTGCTTAGGCTTCTGACCCCACGACCCAACCCTGGATTAAGCGGAAGATGATGAGACGAGATTCGATGCAGAAACATCTTGATCGATAAAATCCTGTTTGCAGATGAAATAAATGATATTGTTAACAAGTAAATCTGGATATAGGACATTGAATTTTAGCTTTTTCATCAATTTATATCGCATTTAAATTGTGATTTGAATGATTCATTAAAATAATTTTAATATTTGTTTTGCAGTATCTTTAATGATGTCTTATGAACACAACAGTTTGATCAAATGCTAGAATTTAACGGTTTAAAAAAGGACAGGCCAGCTTTGCCTTTACCATCACCCAGAGTTACTAAAAAGGTTGTTCACTCGGTTAATGTTTACTTAGAAATATACAAAAAAAAAAAAAAAAAAAAAGTTACGTCAGAAAACAGAATATGACCATAAATCCCACAAATTTGCATTTTTCCACATGCAAAACAGCACGATTTGTCCACCGAATTCTCCGGGCCATAAGGTGCAATAATCAATGAATAGTCTCTGTCCATACCTAAGGCGCACCAGATTACAAGGCACATTGAGCAAAACAAAAGTCAGATGTCAAACTTGAGTCAACTCTCAAAATAATGCTTAACATTGTTCAACTGTAACACAAAGTATAATACACTTCATAACTCAGTGTTGTTTAGTTTTAACAATATAAAACAAATTCACTTTCAGTTCATTCCCCTTCCACAAATCCATCAAATTATTCATCTTCAGCGTCGGCGTTTAACAGTTGCACGAGTTGGACATGAAGCCTGGATCCCTCTTAATTTTTATGATCATATTTTATCTATTATTCCCTCACGCATGGAGTCAGATCAATAGAAACAGAGATGAGAAATCTTCCTAAACTTCTCTCAGCCACGCCCACTTTAAGAGACAGCGCATAGGTATTGTGCTCATTACAGAACGGAGGCCATTACTTTGAAGGAGCTGTATCAGTGTAACTTTAACTCACAGGGTCACATGACTTTTGTTTAGCTGCCATATTGGACAGTATGATCCGGACGGCGCTCACGCATTCAACATTGCTAAACATTTTAAAATAAGTAATAGTGGTTCAACATTACCCAACTGGATGTTGTTTGTCGGTTACTAACTTCCCCGGAGTGATACAAAATAACCACCGAGTATGGTTATATCATGTTGCACTGTTGGCTGTGCAAATAGACAGGAGTAAGCCTGCACTGTCATTTTATCGTTCTCCATCTGACCCGGAGAGAAAAGCCAAGTGGATCGCAGCAGTAAATAAGAAAAACTGGAATCCTACAGAATACAGTAGAATATGCAGCGAACACTTTGTATCAGGTAAATATACATTATTATATAGAGCCTAGGGTGGCTATTGCTATTGTCAGTGAGGTAGCATCCGGTAAAAATAAAATTGATGCTATAAAAATAAAAAAAAATTTTATTTATTTTTATTTTTATATACTAGTCCTTCTCAAAAAAATTAGCATATTGTGATAAAGTTCATTATTTTCTGTAATTTACTGATAAAAATTAAACTTTCATATATTTTAGATTCATTGCACACCAACTGAAATATTTCAGGTCCTTTATTGTTTTAATACTGATGATTTTGGCATACAGCTCATGAAAACCCAAAATTCCTATCTCAAAAAATTAGCATATCATGTTCAGGTAGTCTAAACGTGCTATTAACCTAATCATCTGAATCAACCAATTAATTGTAAACACCTGCAAAAGATTCCTGAGGCTTTTAAAAACTCCCAGCCTGGTTCATTACTCAAACCGCAATCATGGGTAAGACTGCCAACCTGACTGCTGTCCAGAAGGCCATCATTGACACCCTCAAGCAAGAGGGTAAGACACAGAAATCTGAGCGAATAGGCTGTTCCCAGAGTGCTGTATCAAGGCACCTCAGTGGGACGTCTGTGGGAAGGGAAAAGTGTGGCAGAAAACGCTGCACAACCAGAAGAGGTGACCGGACCCTGAGGAAGATTGTGGAGAAGGGT